>JAQISU010000445.1:0-600000 GCA_029339505.1 Unio delphinus
CAAAATTGAGGTTCTGACAGGTTTCGACAAGTTAAAACGCTGTCCCAATGGTTACACCGGTTCCCACCGATCCAGACTCGTTCCCACCAGCTGATATTACTTCTAAACCGCGTTCAAACGCATACATCCTAAAAACTTTTATGAGAAATGTGAGGTTTTCACTGGTTTCGACAAGTTAAAACGCTGTCCCATTGGTTACACCTGTTCCCACCGGTTCTCACCGATCCCGACTCGTTCACACCAGCTGATTCCACATCTAATTCGCGTACAAACGATTACATCATAGTAACTTTTATTTAAAAAAAGTTAGATTTTGACTACTTTCGACAAGTTAAAAAGCTGTCCCACGGATTAAACCGGTCCCCACCGATCCCCACTCCTTCCTACGAGCTGATCCCACTTCTAAACCGCGTACAAAATGTTACCTCCTAAAATCTTTTATGAAATAGGTGATGTTTTGACTGGTTTAGACAAGTTAAAACGCTGTCCCATTGGTAACACCGTTTTCCACCAGTCCCTTCCGATCTCCACTCGTTCCCACCAGCTGATCCCACTTCTAAAACGCGTACAAACAATTATATCCTAGTAACTTTTATGAAAAATTGAGGATTCGACTCCTTTCAACAAGTTAAAATGCTGTCCAACTGATTGAACCGGTTCAAACCGGTTACCACCGATACTCACTCGATCCCACCAGCTGATGCCACTTCTTAACCGCGTACAAAAGATTGCATCCTAGTAAATTTTATGACAAAATTGAGGTTCTGACAGGTTTCGACAAGTTAAAACGCTGTCCCAATGGTTACACCGGTTCCCACCGATCCAGACTCGTTCCCACCAGCTGATATTACTTCTAAACCGCGTTCAAACGCATACATCCTAAAAACTTTTATGAGAAATGTGAGGTTTTCACTGGTTTCGACAAGTTAAAACGCTGTCCCATTGGTTACACCTGTTCCCACCGGTTCTCACCGATCCCGACTCGTTCACACCAGCTGATTCCACATCTAATTCGCGTACAAACGATTACATCATAGTAACTTTTATTTAAAAAAAGTTAGATTTTGACTACTTTCGACAAGTTAAAAAGCTGTCCCACGGATTAAACCGGTCCCCACCGATCCCCACTCCTTCCTACGAGCTGATCCCACTTCTAAACCGCGTACAAAATGTTACCTCCTAAAATCTTTTATGAAATAGGTGATGTTTTGACTGGTTTAGACAAGTTAAAACGCTGTCCCATTGGTAACACCGTTTTCCACCGATACCCACTCGTTCGCACCAGCTGATCCCAATTCTTAAAGGCGTAAAAACGATTACATCCTAGTAACTTTTATGACAAAAGTGAGGTTTTGACTGGTTTCGACAAATTAAAACGCTGTCCTACTGGTAACACCGGTTCTCATCAGTTCATACCTATCCCCACTCGTTCCCACCAGCTGATCTCACTTCTAAACCGCGTACAAACGATTACATCCTAGTAACTTGCCTCCAAAAAAGTAAAGTTTTGACTGGTTTCCACATTTAAAACTCTGTCCCACTAGTTTACCGGTTTCCAAATATCGCCACTCGATCCCTTCTGCTGATTCCATTTCTAAAACACATACAAACGATAACATCCTGGTAAGGTTTATGAGAAACGTGAGGTTTTCACTGGTTCGACAAGTAAAATCGCTGTCCCACTGATTACACCGGTTCCCAATTGTTCCCACCAATCCCCACTCGTTCTCAGCAGCTGATCCCACTTCTAAAAAGCGTAAAAACGATTACATTCTAGTAACTTTTATGAAAAATTGAGGTTTCGACTCCTTTCAACAAGTTAAAATGCTGTCCAACTGATTGAACCGGTTCAAACCGGTTACCACCGATACTCACTCGATCCCACCAGCTGATGCCACTTCTTAACCGCGTACAAACGATTACATCCTAGTAAATTTTATGACAAAATTGAGGTTCTGACAGGTTTCGACAAGTTAAAACGCTGTCCCAATGGTTACACCGGTTCCCACCGATCCAGACTCGTTCCCACCAGCTGATCCTACTTCTAAACCGCGTTCAAACGCATACATCCTAGTAGCTTTTATGAGAATAGTGAGGTTTTCACTGGTTTCGACAAGTTAAAACGCTGTCCCATTGGTTACACCTGTTCCCACCGGTTCTCACCGATCCCGACTCGTTCACACCAGCTGATCCCACATCTAATTCGCGTACAAACGATTACATCATAGTAACTTTTATTTAAAAAAGTTAGATTTTGACTAATTTCGACAAGTTAGAAAGCTGTCCCACGGATTAAACCGGTTCCCACCGATCCCCACTCCTTCCTACGAGCTGATCCCACTTCTAAACCGCGTACAAAATGTTACCTCCTGAAATCTTTTATTAAAAAGGTGATGTTTTGACTGGTTTAGACAAGTTAAAACGCTGTCCCATTGGTAACACCGTTTTCCACCGATACCCACTCGTTCCCACCAGCTGATCCCAATTCTTAAAGGCGTAAAAACGATTACATTCTAGTAACTTTTATGACAAAAGTGAGGTTTTGACTGGTTTCGACAAATTAAAACGCTGTCCTACTGGTAACACCGGTTCTCATCAGTTCATACCTATCCCCACTCGTTCCCACCAGCTGATCTCACTTCGAAACCGCGTACAAACGATTACATCCTAGTAACTTGCCTCCAAAAAAGTAAAGTTTTGACTGGTTTCCACATTTAAAACTCTGTCCCACTAGTTTACCGGTTTCCAAATATCGCCACTCGATCCCTTCTGCTGATTCCATTTCTAAAACACATACAAACGATAAAATCCTGGTAAGGTTTATGAGAAACGTGAGGTTTTCACTGGTTCGACAAGTAAAATCGCTGTCCCACTGATTACACCGGTTCCCAATTGTTCCCACCAATCCCCACTCGTTCCCAGCAGCTGATCCCACTTCTAAAAAGCGTAAAAACGATTACATCCTAGTAACTTTTATGAAAAATTGAGGATTCGACTCCTTTCAACAAGTTGAAATGCTGTCCAACTGATTGAACCGGTTCAAACCGGTTACCACCGATACTCACTCGATCCCACCAGCTGATGCCACTTCTTAACCGCGTACAAACGATTACATCCTAGTAAATTTTATGACAAAATTGAGGTTCTGACAGGTTTTGACAAGTTAAAACGCTGTCCCAATGGTTACACCGGTTCCCACCGATCCAGACTCGTTCCCACCAGCTGATCCTACTTCTAAACCGCGTTCAAACGCATACATCCTAGTAACTTTTATGAGAAAAGTGAGGTTTTCACTGGTTTCGACAAGTTAAAACGCTGTCATATTGGTTACACCTGTTCCCACCGGTTATCACCGATCCCACATCTAATTCGCGTACAAACGATTACATCATAGTAACTTTTATTTAAAAAAGTTAGATTTTGACTACTTTCGACAAGTTAAAAAGCTGTCCCACGGATTAAACCGGTTCCCACCGATCCCCACTCCTTCCTACGAGCTGATCCCACTTCTAAACCGCGTACAAAATGTTACCTCCTAAAATCTTTTATGAAATAGGTGATGTTTTGACTGGTTTAGACAAGTTAAAACGCTGTCCCATTGGTAACACCGTTTTCCACCGATACCCACTCGTTCGCACCAGCTGATCCCAATTCTTAAAGGCGTAAAAACGATTACATCCTAGTAACTTTTATGACAAAAGTGAGGTTTTGACTGGTTTCGACAAATTAAAACGCTGTCCTACTGGTAACACCGGTTCTCATCAGTTCATACCTATCTCCACTCGTTCCCACCAGCTGATCTCACTTCTAAACCGCGTACAAACGATTACATCCTAGTAACTTGCCTCCAAAAAAGTAAAGTTTTGACTGGTTTCCACATTTAAAACTCTGTCCCACTAGTTTACCGGTTTCCAAATATCGCCACTCGATCCCTTCTGCTGATTCCATTTCTAAAACACATACAAACGATAACATCCTGGTAAGGTTTATGAGAAACGTGAGGTTTTCACTGGTTCGACAAGTAAAATCGCTGTCCCACTGATTACACCGGTTCCCAATTGTTCCCACCAATCCCCACTCGTTCCCAGCAGCTGATCCCACTTCTAAAAAGCGTAAAAACGATTGCATCCTAGTAACTTTTATGAAAAATTGAGGTTTCGACTCCTTTCAACAAGTTAAAATGCTGTCCAACTGATTGAACCGGTTCAAACCGGTTACCACCGATACTTACTCGATCCCACCAGCTGATGCCACTTCTTAACCGCGTACAAACGATTACATCCTAGTAAATTTTATGACAAAATTGAGGTTCTGACAGGTTTCGACAAGTTAAAACGCTGTCCCAATGGTTACACCGGTTCCCACCGATCCAGACTCGTTCCCACCAGCTGATCCTACTTCTAAACCGCGTTCAAACGCATACATCCTAGTAACTTTTATGAGAAAAGTGAGGTTTTCACTGGTTTCGACAAGTTAAAACGCTGTCCCATTGGTTACACCTGTTCCCACCGGTTCTCACCGATCCCGACTCGTTCACACCAGCTGATCCCACATCTAATTCGCGTACAAACGATTACATCATAGTAACTTTTATTTAAAAAAGTTAGATTTTGACTACTTTCGACAAGTTAAAAAGCTGTCCCACGGATTAAACCGGTTCCCACCGATCCCCACTCCTTCCTACGAGCTGATCCCACTTCTAAACCGCGTACAAAATGTTACCTCCTGAAATCTTTTATGAAAAAGGTGATGTTTTGACTGGTTTAGACAAGTTAAAACGCTGTCCCATTGGTAACACCGTTTTGCACCGATACCCACTCGTTCCCACCAGCTGATCCCAATTCTTAAAGGCGTAAAAACGATTACATCCTAGTAACTTTTATGACAAAAGTGAGGTTTTGACTGGTTTCGACAAATTAAAACGCTGTCCTACTGGTAACACCGGTTCTCATCAGTTCATACCTATCCCCACTCGTTCCCACCAGCTGATCTCACTTCTAAACCGCGTACAAACGATTACATCCTAGTAACTTGCCTCCAAAAAAGTAAAGTTTTGACTGGTTTCCACATTTAAAACTCTGTCCCACTAGTTTACCGGTTTCCAAATATCGCCACTCGATCCCTTCTGCTGATTCCATTTCTAAAACACATACAAACGATAACATCCTGGTAAGGTTTATGAGAAACGTGAGGTTTTCACTGGTTCGACAAGTAAAATAGTTCTCCACTGATTACACCGGTTCCCAATTGTTCCCACCAATCCCCACTCGTTCCCAGCAGCTGATCCCACTTCTAAAAAGCGTAAAAACGATTACATCCTAGTAACTTTTATGAAAAATTGAGGTTTCGACTCCTTTCAACAAGTTAAAATGCTGTCCAACTGATTGAACCGATTCAAACCGGTTACCACCGATACTCACTCGATCCCACCAGCTGATGCCACTTCTTAACCGCGTACAAACGATTACATCCTAGTAAATTTTATGACAAAATTGAGGTTCTGACAGGTTTCGACAAGTTAAAATGCTGTCCCAATGGTTACACCGGTTCCCACCGATCCAGACTCGTTCCCACCAGCTGATCCTACTTCTAAACCGCGTTCAAACGCATACATCCTAGTAACTTTTATGAGAAAAGTGAGGTTTTCACTGGTTTTGACAAGTTAAAACGCTGTCCCATTGGTTACACCTGTTCCCACCGGTTCTCACCGATCCCGACTCGTTCACACCAGCTGATCCCACATCTAATTCGCGTACAAACGATTACATCATAGTAACTTTTATTTAAAAAAAGTTAGATTTTGACTACTTTCGACAAGTTAAAAAGCTGTCCCACGGATTAAACCGGTTCCCACCGATCCCCACTCCTTCCTACGAGCTGATCCCACTTCTAAACCGCGTACAAAATGTTACCTCCTAAAATCTTTTATGAAAAAGGTGATGTTTTGACTGGTTTAGACAAGTTAAAACGCTGTCCCATTGGTAACACCGTTTTCCACCGATACCCACTCGTTCCCACCAGCTGATCCCAATTCTTAAAGGCGTAAAAACGATTACATCCTAGTAACTTTTATGACAAAAGTGAGGTTTTGACTGGTTTCGACAAATTAAAACGCTGTCCTACTGGTAACACCGGTTCTCATCAGTTCATACCTATCCCCACTCGTTCCCACCAGCTGATCTCACTTCTAAACCGCGTACAAACGATTACATCATAGTAACTTGCCTAAAAAAAAGTAAAGTTTTGACTGGTTTCCACATTTAAAACGCTGTCCCACTAGTTTACCGGTTTCCAAATATCGCCACTCGATCCCTTCTGCTGATTCCATTTCTAAAACACATACAAACGATAACATCCTGGTAAGGTTTATGAGAAACGTGAGGTTTTCACTGGTTCGACAAGTAAAATTGCTGTCCCACTGATTACACCGGTTCCCAATTGTTCCCACCAATCCCCACTCGTTCCAAGCAGCTGATCCCACTTCTAAAAAGCGTGAAAACGATTACATCCTAGTAACTTTTATGAAAAATTGAGATTTTGCCTCGTTTCTACAAGTTAAAATGCTGTCCAACTGATTGAACCGATTCAAACCGGTTACCACCGATGCTCACTCGATCCCACCAGCTGATGCCACTTCTTAACCGCGTACAAACGATTACATCCTAGTAACTTGTATGAAAAAAGTGAGGTTTTGAATAATTTTGACAAGTTAAAACTCTGTTCCACTGGATACACCGGTTGCCACCGGTTCCCACTCATTCCCACCAGCTGATCCCACATCTGAACCGCGAACAAATGATAACATCCTAGTAACGTTATGAAAAAGTGTCATTTTCACTGGTTTCCACAAGTCAAAACGCTGTCCCACTGGTTACACCGGTTCCCACCTAACCCAACTTGTTCGCACAAGCTAATCCAAATTCTAAGCTGCGTACAAACGATTAAATCGTAGCAACTTTTATTAAAAAGTGAGGTTTTGACTGGTTTCGACAAGTTTAAACGCTGTCCCACAGGTAACACCGGGTTCCACCGATCCCCACTCATTCCCACCAGCTGATCCCACTCCTAAAAAGCGTACAAACGATTACATCTTAGTAAATTTTACAAAAAGTGAGGTTTCGACAAGTTAAAACGCTGTCCCTCTGGTTACACCGTTTTCCACCAGTCCCTTCCGATCTCCACTCGTTCCCACCAGCTGATCCCACTTCTAAAACGCGTACAAACAATTATATCCTAGTAACTTTTATGAAAAATTGAGGATTCGACTCCTTTCAACAAGTTAAAATGCTGTCCAACTGATTGAACCGGTTCAAACCGGTTACCACCGATACTCACTCGATCCCACCAGCTGATGCCACTTCTTAACCGCGTACAAAAGATTACATCCTAGTAAATTTTATGACAAAATTGAGGTTCTGACAGGTTTCGACAAGTTAAAACGCTGTCCCAATGGTTACACCGGTTCCCACCGATCCAGACTCGTTCCCACCAGCTGATATTACTTCTAAACCGCGTTCAAACGCATACATCCTAAAAACTTTTATGAGAAATGTGAGGTTTTCACTGGTTTCGACAAGTTAAAACGCTGTCCCATTGGTTACACCTGTTCCCACCGGTTCTCACCGATCCCGACTCGTTCACACCAGCTGATTCCACATCTAATTCGCGTACAAACGATTACATCATAGTAACTTTTATTTAAAAAAAGTTAGATTTTGACTACTTTCGACAAGTTAAAAAGCTGTCCCACGGATTAAACCGGTCCCCACCGATCCCCACTCCTTCCTACGAGCTGATCCCACTTCTAAACCGCGTACAAAATGTTACCTCCTAAAATCTTTTATGAAATAGGTGATGTTTTGACTGGTTTAGACAAGTTAAAACGCTGTCCCATTGGTAACACCGTTTTCCACCAGTCCCTTCCGATCTCCACTCGTTCCCACCAGCTGATCCCACTTCTAAAACGCGTACAAACAATTATATCCTAGTAACTTTTATGAAAAATTGAGGATTCGACTCCTTTCAACAAGTTAAAATGCTGTCCAACTGATTGAACCGGTTCAAACCGGTTACCACCGATACTCACTCGATCCCACCAGCTGATGCCACTTCTTAACCGCGTACAAAAGATTGCATCCTAGTAAATTTTATGACAAAATTGAGGTTCTGACAGGTTTCGACAAGTTAAAACGCTGTCCCAATGGTTACACCGGTTCCCACCGATCCAGACTCGTTCCCACCAGCTGATATTACTTCTAAACCGCGTTCAAACGCATACATCCTAAAAACTTTTATGAGAAATGTGAGGTTTTCACTGGTTTCGACAAGTTAAAACGCTGTCCCATTGGTTACACCTGTTCCCACCGGTTCTCACCGATCCCGACTCGTTCACACCAGCTGATTCCACATCTAATTCGCGTACAAACGATTACATCATAGTAACTTTTATTTAAAAAAAGTTAGATTTTGACTACTTTCGACAAGTTAAAAAGCTGTCCCACGGATTAAACCGGTCCCCACCGATCCCCACTCCTTCCTACGAGCTGATCCCACTTCTAAACCGCGTACAAAATGTTACCTCCTAAAATCTTTTATGAAATAGGTGATGTTTTGACTGGTTTAGACAAGTTAAAACGCTGTCCCATTGGTAACACCGTTTTCCACCGATACCCACTCGTTCGCACCAGCTGATCCCAATTCTTAAAGGCGTAAAAACGATTACATCCTAGTAACTTTTATGACAAAAGTGAGGTTTTGACTGGTTTCGACAAATTAAAACGCTGTCCTACTGGTAACACCGGTTCTCATCAGTTCATACCTATCCCCACTCGTTCCCACCAGCTGATCTCACTTCTAAACCGCGTACAAACGATTACATCCTAGTAACTTGCCTCCAAAAAAGTAAAGTTTTGACTGGTTTCCACATTTAAAACTCTGTCCCACTAGTTTACCGGTTTCCAAATATCGCCACTCGATCCCTTCTGCTGATTCCATTTCTAAAACACATACAAACGATAACATCCTGGTAAGGTTTATGAGAAACGTGAGGTTTTCACTGGTTCGACAAGTAAAATCGCTGTCCCACTGATTACACCGGTTCCCAATTGTTCCCACCAATCCCCACTCGTTCCCAGCAGCTGATCCCACTTCTAAAAAGCGTAAAAACGATTACATTCTAGTAACTTTTATGAAAAATTGAGGTTTCGACTCCTTTCAACAAGTTAAAATGCTGTCCAACTGATTGAACCGGTTCAAACCGGTTACCACCGATACTCACTCGATCCCACCAGCTGATGCCACTTCTTAACCGCGTACAAACGATTACATCCTAGTAAATTTTATGACAAAATTGAGGTTCTGACAGGTTTCGACAAGTTAAAACGCTGTCCCAATGGTTACACCGGTTCCCACCGATCCAGACTCGTTCCCACCAGCTGATCCTACTTCTAAACCGCGTTCAAACGCATACATCCTAGTAACTTTTATGAGAAAAGTGAGGTTTTCACTGGTTTCGACAAGTTAAAACGCTGTCCCATTGGTTACACCTGTTCCCACCGGTTCTCACCGATCCCGACTCGTTCACACCAGCTGATCCCACATCTAATTCGCGTACAAACGATTACATCATAGTAACTTTTATTTAAAAAAGTTAGATTTTGACTAATTTCGACAAGTTAGAAAGCTGTCCCACGGATTAAACCGGTTCCCACCGATCCCCACTCCTTCCTACGAGCTGATCCCACTTCTAAACCGCGTACAAAATGTTACCTCCTGAAATCTTTTATTAAAAAGGTGATGTTTTGACTGGTTTAGACAAGTTAAAACGCTGTCCCATTGGTAACACCGTTTTCCACCGATACCCACTCGTTCCCACCAGCTGATCCCAATTCTTAAAGGCGTAAAAACGATTACATTCTAGTAACTTTTATGACAAAAGTGAGGTTTTGACTGGTTTCGACAAATTAAAACGCTGTCCTACTGGTAACACCGGTTCTCATCAGTTCATACCTATCCCCACTCGTTCCCACCAGCTGATCTCACTTCGAAACCGCGTACAAACGATTACATCCTAGTAACTTGCCTCCAAAAAAGTAAAGTTTTGACTGGTTTCCACATTTAAAACTCTGTCCCACTAGTTTACCGGTTTCCAAATATCGCCACTCGATCCCTTCTGCTGATTCCATTTCTAAAACACATACAAACGATAAAATCCTGGTAAGGTTTATGAGAAACGTGAGGTTTTCACTGGTTCGACAAGTAAAATCGCTGTCCCACTGATTACACCGGTTCCCAATTGTTCCCACCAATCCCCACTCGTTCCCAGCAGCTGATCCCACTTCTAAAAAGCGTAAAAACGATTACATCCTAGTAACTTTTATGAAAAATTGAGGATTCGACTCCTTTCAACAAGTTGAAATGCTGTCCAACTGATTGAACCGGTTCAAACCGGTTACCACCGATACTCACTCGATCCCACCAGCTGATGCCACTTCTTAACCGCGTACAAACGATTACATCCTAGTAAATTTTATGACAAAATTGAGGTTCTGACAGGTTTTGACAAGTTAAAACGCTGTCCCAATGGTTACACCGGTTCCCACCGATCCAGACTCGTTCCCACCAGCTGATCCTACTTCTAAACCGCGTTCAAACGCATACATCCTAGTAACTTTTATGAGAAAAGTGAGGTTTTCACTGGTTTCGACAAGTTAAAACGCTGTCATATTGGTTACACCTGTTCCCACCGGTTATCACCGATCCCACATCTAATTCGCGTACAAACGATTACATCATAGTAACTTTTATTTAAAAAAGTTAGATTTTGACTACTTTCGACAAGTTAAAAAGCTGTCCCACGGATTAAACCGGTTCCCACCGATCCCCACTCCTTCCTACGAGCTGATCCCACTTCTAAACCGCGTACAAAATGTTACCTCCTAAAATCTTTTATGAAATAGGTGATGTTTTGACTGGTTTAGACAAGTTAAAACGCTGTCCCATTGGTAACACCGTTTTCCACCGATACCCACTCGTTCGCACCAGCTGATCCCAATTCTTAAAGGCGTAAAAACGATTACATCCTAGTAACTTTTATGACAAAAGTGAGGTTTTGACTGGTTTCGACAAATTAAAACGCTGTCCTACTGGTAACACCGGTTCTCATCAGTTCATACCTATCTCCACTCGTTCCCACCAGCTGATCTCACTTCTAAACCGCGTACAAACGATTACATCCTAGTAACTTGCCTCCAAAAAAGTAAAGTTTTGACTGGTTTCCACATTTAAAACTCTGTCCCACTAGTTTACCGGTTTCCAAATATCGCCACTCGATCCCTTCTGCTGATTCCATTTCTAAAACACATACAAACGATAACATCCTGGTAAGGTTTATGAGAAACGTGAGGTTTTCACTGGTTCGACAAGTAAAATCGCTGTCCCACTGATTACACCGGTTCCCAATTGTTCCCACCAATCCCCACTCGTTCCCAGCAGCTGATCCCACTTCTAAAAAGCGTAAAAACGATTGCATCCTAGTAACTTTTATGAAAAATTGAGGTTTCGACTCCTTTCAACAAGTTAAAATGCTGTCCAACTGATTGAACCGGTTCAAACCGGTTACCACCGATACTTACTCGATCCCACCAGCTGATGCCACTTCTTAACCGCGTACAAACGATTACATCCTAGTAAATTTTATGACAAAATTGAGGTTCTGACAGGTTTCGACAAGTTAAAACGCTGTCCCAATGGTTACACCGGTTCCCACCGATCCAGACTCGTTCCCACCAGCTGATCCTACTTCTAAACCGCGTTCAAACGCATACATCCTAGTAACTTTTATGAGAAAAGTGAGGTTTTCACTGGTTTCGACAAGTTAAAACGCTGTCCCATTGGTTACACCTGTTCCCACCGGTTCTCACCGATCCCGACTCGTTCACACCAGCTGATCCCACATCTAATTCGCGTACAAACGATTACATCATAGTAACTTTTATTTAAAAAAGTTAGATTTTGACTACTTTCGACAAGTTAAAAAGCTGTCCCACGGATTAAACCGGTTCCCACCGATCCCCACTCCTTCCTACGAGCTGATCCCACTTCTAAACCGCGTACAAAATGTTACCTCCTGAAATCTTTTATGAAAAAGGTGATGTTTTGACTGGTTTAGACAAGTTAAAACGCTGTCCCATTGGTAACACCGTTTTGCACCGATACCCACTCGTTCCCACCAGCTGATCCCAATTCTTAAAGGCGTAAAAACGATTACATCCTAGTAACTTTTATGACAAAAGTGAGGTTTTGACTGGTTTCGACAAATTAAAACGCTGTCCTACTGGTAACACCGGTTCTCATCAGTTCATACCTATCCCCACTCGTTCCCACCAGCTGATCTCACTTCTAAACCGCGTACAAACGATTACATCCTAGTAACTTGCCTCCAAAAAAGTAAAGTTTCGACTGGTTTCCACATTTAAAACTCTGTCCCACTAGTTTACCGGTTTCCAAATATCGCCACTCGATCCCTTCTGCTGATTCCATTTCTAAAACACATACAAACGATAACATCCTGGTAAGGTTTATGAGAAACGTGAGGTTTTCACTGGTTCGACAAGTAAAATAGTTCTCCACTGATTACACCGGTTCCCAATTGTTCCCACCAATCCCCACTCGTTCCCAGCAGCTGATCCCACTTCTAAAAAGCGTAAAAACGATTACATCCTAGTAACTTTTATGAAAAATTGAGGTTTCGACTCCTTTCAACAAGTTAAAATGCTGTCCAACTGATTGAACCGATTCAAACCGGTTACCACCGATACTCACTCGATCCCACCAGCTGATGCCACTTCTTAACCGCGTACAAACGATTACATCCTAGTAAATTTTATGACAAAATTGAGGTTCTGACAGGTTTCGACAAGTTAAAATGCTGTCCCAATGGTTACACCGGTTCCCACCGATCCAGACTCGTTCCCACCAGCTGATCCTACTTCTAAACCGCGTTCAAACGCATACATCCTAGTAACTTTTATGAGAAAAGTGAGGTTTTCACTGGTTTTGACAAGTTAAAACGCTGTCCCATTGGTTACACCTGTTCCCACCGGTTCTCACCGATCCCGACTCGTTCACACCAGCTGATCCCACATCTAATTCGCGTACAAACGATTACATCATAGTAACTTTTATTTAAAAAAAGTTAGATTTTGACTACTTTCGACAAGTTAAAAAGCTGTCCCACGGATTAAACCGGTTCCCACCGATCCCCACTCCTTCCTACGAGCTGATCCCACTTCTAAACCGCGTACAAAATGTTACCTCCTAAAATCTTTTATGAAAAAGGTGATGTTTTGACTGGTTTAGACAAGTTAAAACGCTGTCCCATTGGTAACACCGTTTTCCACCGATACCCACTCGTTCCCACCAGCTGATCCCAATTCTTAAAGGCGTAAAAACGATTACATCCTAGTAACTTTTATGACAAAAGTGAGGTTTTGACTGGTTTCGACAAATTAAAACGCTGTCCTACTGGTAACACCGGTTCTCATCAGTTCATACCTATCCCCACTCGTTCCCACCAGCTGATCTCACTTCTAAACCGCGTACAAACGATTACATCATAGTAACTTGCCTAAAAAAAAGTAAAGTTTTGACTGGTTTCCACATTTAAAACGCTGTCCCACTAGTTTACCGGTTTCCAAATATCGCCACTCGATCCCTTCTGCTGATTCCATTTCTAAAACACATACAAACGATAACATCCTGGTAAGGTTTATGAGAAACGTGAGGTTTTCACTGGTTCGACAAGTAAAATCGCTGTCCCACTGATTACACCGGTTCCCAATTGTTCCCACCAATCCCCACTCGTTCCAAGCAGCTGATCCCACTTCTAAAAAGCGTGAAAACGATTACATCCTAGTAACTTTTATGAAAAATTGAGATTTTGCCTCGTTTCTACAAGTTAAAATGCTGTCCAACTGATTGAACCGATTCAAACCGGTTACCACCGATGCTCACTCGATCCCACCAGCTGATGCCACTTCTTAACCGCGTACAAACGATTACATCCTAGTAACTTGTATGAAAAAAGTGAGGTTTTGAATAATTTTGACAAGTTAAAACTCTGTTCCACTGGATACACCGGTTGCCACCGGTTCCCACTCATTCCCACCAGCTGATCCCACATCTGAACCGCGAACAAATGATAACATCCTAGTAACGTTATGAAAAAGTGTCATTTTCACTGGTTTCCACAAGTCAAAACGCTGTCCCACTGGTTACACCGGTTCCCACCTAACCCAACTTGTTCGCACAAGCTAATCCAAATTCTAAGCTGCGTACAAACGATTAAATCGTAGCAACTTTTATTAAAAAGTGAGGTTTTGACTGATTTCGACAAGTTTAAACGCTGTCCCACAGGTAACACCGGGTTCCACCGATCCCCACTCATTCCCACCAGCTGATCCCACTCCTAAAAAGCGTACAAACGATTACATCTTAGTAAATTTTACAAAAAGTGAGGTTTCGACAAGTTAAAACGCTGTCCCTCTGGTTACACCGTTTTCCACCAGTCCCTTCCGATCTCCACTCGTTCCCACCAGCTGATCCCACTTCTAAAACGCGTACAAACAATTATATCCTAGTAACTTTTATGAACAAATTGAGGTTTTGACTGGTTTCGACAAGTTAATACGCTATCCCATTGGTTAAACTTGTTCCCATCGAACCCCAATCGTTCCGACCAGCTGATCCCACTTCTGAACCGCGTTTAAACGGTTACATCCTAGTAACGTTTATAAAACAGTGAGCTTTTCACTGGTTTCGACAAGTTAAAACGCTGTCCCTCTGGTTAGACCGCTTTCCACCAGTCCCTTCCGATCTCCACTCGTTCCCACTAGCTGATCCCACTTCTAAAAAGCGTACAAACGATTACATCCAAGTAACTTTTATGAGAAAAGTGAGGTTTTGACTGGTTTCGACAAGTGAAAACGCTGTCCAATAGGTTAAACCTGCTCCCACCGGTTCCACCTGATCCCCACTCCTTCCCACCAGCTGATCCCACATGTAAACCGGGTACAATCGATGACATCCAAGTAACTTGTATTAAAAAAATGAGGTTTTGACTGGTTTAGACAAGTAAAAACAGTCCAACGGGTTACACCGGTTCCCACCGATCCCCACTTGTTCCCACCAGCTGATCCCACTTCTAAAACGCGTACAAACGATTACATCCTAGTAACTTTTATGACACTGATACCCACTCGTTCCCATCTGCTGATTCCACTTCAAAACTGCAAACAAATGATAACATCCTAGGAACGTTTATGAAAAAGAGTCTTTTTGACTGGTTTCCACAAATTAAAACGCTGTCCCACCGGTTAAACCGGTTTTCACCTATTTCCTCTCGATCACTTCAGCTGATTCCACTTCTAAAACGCTAACAAACGATTACATCCTAGTAAGGTTTATGAGAAAAGTTAGCTTTTGACTGGTATCAACAAGACCCTGTCCCACTGGTAACACCGATTCCCACCGGATTCCCCTGATATCCACTCGTTCCTACCAGCTGATCCTACTTCTAAACCGCGTACAAACGATTACATCCAAGTAACCTTGATGAGAAAAGTAAGGTTGTCACAGGTTTCAACAAGTTCAAACGCTGTCCCACTGATGACACCAGTTCCCACCAATCCCCACTCGTTCCCACCAGCTCATCACAGTTCTGAACCGCGTACAAACGATTACATTGTAGTAACTTTTATGAGAAAAGTAAGGTGTTGACTAGTTTCTACAAGTTAAAACGCTGGCTACTAAAATTTTCAAAACTTAACAAATTTCTTCTAAGTTTGTGCCAAAATAAACATCGGAAATACGAACCAATTGCTGGGTCTACTGAGAACTTTGATCTTTGTTTATTGCTGAAAAATGACAGCTCATAAGTGGCAATATTATTATTACTGATCCCTGAGCAATGAAGACTTCGTGTCTACTTTGTGTTTGTCTTGAATGCATTCCAAATACAATCGTTGCTCTAAAATCTCCGATATATGTTCTGAGACTCTTAATTTCATACGCAACTAAGCAACAGGCAATGCGGGGTTGATAAAAGATTCTCACCAGAATGTATAAATCAATTAATTTAAGTACATTGTATATCATCAAGTACAGCATCAAAGAGACAAAAGCCGTCAACATGTGCATGTGGCTTGGCGGTGTTGTGTTATGCAATCTGTTGACTAGTAAATTCGAATTCTGCAACTGAGAACTATACTTGACTTTGCCAAAAGCAAACATAACATTAGCAGAAAGCAGCTAAAAATCAAAGAGTTTTTCAAAAAATAAAAACTATTGACAGATGATAAATGTAGTGGTATAAAATGTATACAGACACTGTTCATTATTCTTCGGACATCTACTATTTCATCATTCATTACATACACCTGTTACGCAATTTTTTTTCTTTTCTTTTCATTGAATTCAGTCACATAATGATCTGTGACAAAATTATTGAATATTTTATATTCGTGTGTGGATATTTTTGATGGAAATATTTGTATTATGGATTTGATGTATGTTACAAGATTCGCTTGTGAGTACACGGTTTTGATACTCTTTTCATGCAATAGATAATACATGTATATATAAATTAGACATGTGTATGTACCAATGTATGGTTCTCTGAATAAAGTAATGTATTATATCTGCAATTTCTGTTACCGCAGCAAATCTTTTTCTCATTTAATATATATTGATCAAAAATGGTAATTGTGCCATGAATTTTCACACCCGTCTTTATGTACACCTCCCCTCCAATTAAATTCAAAAATGTGTTGGTATTGTACATGGTTGCTTATAACACGGTCGGATTATATGGCTCCCAACTACCGTGTTATAGCAGGATCCCACTTTATATATATGTATATTATGTATATAATACATATATATATATATGTGGGGGGTGGGGGGTTTTAATCCTCAATATTATCTTTCATACAAAATGCATTATGTCCTTTAATATCCTTCGCAAGCTCCACATCGCATACATTGCCATGTCATAATGATTATCAGATTCCTATTTATATGTTATATTGTGTCCTGCAAGGGACACATCTACCCGAAATCTTAATTCATACTTATTTTTTAAGAAAGAAAGTATTAATGAACCAGAAAAATCTTCATCTCCTTAGATGTTTGTGTATTTCGCTGAGTAAACGAAATAGCATCTGAATTTGTATGTATGCCTCAAGTAAATATCCGAGCTGGATTTGATTGTTTGTCCAGCATTACCTCATCATACTAAGTGATTATTAGTAAATCCATCAAGGTTAATATATAGATGGGGCTTCATCAATATTAGTAATATCATAACCATTTTCATTCAATAATTTTGCGTTTTTATTAAAATCTTAAAGAACATCATAGCATTGTTGATCATCTACTGATTGTGTCACTTAATATAATGTATCCTATTTAAAACATCTCAGTATTAGATTAAGTAGTTGTGTCTTACCAGACCCAGATGAATCTATTATTATCATCCTAACATAATTAGGTTGCGCTTGATGATGTTTGACCGGTTCTTGTTTTAGTGTCTCTTAGAAATCAATGTCATCCAAGCTATACAAATATAATAAATAATATGAATTTATATTGTGTTAGAGGTATAGTATCCACAGCAACCAATATAGACATTACTCATTCAATTTCTATGAAACCTACGAATGAGATTTAAAAAACGATATATCAATAAAACCAAAGGAATTTTCAAAACAACTAGTACTGGGTAATCTGACTGTAAAATATTTTGATCAATTAGTCAATTTGAAAGTGGTAAAAATTGTGACTGATATTTTTTTCATATTTGGATTATGAACATAAGTTTGTAAATCATAAAGTATCTAATTTATATAAATATATTGGTCCCACAACTCTAGTAAAGACAATGTTGTTTCAATACATGTTTCAAATTCGTAATGTAAATGATGTTAGGGAATAAAACACCATAAACTCTTTTTTTCTTTTATTTAAAGATCTATAAAATAAAATATAATTTTGACTACAACATTGACAGAAAGCACTGAGATCCAATTAAGAAAACTGAACCTTTAAATTCTTTTTATCACCGATGTAGGCATCCATATCCTCATCATGATGGTTCATCCATTCAAAAGTCTATGTATACTAAAACAGTAATGTCCATCTGTCCACAGCCATGACTTGGCCAATGAATCAGATTGTCCTGTAACTGATTCATGCTGGATTATCTTCAACTAATGACAGCTGCTAAATGGTTATTATGAATTTCTTCCTAAAACAGTGATGCCTTTAATTTTTACCAAAATATGAATGATATTGCAGGCAATAATTTTGCATACACATTATCCAATATGCAAATGAAGTTAGAGCAAATCCCTAATCAAAACAAAAGTACCTATTTTTGTAGATACATTAGGAATTAGGTTAATGGGATATATTCCCAAAAGTAGGAATTAGGTTAAAAGGATATATTTCCCAAAGTAGAAAAGCTGATATTTTGTTTTAACAATGATTTTAGGTAGTTTATATGAATGTAAAAATATAAGCAACAAAAAGACGCTGTACACTGACAGAAAAAGTATGAATATTTAGTCCCGATTCCAATATGCCCAGGAAAAGGAGGGATATGTTCCCTATTGTTTAGTCCAAATTCCAAACATGTCCAGGAAAAGATGTGATTTGTTAAATATTTTTAAGTCACTATTTCAATATGCCCAAGAAAAGAATGGATATATTCTCTACTTTCTAGTTCCAATTCCAATACATCCAGGAAAAGGAGGGATATGGTCCCTATTGTTTAGTCCCAATTTCAAGATGTCCAGTAAAAGGATGGATATGTTCCCTCATTTTACTACAGATATGTAGCTTTGTAATTACATTTGATGAGTCTAGAGGCATCAAATACTCAAGTACTAAATTCTGTTACTTGTTGCAGTTGTGTAGCATGCTATTATATTTCCCATTCTACTTGGTAATGGACTGAACAGAGACATTCAATGGGTCTTAAAATAATAGCATGTACTGTCTACTATATGTAATACCGTGAACAAGCAAGTTTTGTAAATTTAATATTCCTAAACTTGTTTTGTCTACTGAATGAACTATTTGAAAATGAAAACTGTTTCAGTGTCTGAATGAATAGTCAGATTCAACATTAATAATGTGGCCATCTTTGACCTTTATGTATGTGTCAAGTTTCTGAACAGTACAAGAATATTAGTAACTAGTTTTCCTTTTCTTTCTCCAAGGGATGTAACCCTGATCCTCATCATTTATCTGCAACAATTTTTCTGGCTATCAATTCCTTCATGATTTCATTGCTGCCTCCATAAATTGGTTGAACACGAGCATCAACAAATGCCCGAGCTATGGGATATTCCCACATGTAGCCCCATCCTCCATGCATCTGCAGACACTGTGTGGCAATCTTGTTCTGCTGATCACTGCACCTGCAACCATGAATCTAGAGATAGTATATTGTCTATCATAATTCAACCTCATCATCTAGTTGAAGCTATACTAGACTGACTACCCTGTTCAAGCTGTATTGAATTATTTACCCTGAATGAAGCCATGCTAGATTAACTATAACGATTCAAGTAGTACTAGGCATCTACTCTGATTCAAGCTGTATTACATGTGTTACTTTCCATTACACATTTCTCATCCTTGCTACATGATTCTCCATGATTACTTTCCATTACACTGCCCTCATCCTTGCTACATATTTCTCCATGATTACTTTCCGCTACATAGACCTCATCCTTGCTACATACTTCTCCATTATTACTTTACACTATACAGCCCTCATCCTTGCTACATGATTCTCCATGATTACTTTCCATTACACACACCTCATCCTTGCTACATAATTCTCAATGATTACTTTCCATTACACAATGCTCATCCTTGCTACATAATTCTTTATGATTACTTTCCACTAAACAGCCCTCATCCTTGCTACATACTTATCTGTGATTATTTTCCACTACACAGCCCTCATCATTGCTACATGATTCTCAATGATTACTTTCCATAACACAACGCTCATCCTTGCAACATGATTCTCCATGATTACTTTCTATTACACACCCCTCATCCTTGCTACATAATTCTCCATGATTACTTTCCATCACACAGCCCTCATCCTTGCTACATCATTCTCCATGATTACACACTGCTCATCCTTGCTACATGATTCTCCATGATTACTTTCCATTACACAGCCCTCATCCTTGCTGCATAATTCTCTATGATTACTTTCCATTACACAGCCCTCATCCTTGCTACATAATTCTCTATGATTACTATGGATGCGCGGTGGCTACCAAACACGTTCGTATGGCGATATGACACGCGCGTGTCTCCATAATTCTGATTAATGGTTATCTGGTCTCAACTAATGTATTCTTAATAGATCACCAGAACATTACACCTTCATAGTGTGCGTGCGTGTGTGTGTGTGAGAGAGAGAGTAAGTGTGTGTGATTGAGTGTGTGTGCAAGCAAGTATGTGTGTGAGCGAGTATGCCTGTTAGAGAGCAAATGTATGTCCAAGAGAGTGTGTGTTTGTGAGAAATCGATGTTTTTGTGTGATATCTAGATTGTGTGTGTGTTTGTGTGAGAGAGAGAGAGAGTTTGTGTGTGTTGGTGTGAGCGATAATGTTTAAATGAGACAGTGTGAGAGAATGTGTGCGTGGGAGACAACGAGTCTATGTGTGTTTGTGTGTGAGTGAGAGCGAGTGTGTATGTGGAAAAAGCTGTGTGTGTGTGTGAGAGAGAGCAAGAGAGTGTTAGTGTATGCGCGAGAGAGGGAGTGTTTGTGTGTGTGTGAGAGAGAGAGTAAGTGTGTGTGACTGAGTGTGTGCGAGCAAGTATGTGTGTGAGCGAGTGTGCATGTTAGAGAGCAAATGTATGTCCGAGAGAGTGTGTTTGTGATAAATCAATGTTTTTGTGTGATATCTAGATTGTGTGTGTGTGTGTGTGTGTGAGAGAGAGAGAGAGTTTGTGTGTGTTGGTGTGAGCGATAATGTGTAAATGAGACAGTGCGAGAGAATGTGTTTGTGCGTGGGAGACAATGAGTCTATGTGTGTTTGTGTGTGAGTGAGAGCGAGTGTGTGTATGGAAAAAGCCATGTGTGTGTGTGAGAGAGAGCAAGAGAGTGTTAGTGTATGCGCGAGAGAGGGAGTGTGTGTGTGTGTGTGTGTGTGTGTGTGTGTAAATAAGAGAGAGATCGAGGGGTTTTGTGTGTGTGAAATAGTTTATGTGTGAGAGTATATGTGAAACATACCGAGAGGGGAGACCCAGATAATGTGTGTGTGTGTGTGGTTGTGTGTGTAATAGAGAGAGAGAGTATATGTAAGAGATTTTGAAACGATTGTGTTTGTGAGTTTGTTTGTAAATGTGTATGACAGAGTGTCTGAGAGAAGGAGAGTGTGTGTGAGATCGAGCAAAAGATAGAGAGATAGTGTATGAGAGGAAGCTAGAGTGTGAGAGAGAGACTGTGTGTGATATAGGGAGTGTGTGTGTGTGAGAGTGAGCGAGTGTGTGTGTGAATGATAGCGTGTGTGTGTGTGAGGGAGAGAGCGATATGGTGTGTGTGTGTGAGAGAGACAGACAGACAGACAGAGAGAGAGCGTGTGTTTATATGTATGAGAGAGTGTGAGAGCGAGTGAGTGTGTTATCGAGATCGAGATTGTGAGTCTGTGAGAGGGTTTGTGGGTGTAAGAGAGCGAGAGTGTGTGTGTATATGTGTACGTGTGTGCTAGAGTATTTGAGAAACAAGAGTTTGTGTGTGAGAGTGTGTGTATGAGAGATAACGAGTATGTGTGTATGAATGAGAGCGAGTGTATGTCTGCGAAAGAGAACGATTGTGTGTGTGTGTGTGTGTGCGAGTGCATGTGTGTGAGAGAGAGCTACCTCTAGAGTGTGTGCGTAAGTTAATGAGAATGTATTTGTGTGAGTGCGATAGTGCTTCAGTGTGAGTGTGATAAAGCGAGTGTGCTTTGTGTGTGATAGCGAGAGTGTGTGTGTGTGTAATAAAGGGAGCAATAGTTTATGTGTGTGAGAGAGCGAGTGTGTATGTGCGACAGAAGGAGTGTGTGTGTGTGTGTGTGTGTGAGCAAACATTAGACAGATAGACTGTTAGAGATAGTGTAGGAGATAGCAATAGTGACTGTTTGTGAGAGTGCGAGAAAGTGTGTAAGTGTTTGTGTGTGAGAGAGGGAGAAAGTATGGGTTGTGCGAGCGTGTGTGTGTGTGTGAGAGAGAGAGAGAGAGAGAGAGAGAGAGAGAGAGAGAGAGAGAGAGAGAGAGAGAGAGAGAGAGAGAGAGAGAGAGAGAGAGAGAGAGAGAGAGAGAGAGAGAATGTGTGTTTGTCACAGAGCAAGAGAGAGAGTGTGTGTGAGGGAAGAACGAGATAGTGGGTTGGTGAGAAAGAGAGTGTGTGTTTGTGAATGACAGCGAGAGAGTGTGTTTTAGAATGAGCGTGAGGTTGTGTAACTGAGTTAGCATGAGTGTGTCTTAGAAAGCAAGATGGAGTATTTGAGAGCGAGAGGCAGCTGGGATAACACTTGAAATGGTACACGCGGAGATGGTAGTGCTGCCGGAAGCTGTGGTAGGCACTGTCGTACGCCGCGGCTAGCGATTGTGGTCGTAAAGTCGAATGGTCGTAAGTTGCATAGGTTGTAAGTCGAGGAATATCTGTAGTGTTAACTGATGAGGTTATATCAGGGACAGTGTTAAGTCAGGTTATATTAAAGACAATTTTATATGAGAAATAGTGTTAAAAGACTGGGTTATATCAGGGATAGTGTTATTAGAGACAATTTAATATGAGAAGTAGGTTTAAAAGACAGGGTTATATCAGGGACAGTGTTAAGTCAGGTTATATTAGAGACAATTTTATATGAGAAATAGTGTTAAAAGACGAGGTTATATCAGGGACAGTGTTAAGTCAGGTTATATTAAAGACAATTTTTTATGAGAAATAGTGTTAAAAGACAGGGTTATATCAGGGACAGTGTTAAGTCAGGTTATATCAAAGACAATTTTATATGAGAAATAGTGTTAAAAGATGGGGTTATATCAGGGACAGTGTTAAGTCAGGTTATATTAAAGACAATTTTTTATGAGAAACAGTGTTAACAGAGGGGGTTATATCAGGGACAGTGTTAAGTCAGGTTATATTAGGGACAATTTTATATGAGAAATAGTGTTAACAGACGGGGTTATATCAGGGACAGCGTTAAGTCAGGTTATATTAGAGACAATTTTATATGAGAAATAGTGTTAACAGACGGGGTTATATCAGGGACAGCGTTAAGTCAGGTTATATTAGAGACAATTTTATATGAGAAATAGTGTTAAAAGACGGGGTTATATCAGGGACAGTGTTAAGTCAGGTTATATTAAAGACACTTTTTATGAGAAATAGTGTTAAAAGACAGGGTTATATCAGGGACAGTGTTAAGTCAGGTTATATTAAAGACAATTTTATATGAGAAATAGTGTTAAAAGATGGGGTTATATCAGGGACAGTGTTAAGTCAGGTTATATTAAAGACAATTTTATATGAGAAATAGTGTTAACAGAGGGGGTTATATCAGGGACAGTGTAAAGTCAGGTTATATTAGAGACAATTTTATATGAGAAATAGTGTTAAAAGACGGGGTTATATCAGGGACAATGTTAAGTTAGGTTATATTAAAGACAATTTTATATGAGAAATAGTGTTAACAGATGGGGTTATATCAGGGACAGTGTTAAGTCAGGTTATATTAAAGACAATTTTATATGAGAAATAGTGTTAACAGATGGGATTATATCAGGGACAGTGTTAAGTCAGGTTATATTAGAGACAATTTTATATGAGAAATAGTGTTAACAGATGGGGTTATATCAGGGACAGTGTTATTGTGAGTAGCATTATAATTAGAAGCCACTTAACCTAACATCAAAGAAAGGTCTTTACTTCTTACACTTTTGAAATACTTTTATCGCAACAAGTATTAATTCTTTTTTTTTTTTTGTTTATTCTTTCTGGATTTAAATCGTACATAAAACTACACACTTTTCTTTATAAAATGATCTTTTAAATGATTAACGTATTAAAGTATGATAAGGACAAAGGATATGAAAATTTAAATTTAATCTCACAGTGACAAAGACTGCTGACTCGTATCCCTTAGAAAGAGATTGAGATGAATAAATCATAGGATCTAACCATAAATCATGGATAAATATTGCTAATTTAGTCCTTTCAGACTCCAAACTAAAAACTGCTGACTCACCAATATTTAGCCGTAGATGCCATATGAGAGTCCAGTCCTTTTTTATTGTGTATGTCCAGGCAAGTGTCCACGAAGGCTCGGCCGATGCACACCTCAGTCTTTATTTCTGCCAGCTTGTGTTGGATTGTCTGAAAGTTAACAGTACAGTACACATTACACTTTATCAGGTCAATAGTTGACTGTTGTTTTAAAAGTAGAACTTTATTTTCTTTATAAATTAAATGTGTCATCTTTTATTCAAACTAGTTATAGATGATTTTAAGAAAGATGCCCTCCATCTGTATTAGTGTACTTAATCACTAAGACATCTTAAATGAAATTATGTACAGTACAGCAATGTAATGTAATGTGGATGAGACAATGTTGTGATCTGATCCAAAGTCATCCTTTCTCAGAATCTGATCAAATGAAGATACTAATAACCATAGGTTCAATCTAGAGAGAGATGACCATAGGGTCCGTCTAGATTGATTTAACCATAGGTTCATCTAGATTGAGATGACCGCAGGTTCAGTCTAGATAGAGATGACCGTAAGTTCAATCTCGATACTGATGACCATAGATTCCATCTATATAGAGATAACCATAGGTTCCATCTAGATTGAGATGATCATAGGTTCCATCAAGATTGAGATAACCATAGATTCCATCTAGATAGAGATGACCGTATGTTTCATCTAGATAGAGATGACTGTAGATTCCAGTTAGATTTATATAACCATAGATTTAATCTAGATAGAGATGACTGTAGGTTCAATCTAGACAGAGCTGACAATATGTTCCTTCTAGATTTATTTGTTGGTTGCATCTAGATTGAGATGATTGTAGCTTTATTTAATTGTAGGTTCCATAAAAAGGAAACACCCTAAGTAAATTAAACAGAGTCATTAAATTAAACTTGACATCACAGAGACACAAACAGAATAGTAGATAGAATATATCATTCTGACAAATGGGGATGTATCAGCAGTAAAAAGTCACCCTCAGTAAATTAAACACAGAACCTGACTGGTAAAAAAGTAAGCACCCTTTAATAACTTAACTTGCCAACAGACACATAAATTACAATCACCAGACAAATAAATTACAATCACCAGACAGATAAATTACAATCACCAGACAGACAAATAACAATCACCAAATAAATTACAATCACCAGACAGATAAATTACAATCACCAGACAAACAAATAACAATCACCAAATAAATTACAATCACCAGACAGATAAATTACAATCACCAGACATATAAATTACAATCACCTGACAGATAAATTACAATCACCAGACAGATAAATTACAATCACCAGACCAGACAAATAAATTACAATCACCAGACTGATAAATTACAATCACCAGACTGACTACACAGGTAACATCTGTAGTAATTTACTATCACCAGACAAATAATAAGGGATAACCCTCTTGTGTGTGTGATTAGAATTTTTAATGTAGCTTTAACAATTTTTCAGTCATATCACTACATTGTCTGCAGTGAGGCAGTTTATAGTCATATCTAGCACTGGGGCATCATGCCACAGTCAATTGGCATGATGTCCCACCCAGTCATATTATCATGACACCAGGCTGATCAGTCCTAACACTAACCACTTAATGCTGAGCACCAAGCAGCGAGGCAGTTGTTAGTACCACTTTTGTATGTCTTTGGTATGACTCAGCCAAGAATCGAGCCCACAATTTGCCCCTTCCACAGCAGATTCTCTAACTATTAGGCTACTGGAGCAGTGCTTTATTAATTAAGTCTGCTCATATGATGACAGAAAGTAAATTGGAATTATACTGATTAAAGGTGTAAACTTTTACCTAATCATTTAAAAAGCTGAGTGATTAAGCAAAATTTACACATCGATAAAATATTCAACCATGATCATTTAATCCTATATTAAACAAAAGTAGCTCAGAATATAGTACTCAATAGCGATGAGCTACATCTGAGGTTTCAATCTTGACTTGACAATAAAGGCATGTTTCTTGACTTGATGGAAACGGCTGAGGATGCTCTAACTATTGCTATTTGTCAAAAGGCAACAAAGAAAAAATATGCTCATGAAACAGACACCACTGATGATCCACAAAGAAAATTAATATAGTTTTAAAAAAAACATTTTCCACAAAGAAACAAAAGTTTAGTTGCCTTGCAAAGTTCTATAAAGAAAATGTAATTGTTCTTTAACCCCCAAAAGGAATTCCCTGACAAAGACATGCATTATTAATGCAGAAACTCACTAAGTGAATTTATTGTTGAGCATAATCTTCAAAAAAGTCAAATAGAGCAGGCAACAAGTTGTTTGCCAAAATATTTCCTTACTCTAATATACAAATGCAACTGTTCAAGGAGTAAAACTACTGCAATTGGAAATCAGCCTTCTTTTTATTCCTTGAGATAGGTATACTGCCAAAATGATCGTAAGCTTTGGAGATAGCTGACCCACTCTGACACTCTTTACTACTACATAAAATCTGACCACTCTTTGTCTAACGAAGATATGGCTATGAATTCTGTATCAGTGAAGAGGCTATTGAAAGAAAACTCTGAGCTACCAAAAGATGAATGCTTTGTTAATTGTGTGTATTTTAACATAGCTTTAACAATTTTTCAGTCATATTACAATAATATCTGCAGTGAGGCAGTTTATAGTGATGTCTAGGGTTAGGGTTAATAAAGAAGGAAAACATTGTTGACAATGTAAAATGCAACACTTTTCTATTTCCACAAAGGGAAGTAGTGCCTTGGACACAAAGCAATATTCAGTTGTGGTAAAATATTTTGACAAAAAGGTAGGGCAAATATTGTCTGACTGCAAGGAGCAGTTAGATGTTTACATTTTTACTCAAAGTTATTGCTGAGCCAGAAGAAACAACATTGATAAGAGGGTGGATAAGTTATCCATTTAAAAGTAATTGCCTATCTTTCTTTACTATTTTTAATTACCTTACTATTTAATACCTTACTACAGTCAACTCCTCTTAATTGCACATCATTTAACTGCACTCTCCGGTTAACTGCATATAGTCACGCTCGTCATGTTTTTTCCCAATGCTTTTCAATGTGAACAAACTTTGGATAACTGCACTTCACTTAAATGCACACTCCGGATAGTAGCACGACAAATTTTCTGCTTGTGGAACATTATTCAATCCAATTTTACTCCGGTTAACTGCACAATGTATAGTCAGGATCAGTTATTGCCAGCCCATTGTCGTAGCGCTTCAAATAAGCCGACAATTAAGCCAGTAAATGCGACTTTGTAAATGATTGACATGTAAAGGACGCCATAGGTGGTAGATATGGTAGATACATGTATATCCCAGCCCACCAGGGAGCAATAGCATAGAAACAATCATGGTACAGCATGGGAAACATTGCTCTAAAGTGTGATTTGAACTAGGGGGTAATCATCAGAAGTTCAACCTTGAATTTATGAGCATTTACTTTAAAGTTTAAAATGACTAGTCGCAAGTGTAAATCCCTGACGTTAGCTCAAAGGTTTGAGGTCATAAAGTGCATTGATAACAGAAGTCAGGCCTCTGTTGCACTTGAGTTCAGTGTTAGTCACTGTGATTTTGCGAATCCTCATGAACATTCAAACAAGGAGAAGATCATTGACAACTGGCAAAATAACAGCAATCCTTCTCAGAAGAGCAAACGAGGTGACAAGTTCAAAGATGTTGAAGAAGCGCAGTTACAATGGTTTGCTCAAGCTCACAATTGACAGATTCCAATAAGTAGACCACTGTTGCTTGAAAAAGCTAATCAATTGGCAAATGGTTAGGGTTTGCATGATTTCAAACCAACAAATAGACAGTTGGAAAGATGGAAAATGTGCAACGAAATGCAATTTAAACGACAACACAGCGAAAAACAGGATGCAGACGACTTTGGAGCCAAACGATGGGTAATTGATGTTCTACCCAAAATCCTTAAAGACTACCAACCAAACAACATCTTCAATGTCGATGAAACTGAGTTGTACTGGTGGGCATTACCTCATGGGTCTTTGTCTTTCAAAAGAGCAGAAGCACCGGGATGTAAGATTGCCAAAGATCATTGACAATTTTGTTTGCATGCAATATGGATGGTAGCAAAAAATTGGATGCCTTGGTGATTGGCAAAAGCAAATCTACTTGATGTTTTAAGAATTTGAAAAAGCTGCCAGTACAGTAGGTGGCAAACTAAAATGCCTGGATGATGACAGAAATTTGGAAGCATTGGTTGAAGTGCATTGACAATCAAATGCGTTAAAGAAGCATCATTATGCTGTGCGACAATTGTACACCTCATGGCGACGGCATCAAACTGTCAAATGTTAAGATTGTATTCCTTCCTCCGAACACAATTTCACTGATTTAACCAATGGATCAAGGAATTATCACGAATTTCTATAGATTGCTTGTTATTCAAAAACTGCTGTCAGACATTGATGGCTCATCTCCCAAAGAAAAAGCATCCAACCAGACAAGGAAGCTGACAGATTTAGATGCACTTCATATAATTAGAAATGCCTGGAGCAATGTAACACAGTAAACTGTAGCAAACTGCTATAGGCGGGCAAGTTTTTCAGTGCCTTCTGATGACGAGTCACTTGACGACCCCACCATGGCGAAACCCCATTCGAATCGCCAAACTGCATGAATGTAGAAGAATTTGAACAATATGTTGCAATAGATGATGGTCTTCAGACGGAAGGTGAAATCGACAACTCAACCATTATTGCAGCTCTTACAGAGACAAAACAAAAAGAAAATGATGCAAGAAGTGATGACAGTGACGCAGTAGATGACCAGGTTTCATCTAAAGTCGCTATACAGTCACTCCTGAATTTATGCAGATTCATGGAACAGAGAGAATGTGAGCTGTTTGAAACGTTTTATCAAATAGAGTCGGCAATTCACCAAATTATTAGTAAAACTTGTGTGCAGACATCAATTGCCCGTTTCTTTCGGAAATCGTAAATTTCATTGTTTGATTCAACAATATGATGTTAGTGCTGTTCATTGTAGACTCTTGTTTCATTTAAGTAAAAGTTGAAAGAGTGGATTCTAATCATCTTTTGACATTATTCTTCACCTATAATCATGCCGTGCTGATTTTAAGCTGTACTGTACCGTACTTTGGTTAACTGCACACTTCGGTTAACTGCACACTCTGGTTAACTGCATAGTTTCGTGAAGGGCCCGAGGCCATGTACTTTAACTGGAGTTGACTTTATTTTTAATTACCTTTCTATTTAAAGCAGCTATAGTTCTATATTTCTTTACTATTTGTAATTACCTTACTATTTTAAGCAGCTAGTTCTATATTTCTTTACTATTTTTAATTACCTTACTATTTTAAGCAGCTATAGTTCTATATTTCTTTACTATTTTTAATTACCTTACTATTTTAAGCAGCTATAGTTCTATATTTCTTTACTATTTTTAATTACCTTACTATTTAAAGCAGCTATAGTTCTATATTTCTTTACTATTTTTAATTACCTTACTATTTAAAGCAGCTACAGTTCTATATTTCTTTACTTTTTAATTACCTTAAAATTTTAAGCAGCTACCATGCTATATTTCTTGCCTAGCTTTGCTAATTATCATTGAAAGGGGTAGGCAACTCTGCCAAAACTGAGTAATCAACAAATGAAAAGTTACTGATAGATTATACTTCCCTTCAAACAACTTTTCAATAATAAATTACAGTTCCTTAAAATGGTATTGAGAGATTCCAACCCTATTTAAATGTAATATTTTATCTCATCACAAGATATAATTTCACCACGATCTACTTGACATTGGCTGTTAATATTTTACTGTAATAAGTCTACTTGGCAAATAAATTACTTAAGATATTAAATGGGATAGTCTTTTCTCAATGTTCTCATTCTCCCATTGGCCTCTTATGATTGTCTGAATGATGTTTAAATTGATTGAAATTATTCGGAGAGACCTGTGATTCTCTGATTGCAGGCAATGAACTTGGGGAAACAAGAATAAGTAATAAGGCTTGGTCAAATCTTTATAATACTGCCTGGTTAGACACAGTATTATTTGATACATCTCTATTTTTATACTGCCTGGTCAGACACAGTATATTTGATACATCTCTATTTTTATACTGCCTGGTCAGACAGTATATATGATACATCTATACTTTTATACTGCCTGGTTAGACACAGTATATTTGATACATCTCTATTTTTTGTATCTTTTTTTTTCATATAAGATCATTTGCATTATTAAGAAATGAAATGAAAATGTACATGTTCTAGAAAAGCAATATCCTGTTCCTGTTTCTGATCACAATTTGGAAAGTTATGCAAAATTCAATTTAACTCTATTTGACCATGCCACCAATAAAGTTCTATATCTCTGGCTGCTTGGCCGGTTCTAGAATGATGTCACACATAACAACAAACTGAGTCGTTGTCATAGGATGGAAGCATAACATGGGACACTTCATATAAGTGACACAAGAAAATTTTGGGTTCATCTGGAGTGAGTTTTACCACAGAAGTGGATTTTTAATCTATAGTGTTCTACATGACACATTAACATTTTGCAGAATTTCTCCTTAACTTTCATTTCAAACTCTGCAAATTTTTATAAATTCTTCATGGATGAAATTAATATCAATATATTTTGATCATGTACATTAAACTTAATTTTATTTTCCATATCACAAAATGTATTGGACATGAAATTATAATCAGAGATTTACCAGTGTGCATGTGTCTGTCAGAATAACCAGTTTCTGACCTGTAAAAACTTTAATACTAAAACTTAAATTTTTTAATGCCACTACTGCTATCTCTGGAAAAGTAACTTATATTCTATCATGCTAATGCATAAAAGCTAAAACAAATAGTGTTACTTTTTGTAATGGTAACTGCAAAATTCCCTTAAAACCCCTTAAAAGCCTTACTGAACCCCCTATCATGACCATACATTAAAACCCCTTAAAGGTCTTACTGGACCCCCTATCATGACCATACATTAAAACCCCTTAAAGGCCTTACTGGACCCCCTATCATGAACATACATTAATATCCCTTAAAGGCCTTACTGGACCCCCTATCATGACCATACATTAAAACCCCTTAAAGGCCTTACTGGACCCCCCATCATAACCATACATTAAAACCCCTTAAAGGCCTTACTGGACCCCCTATCATGACCATACATTAAAATCCCTTAAAGGCCTTACTGGACCCCCTATCATGACCATACATTAAAACCCCTTAAAGGCCTTACTGGACCCCCTATCATGACCATACATTAAAACCCCTTAAAGGCCTTACTGGACCCCCTATCATGACCATACATTAAAACCCCTTAAAGGCCTTACTGGACCCCCTATCATGACCATACATTCAACTGTAATAACTTAAACTACGAGTTGTATTAAATCTCAACCAAACAGGTGTTTAAGATCTGTACTTGGTGTGTTATGTGGCAGCCATGGTGTTTAAGATCTGTACTTGGTGTGTTATGTGGCAGTCATGTAGGCCTGTCCTTTAATAGCCTTAGCTTCTAAGCAGAAGTATTTTACCTGCAGATTTGAGAGGGTTTTGCCAAATGCCTTTCGCTGTCGGACATACTGCCGTGTCTCTTCAAACATCCACTCAGTGGAGGCCTGTGCCATGTCAGCAATGATGAGTCTTTCCTGTGGAAGTTCCTGCATCAGGTAGTAGAAGCCCTTGTTGGCTTCACCCAGTAATGCACTGGCAGGGAGATGAACATCATCAAAATATAGCTCAGCTGTGTCCTGCAAGCGATTAATTCTTCGTTTATGTCTTTTCTTCATGTATCCAAGTGATAAGAGTCCAAAACATATCTCTAAAATGACATATCACCAAGAGGCCCCGAGTGGCCGAGTGGTCTAAAGCGCTGTCCGTTACAGACCACTGCCATCTCACCTGTCTGCGTGTGTTCAAGTCTAAGATTCGGCAACTGCAGTTATGTGAGAAAGCTTGCCAGTAGCTTCTCGTGGGTCGGTGGTTCTTTCCGGGGTTTGTCTGGTTTCTTCCTCTACCAGTAATACTGGCCGCCATGTATAGCCTATATTGTGCTGAAAAATGGCATTAAACCATAAAAAACAAAACATATCACCAAGCCTACAATTCACTAATCAAATAGTTTATTAAAAAAACAGAAAGAATCTTTGCCCCTAAACAAACATGCCAACTTGTTAAAAGTTAACATCAATGATAAACTTGCCAACTTGGTGACAGTTAAAAACTACAACAAGCTTTGTCATTGTGTGTTCAATTATGTTGTAATGATTAACATCTAATACAAACAACCCTTAAAATAACCTTCAACCAAAAAGAAACATGTAAAAATGTGTGCACTATAATTATTCTCTACAATAATATTTGGCAAGCTTGCTTTTAAGCAACTTGCTCATTACAAATGTGCCAACAACTGGCAAAACTGTAGTGCTCCAAAGTGTCATACGTATAGGTTTTATTGACATGGATTGAATTTATTCATTTTGACCTTGACAGGTTCATGAATAATAATCTTGATTGAACAAGAACATATCTAGGACTGCCAGTTTGTTTTAGAAGGAATTCAGGAGTATACATCACCTAAAAATGTACTTGGAAAGCTACATTAAAAATCCAAATTACACACATACACACACACATGAACTTGTCTGACCTACAAAAATACTACAGGTCAAATCCAAGCAGAACTAGAAATAGATTTAACCTTAAATATGATAATATGAAACCATTCTTCCATATTTGTACAAAAAATGGTTGGGTGCAATTCCAGTCAAGCATACTGCCCCTAGTCCAACTGTTGTTTTTTTTTTCAGCATTCAATGACAAAATTTGTTTAAGACTAGACTTGCATTACCATGTGAGATGTTTTGTCGAATAAGACTAGACTTGCATTACCATGTGAGATGTTTTGTGGAACAAGATTAGACTTGCATTACCATGTGAGATGTTTTGTGGAACAAGACTAGACATGCAAAAATACCATGTGATATGTGCTCTTGAACAAGACTAGACTTGCATTATCATGTGAAATTTTTTGTTGAACAACTCAGAATAGACTTGCAATACAATGTGAGACAACTGATAATTTGATATACAATTTTCAAGTTCAATGATAAACTTATATATATATATATATATATATATATATATACAGCTTCAATTTCATAAACCCATATCAAAATTCTACTTAAGTTTGTCTAAGTACAGAAACATAACTTTATCTTGATCAAGAATTCTTCTTTTGATTTAATTTGTACTACTATCCTGTTCCTGGATTCATCATAGTACAGTAATCTTAATTCCTTGAGATAAGCATACTGCAAACCAATCCTCTAAGTGATACTCAATTAGTTGTATGTATTTCATAAATGACAATACATTTTTCTGCAAGCAACTGTTGTTGTTGCTGTAGGGTTTAATATCATTTCAACACAACATCAGCTGTACATGGCAGCCAGTATAAATGGTGGAGGAAGAACCTGGATTAAAAACTTGAAAGAACCACCGACCTCACAATAAGCAGCTGGCAAGCTTTCTTACATACCCACCAATGGCCGAACCCAAGACTTAAACCCATGCAGATAGCAGTGAGATGGCAGTTATCCATACGGTGAGTGCTTTAGACCACTTGGTCACTCAGTTCTCACAATCAACTGTTGAATTTGTGATCATACAGCAATTTTGATTTCTTGAGATAAGCTTATTGCAAACCAATCCTCTAAGTGATATTCAATTAGTTGTATGTGTTTCATAAATGACAATAAATTTTTCTGCAAGCAACTGTTGTTGTTGCTGTAGGGTTTAATACCATTTCAGCACAAGATAGGCTGTACATGGCAGCCAGTATAAATGGTGGACGAAGGACCTGGACAAAAAAAATTGAAAGAACCACTGACCTCACAATAAGCAGCTGGCAAGCTTTCTCACATACCCACATTGACTGAACCCAAGACTCAAATCCATGCAGACAGCGGTGAGATGGCAGTTATCCATAACAGTGAGTGCTTTAGACCACTTGGTCACTCAATTCTCACAATCAACTGTTGAATTTGTGATGGTTAACATCAATATATAGCATGCTCTCTTGGATATTTAAAAGACAATTCCTTGCAAATGTTTCTAATCAGAAAACAATAATAAATTAAACAATATTAATCTTCTTTTGAGCAAATAAGCAAAGAATATGAAATTTCATTGACTCACTACTCAACACTGCACTGCACACGAGATATTTCAAATCAGAATGACATAATACACCATACTCAACTCCACCTGTTCTATTAATTTAACACAGCATTCACACTTAACCATACTCCACTGCATCTGATTTATGAATCTCCAACTACAGTGACACATTTGACCATATTCCACTGCACCTGAGCCTTAAATCCAATCTTCTCAAGCTTTCGACCTTTCTTGAATCCAGGAGTGCCAGTCTCGACCAGGAACAGGCTGATACCATGAGCCATGGACTTTGCCACAGGGTTTGTAATAGCTACCACAATGACTACGTCACACATAAAGCCATTGGTGATGAAGACTTTGCTACCATTCAGTATCCAGTCTGACCCATTCTGCTTGGCATTGGTCCTAATACCCTGAAGATCACTGTAAACAAATTTATTTATAAGCTCATTCTTTGCTGGTAAATAGCAAAAAGTAACTAAAATTATCTATTGCTTTAAATTTTAGCTGGATATGAATCAGCATCCATTACAAAACATTAGAAAACAAGATTTAAAGGACAAACTTAACAAGGTCTTAAATGTCAACTTGGAATAAAATGCAGTGTACCTTCAGGGATTAATATAATGCTTTAGGCCATGATTTCAAATGATGAAGTGAGTTTAAGTCATTTTGTTTTCTTATTATGTATATTTAATTGGTATTGTTTGCTTTTGTCCATGATTAAAGATTGTAAGGGTCAATAATTAAAGATTGTAAGGGTCAATGATTATATATTGTAAGGGTCCATGATTAAAGATTGGAAGGGTCCATCATTACAGACAGTAAGGGTCCATCATTACAGATTGTAAGGATCCATCATTACAGACAGTAAGGGTCCATGATTACAGATTGTAAGGGTCCATGATTACAGATTGTAAGGGTCCATGATTAAAGACTATAAGGGTCTATCAGTAAAGACTGTAGGTGTCCATCATTACAGATTATAAGGGTCCATGATTACAGATTGTAAGGAGTCATTTTATAACCAACATATCATATATCATATTTGCCTATGATTGTAAAGTATATATTACTATTAATACTATGTCTGATCTAGATCAGCATCATGCTTACAATGATGTTTTCATCTACAATGATACCTGTTAAAATCACCTGAAGACCATTCATCAATGATGTTTTCATCTACAATGATACCTGTTAAAATCACCTGAAGACCATTCATCAATGATGTTTTCATCTACAATGATACCTGTTAAAATCACCTGAAGACCATTCAACAATGATGTTTTCGTCTACAATGATACCTGTTAAATTCACCTGAAGACCATTCATCAATGATGTTTTCATCTACAATGATACCTGTTAAAATCACCTGAAGACCATTCATCAATGATGTTTTCATCTACAATGATACCTGTTAAAATCACCTGAAGACCATTCAACAATGATGTTTTCGTCTACAATGATACCTGTTAAAATCACCTGAAGACCATTCATCAATGATGTTTTCATCTACAATGATACATGGAAAAATCACCTGAAGACCATTCAGAAATTCTTTGATTTAGTGATGCAGATTTGACAATAATTTAGGTACACGAGAGTTTTGCTGTGCTTGCATTAAATTTTCAGAACATATTGGACAACCTACAAAGGTCAAGGCTATCTCTGTTGTCCATGTGCCTATCAGTGAAAAAGCAATTAATGCAATATGTGGGTGCATGGCTGGATGTCTTTGGAAATTTTGCTCAATTTAATCCATAACTGCTGAAGTCCTGCCCAATTTTTTGAGTAAGAAAACAAAGTTTCATTGAAACAAAAAGACCAAGAGGTTTTTGATAACCTGAATACCATACCAGTTCTTCTAGTTCCAAATTTCAGTCAGTCGCTTAAAATGTCTGATAGTGTAAGTGATGATGGGGTTAATCTTTAATGGAGAAGATAAAAGTAGTGTGGATCAACCAGTGTGCTATTTGTTAAAGTAACTAAGCAAACACCAAAGAAATTATCCACAACTGATAAGGAATCTTTGGCTTTGATATTCTCTGCGCAACACTTTGAAGTGTATATTAGTTCATCTTATTCTATGAATTGATTAACAAAATGAAAAGCAACAAACAAAGATTGTTAAAGTGTAGAGTGATGCTGCAGGAATGCAACACTGACATCAGGCACATCAAGGAAAAAGATAATCTAATTGCAGATGGACTTTAATGATAATCTTTCTCATTCATAAGACTTCAACCTCGGTAACTTTAATCACATTTGCATTTGACAGAAGAAACCTTTAATGTATTATTCATTATTTTATGTCTTTTTTCTTCCAAAAGTTTCTATTACAAGTCTGAATATATCAAGTTCCAATTAAATAAAAGTGTTGATCAAACAAGAATCAGCCTGTAGGCTTGAATGTAATAATTTACCAGTGGCATGAAGTGTGCTGATGTGCCAACAGCCTTTCAAGTCATAACATAAATATAATTCAATATGTCCATGTCTGAATTCTCTATAATTCCAAACTACTGTTTTTGTCCAAGAATATTTTTCAGCAATTTGCATTTCCAGAGAATAATAATTTGAATAATCAAAACAAAAACTGAGCACAACAATACAATGATTCTGCTTCTGATCTGATCACAAGAAAGAAAATTTTTTCAAGTAAACAAGATTATATTTTTTAAAAAAAGTACACAAACATAGAGCCAGAAAGTAGGTCAAAATTTCATTTCAAGAAAATTATAAGTTGTAAACAGATAAAATATATTACTAAAATCAGAATAGAGATCATGGGAAGCATCAGATAAAACACGTTTTTCCTGGTGGAACTCCATTATCTTGGAGCCAGACCCAATTAACATGTTTACCTCTATTGTTAATTACCCTAATATTTAACTCCTAGAGAAATATTAAACATGTCTTATTTGTTTGCAAAATAAAAGCAATTTCAATGTCTCTAGTCAAGTTTACAGTGAACTTAATTCTGAACAAGGTGAACTCCAAAATACTATTATACATAGCCCATCATCCTGGAGAAAATAAAATACATAAAATTGAGTAATACATAAAATTGAGTAATACATAACAATTCATATAGAAACATTTTGAATTGCATCCTTGTGATAAATCAAGACTGAAAGAACAACAACACTATTCCAATGTATTAGTACATCAGCACATCCAAGATTCATTTGGAAACTACTGGAATTCATTTGGAATAATCCACAATTCTGGACTTGTGATAATAAGTTCAGGACAATTAGGAATTTATTTCCCAATACTGTCAGCTCGTTTTACATTTCCACTTTGCATTCTAGGTAAATAAATTATTTCTTGAATTTTACTCAAACTTGTTGATTTTCTGTTACTCATCAATTCTCTCTGCACCGTATTGTGCTTGAGGCAATGGCAAGGCAGCATCATTTTGGTCTATCAGATGCAGTTGCAGTCTGCAGGGTGAGGCGTCTGGTCTTATGTTCTCGCTCCACTGTTCGGCGTCAGGTCTCTTTGGGTCAACCATGCTTCCTTTTCTTATGTGCGGTCCATCTCAGTGCCACCCTTGGTAGTGAGTCAATTGTGCTTGTGCCCGCTCTGTGACGGAGTTCCTCATTCAAGATCATGTTTGGCCAAAAGATCCTCATGATCCGTCACAGGCACTTGGTTTGGAAAACTTTGAGCTTGCGTTCTATGTTAGCAGTGGTCTTCCAACACTCTGACCCGTACAAATGTTTGCTCAACATGTTGCTCTTGAAGATATGGATCTTCAAGTGGACGCTGAGGTTTGTTGTCCTCCAGATGGGCTTCAGCATTGTAAAGGCCTGATAGGCCTTGCTGATTCTTGTGGTGACTTCCCTAGTGCAATCTCCATCTGTGGCGACCTTACTGCCCATGTACGTGAAATCGTCTACTTCTTGCAGATATTGATGGTGATTGATCTTCCCACTGTAGTGTTCTTCCTCTAGACTTTTGTCTTCCCTATGTTGACTCGAAGACATATGGTGCTTGCTGTCTGTACCAACTGTTGTGTCTTCTGTTAGATATCCTGGTGTCTGCTTGCCAGCAACCTGATGTCGTCGGCATAGTCCTGGTCATTCAGCATTGTGGTCAATGTCCACTGTATTCCTTGTCTCTTGCCCTCTCTGGTGCAGCACATGTTCCAGTCAATGGCCAGTGAGAAGAGGATCAAAGAGAGAATGCATCCTTTCTTCACTCCATACTGTGTGCAATTGCAGATATCTTCCCCTGCTTATATTATACTGTGTGCAATCTGAAACAGCATACTCCTGCAAGGGTGTGTGAGACATAATCTGTGACAATTGCAGACATCCCTTGCTTGAGTATATAAGCTATACTGTGTGCAATGTGAAACAGCTTAACCTGCCATTACATGTGAGCCATAATGTGTTACAATTGCAGACATCTTCCCCTGCTTGTGTGTATAAATTATACTGTTTCCAATGTGAAATAGCTTAACCGGCCAGTGTGTGTGAGCCATAATGTGTGTTACAATTGCAGACTTCTTTCCCTTCTTGATTGTATAAGCTATACTGTGTGACAATTACAGGTATCTTTCCCTGCTTATGTGTGAGCAATAGAGTGTGATAATTGCAGACATCTACCCCTGCTTGAGTGTATATGCCATACTGTGTATAATTACAGACATCTTCCCCTGCTGGTGTAAATAAGCCATACTGTGTGTATAATTACAGACATCTTCCCCTGCATGTGTATATAAGCCATACTGTGTATAATTACAGACATCTTCCCCTGCTTGTGTAAATAAGCCATACTGTGTGTACAATTACAGACATCTTCCCCTGCATGTGTATATAAGCCATACTGTGTATAATTACAGACATCTTCCCCTGCTTGTGTAAATAAGCCATACTGTGTAAACAATTACAGACATCTTCCCCTGCATGTGTATATAAGCCATACTGTGTATAACTACAGACATCTTCCCCTGCTTGTGTAAATAAGCCATACTGTGTGTGCAATTACAGACATCTTCCCCTGCATGTGTATATAAGCCATACTGTGTGTGCAATTACAGACATCTTCCACCCACCCACCAACTTTGTGTGTACAAGTCTAACTGTGTGTTCCATTACAGACATCTTCCCTAGTCAACACACACATCCCTGTGATATTTTCAGCTATAAACATACTTTCTTCCAAGTCGCCTGGCTATCAGGTAAAAAAAATGTAACAAATGTGTTTTATCCCCCAAGCTCAAAATACAAAATAATGCAGTTTGATATTTATAAAGTACATCAGATTCTTTTAAGCTTTTAAATTAGTTTTAGATATATAATATAAATGGAATATGAAACAACTGTGGGAAATACATGATGTTTACATCAGTACAAAGACCTCATTAATTCAAATACAGGTGTGTGGATTGTAACACTGAATGTATAGGTCATAATCTACCTGCCGGCTCCAGGTTCTGTCATCGCAATGGCTCCAAAACATTTCCCTACCGTCATCCTGGGTATAAACTTCTCAACCTGCTCCCTGGAACCGTAGAATGTGATGTAAGGAATCACAATGTCTTAGTGTAGACCAAAGCCTGGCCCAGAACAGTTCACATACATCCTGAAAATGAAGAAAATAATAATAATAATAATAATAATAATAATAATAATAATAATAATAATGAGGACTTTGTATAGCGCCTAATCTTTAGAAGTTCTAAGCGTTTTACAACAAATATAATGATATGACTACAAAAAATAAAAAAACACCATGAAATTTGAAAACATAAAAACGTGCTGAAAATATTTTAAGTATGAACCATTATTAGTTATTTAATGTCGAAACAGACGTATGCTACTATCGTTAGATCACCTACAAAACCGGGTAGAGTAACGAGGCACAATGGCCCAAAAAGTCGGATTGGGACATACCTAAAATAACCAGTGCAGATCTGATTATCGGGGACTCAAATCTGTCTAAAATGAGCAATTTGGCACACAAAAATGTACAGGTGGAGGCGTACCCTGGGGCTAAAATTAAACATATGATAGAATTAGTAAGGAATTATCGCTATCAAGAAAAACCTAAACGAATCATTCTTAGTGTAGGAGTTAATGATAGGGACAACCCAAACACAACTGAAGTGAGTCAATCTATGAAAGACCTTATAAGAAATACTCGGGGCAAATTCCCTAACTCTGAGATTTTTATAGCGATGATTCCGATTTCAGAAACTCTTCAAACCAATAACCCAACATAGGCGTACAACATATCCCAATTAAACAAAACTATACCCAAGATTCGAATCGAGGGAGTAAAAGCGTTGTACACTTGGAAATAGAGACGTGATGGTGTTCAGTCGGGATGGAATTCAAAACTTATTCATTGGAGCCCAAACTCGGAACAGTTCGTTTTGCAACGCTGGTACGAACAGATGGACGAACTTAAGCAGGATTTTCAGCAGGTCCGGAAAACTGTACAAAGGAGATAACAAAACAACTAGGGAAAACTGTGGTAAACTTGAGCTCTAGGAGACTCACAGACATTGAATTTTCAGTTTGTAATAAAGGTCTAAAATTCGTTCCGACTCTTAGATATGTGGATGTAGCGACAATCACTCAACCGGTGAAAGAATTTACTAGAAAACGGATGATAACTAAATTCTTTCATTTGAAAAACAAATCAGAAAAAGTCCCTTTTTTGGGGAAAAAGCGAATGGTGTCCTCCACCGTTTACATTTCCTTCAAGCATTAGAAATATTACGGATGGGATTTTTAAACAAATTTCCCGATGGAAATATGACCAAGAAAAACCAAATCTAACTCAAGCCCAACTGGCTTCAATAAAAACTCTAAAGCAAGATAAAGATATTGTCATACGAAAAGCCGCAGTTGTTCTAGATACTGCAGACTATATAGAGGAAATTAATCAACAACTAAGTAATACGAAACATTACAGACAAATACAACACCCGATTTATCCCGAAACGGGTAAAAAGATTACACTGATTGTGCATAGATTGGTGAAAAATAGATTCATAAATAAGAAACAAGCAGCTTACCTAAGTAACCCCACCCGAGAACCCCAAGCAGCAGAGAGTGTGAATCAGACAACATTTTTAGACAAGTTTTCACTGAAATCACGCTTAAAAACAATGAAACCAATGACATCAGGCCCCAATGTGTGTGTGAATCATGGATTAGGTCCCAAAAAAAAATATGAAAAAATCAATGAAATTAATGAAATCCTCCATCGATTTTTGGGAAAAAGGGACTACAACGTCGTTGTCACTCACCCTCTCTGCTGCTAGAACTTTCAGTTCTGGGTTAACCGAATATTTGATCCAGTCCGATACGATATCGTGTTCCAGACCTTGTCTGGGGGGACGAAAATCCTTAGGATTTCACAAACAGACTAATTTGTAAAACCTCCTCTTGTAAATCAATCAGATTATTAGACTGGTCAGTGAGTTTGAAATTAATTCTGGTTAATGAATTATTATGACACCGCATATAGACTGGATTCACCGGGGACTCAATTATTAAAAACCCTGGAGGAGCTATTGGTGCAAATGAATACAAAATATACCCCTGCTGAGCTTGATTTGATCGTTCTAGATTAATTTGATAGCTTCCTTCGATAACATCACATACTAAATTGAGCGCAATCACCGATGAAATATTCACATTGAACGGAGCGATAAGCCTGCCACCACCGTCTGGGTCATTATTGTGTGTCAGGATAGTTGTTTCCGGTGATGTTGTTTTTTTCCACGTATCATGAATTATTTTAAAACCGACATCGATGGCATCACTGAGAGATTTTTGTAGTTCTAAGATATTATATCCTGGTAGATGGAATTCGGACGTATTTTTTAAGCTTATATATTTCATCGCAAATTTTATTTTCGTGTTAGTGTTGGCAATGGATACCTCTCGTATGATTAGTGAATCAAATGTTTCCATGTCACTGAGGATTCTGTTACATGTTTCTATGACGCTGATAAATTCATCTCGGGTGAGAGTACCGGATTTAAGGGATATTAACAACAGTGAAATATCGTTATTGAACGCTGTGAAATTTTCAGTGATTTTATCCTGTCGAGTTATGTAGTATTTCTCCCCTCCCTCATCTAATTCAGTGAAAAAATTCAATTTGTCATAATCGCTATAGCTTTTTATTGGATTATCAAGTTTTATTCTGTCGGTGATATAATCGGTTTTTTGAGGTTCTGGTAAATCAACGGTTTTTCCACCGGGTGGTAATTCAGGCCATCCTAGTACGGTTCTAATAGAACTTTGATAGATATCTACGACGTATCCTTCTGTGCTTATTTCAATGGCAGATGATAGTGTCGGCTCATGAACTGTTACAGCTATTTTTGATTCTTTTCCAGTAATCGATTTTATTCTACGCGCGAATTCATTATTGATTTGTTCAATTTGGTATGATCCGGTTGGTATGGAAACAACATTCCAGTCTGGGGTACCGTCTGGTTTCTTCTTATTTGCAAATACCAGGGAATTATTCGGTTGTTGACCACCAAATGATTTTGACCTAATATTTGGCCAACTGTGATACACTCGTAATTTTGCTAGCGCTATCTCCTTCACTGGGACCGGAGAGGGGAAATTCACACTGAATTCTGGATTCGTTGAGGTTATTGAGATCATGCTTGTTTGTACTGGGTTTGTGTTCTCCACTATTTGTTGAAGTAATTCCATCTGTGTTGTCATTGTTATTATACTCATGTTTTTGTATTTCTAATTTTGACATCGCAGAATCATATATATCTACCATCGCTGAAAACTCACTCTCTGATATAATTGTATCATCGAGCGATGACGATATCAATGAGGATAATTGCGAGTATGCAGTGGACACAACATGAAATTGAATTATGTAGTCTTGTAGTTTCCGTTGGCTGCATGATGATATTTTTTTTGTGATTATTGAAATTATTCCAGCGATTGTTGTTGCCGCAGAAATGCAAATTGGAACAGCTATCGGGGCCATCATTGTCACTGAAGACAGTATAATACCGGCTCCGGTGATTACACCACTCACTGAATACACAGTAATATCAATTGCGGTAATTCTCCTGCGATATTTTTAAATTTTCAATGCATACTCCTCAGACAGGGTTTTGAGTCTAGTTTGATATTCTCTGACCTGATCATAGCGATATTGCGATGATGAAATCATTTTTTATTTTAACAACGCTAGCGTTTTCAATTGTGAAATCCTTTCAATTTATTTACTTAAATCCGCTACGAATTCCACATACCATAATACCGAATTTCCAGCCAATTTTTTATCAGTAGCTGTTATAGTGAACTTTTCAGTTGTATCCTTGTCGATGATCGTTGAAATCGTATTATTGACCCCGGATGAACTCGACGATGATATATTAAATTGAGCCGTTGTCACCAGTGTTAATCGATAAATACCCTTGACGGTTGCAGTGATATCTAATTTATTGTTTGTAGGTGTCCACACAAATGACCCGTGTTGGATTGTATATACTACGTTATTGGTTTTCTCATGAGGAATTTTTGTTTTTTCAATGATTGTTATCATCCTCGAAAAATCACCTTTGACGGCTTCGATGAAAGTTTTCGTCTCATCGATGGATTTTTTAATATCAGGGAGTTTTATTTCAATTTTATCTAACGGGGTTCCAATAAATTTATCAATGATATTTTTACGAAAAACTGAAAACTGTTTTCCGTTTTCTTCAATTTTAGATTGAAGTGTTGCTAGTTCTAACGCAGAATCGTTGAGAATTTTTAATCGATCTGTAATCGTCGAAAAAAGTACACCCGGTTTGAGTTTACCCTGATCGGAAAATAACGCAACGGTGTTCTCGATTGCGTTTTGTTGTTTAACTAAAATATCATCCAGAGAAATATTACTAGATTTCAATTTACCCTGTTTGTCTTGAAATACAACTATTTCGTTCGGGTCAACACTTGTTAAATTTAACGTCTCAGCTATTTCATCTTCAATTATTTTTTTTATATCCTTGATAGAATCAGGGGGTGCAGTGCCATCGGGTTTGGGTTTCAAAGATCTCCCCCAAATATCAATCATGTTATTGTAAAACTCTTTCTCTCTCTAAAAAGCGATTGCTGGTGTAGTCATTTACGACAATGTGTGGTGGTTTTCTAGATGCTGAAATAGCGTCAAGGACATTTAATACTTCACTGCCGCATATTGGTGGGTCATTGATTTGTTGTGTTGGTAGCGTAGAATACCAAGTCTTCATTGGAAATTGTTTTATGTAACGCATAAACTCTTTTGGTGAGGCTAATCCATATGAATCAAAATAGACAATCCCACGTGGATCAATAGCGTATGCAACCCAGTGAGTTCCAGGTCCGGTGCTGTTATCGAGATTAATAATACCTGTTTCAGTTTTGTTTGGTTGATGTGGTAATTGATCTTTCATAAAAACACCTCTGAAATTTTTAATCACTAGTTTTCTAGCCGCATCCATTAAATCAAAATTGGACATGGGAACCATCGAAGATTTGGGAACCATAGGTTCCTCAATTAATAAACCGTTCCTGGTAGTCTCAGGCCTGATCCGTGAACGGATCTCCCGCTGTACCATGAATACGGGGTTCCTGGTAGTCTTAGACCTTTTCCGCTGTACCACGAATACGGGGTTCCTGGTAGTCTTAGACCCAATCCGTGAACGGATCGTCCCTTTTTTTTATATCCCTTCCCAGTTGCCTTCTTAAGTGCCATTCCTGCTGCAGTACCAACGGCTCCTAACGCCGCTGCTTTAGCCACTGCTGGGGCTGCTGCTGCAATCAATGCTGGTATTGCAGCTAACAACGGGAATATACCGCCTGTTTTAATCATATTTTTGATAGCAGCCGCAGAAAGAGTAATCTGAACACCTTTTTTGGCTGCAAGTGCATCATTGAAATGTTTTATTTGACGAGTTGTCAGCGATAGTTTATTTGCACCACCAGTCATTTGGTTGGGTTTCAACGTGATTGTGGTTCCACATTTTTTAGCCGATTCTGATTGCAATTTTTTGATTTGACCAGGAGTTAACGCAACACTAATAACACTATATGACATTATACATAATAGATTGATTCTAATGGAAAAATCCTTCGGATTTTCAATTACATGTTTTCTACTGGGGCATCTACCACTCTCATTCTTCCTCCAACACCTTCAAGTAGCATTGATTTATCACTGAGAATGACAGCAACCGCTCTATAATTCGGGATAAGGATAGTAGGTACCCCACCAACTGGTGGACCAGTCGGACGGGTTACACGGGCTCTAAAGTGTATATCAACGACAGATTGTCTCATCAAATCGAGATGTTCCAATGAAAAGTGATAAATCGGATAGAAGCTTTTAAAATCCAATTGTGATATTTGCAAACCGGTATCCACATTTAGATCACGTGACATATATGACAACAGGTTATGATACACGCGTGCAATATGATTCTGACCGTAATCAAGTTGTATATCCTCGGATGGTTCCTGCTGTCCGTTTATTCTCAGCGAGACTTCATTAACACCTAACTGATCAAATATCATATGACTTCGTTCTTGATTACCAACTCGCGCAGCATTCTGTAACGCAATAAATATATGACGTGGAGCTGAAACCCCTTGTTTTGATGCCAGGTGCCATGTGAATGTACCATCAACATTACCCAGTTTAATATCCGTGGCCACTGATAACCAACTTAACAACGACTTTCCTCCTTGGTCCATAAATGATAGTAGTCGTTGTTCTTCGGTGATTGATGGAGTTAATACTGGCATCCACAATGATAGTTTTGTTAAAATGACTTTACCGGGAGCAACCCCAGCATTACGCCAGATTGCATCATCATCAGAACCCTTTCTCACGAGTGCTATTGTGTGTTTGGCTCCATAAATAACTTTTCGGACGTTTCTACAGAATCCAAATATGTGATGCAGTGGAATCGCACATGAAAATCGTCGACGCTGCCCATGCAACGTTGCTACACGTGTTGCAAATCCTAAATTGAGATTACCATTAACGCCTCCGAGAATATCAAACTCAGCTCCGGGTCTAGTTCGACGTTCTGGATTAGCTGCTTCCTGTTGATTAGCAACTGAAGTGTTTTGCGGTGTTAACACTTTAATGAATTGAAGGTGATCAGCGTTATCAGAGGTATCCTTTGCAAACATCATAGATGGACCCGCTGATCTTGAATAATCATCAGAATATCTCGCTAACCCTATGATTGTTGTGGCCACATCAACTTCACGGTCAATGGATTCAATTTCTTTTCCATCAATGAGATATCTAGCGCTTTCAAATAACGCCATTATGCCGTTATTAACAAAACCAACTCGGGTAGTTTGGCTAATGTCATATGGTGGATCATTATGTGCAGCATCATTTGTTACAAGTTCTCCTTCTACTTCAATAAACGCTTCACAAGGCAAAAAGTATTTACTGGTATCATGAACTTGAAGTTCAATTCGTGATCGGAGATCGGGTTGTATTGCGTGATAAGAATAAAATTGAAAATCGCGTACAGAATCATCTTTACGCACTGGGGCATCCATATCAAATGCTGGATCAGATGACCTTTTGAACATTTTATTCTATTTATCAGAGTCTAAATCGTGATTTTCATCGTGAAAAACGCTAGCGTGAAAATCCATAGGATTTCATCGACGTGGTTTTTTAAAGCCACTTCCCGCTATCATATTTGCAATATTGCTTTGGTCCCCTTGATTTACCATCGACGCTAGTTTTTCATCTACTGCGTTATTTATAATTTTACTAACACTTGCAGGCATTTCTTCTGTAGACGGTAACGGTTTCTTTTTTCGCCTCACTAATGATGTTATTTTATCCTTCGCAGTTGAAAACGCTTTCCCGGCAAGATCTCCAACAGCACCAATACCCTTATCACGAATAACATCAATGGCTTTCATTGATAATTGTTTAGCTAACGGCATCACTTTTGGGGCCATTCTTGAAAAGAATCCTAAAATGGTATTGCCGAGGCCATCTCCATAGTATGCTTTATAAACTGGAAACCGTGAATTAACTACATAGACGAGAGTTGGTTTATCATGATTGTAATGGATGATCATTATTATAAAAACAATAGTGTTTTCAATTGTTATTTAATCACTATGATACCCATTTGCTAACTCGTCAATGAAATCTCGATATGTTTTGATATCCATGATAACGCCGGCAAATAACCGTCTACAGATATCAGCTGCTTCATTAATTATTTCCGGTGAATTATTTCCAGCTCGGAATCCTCCTACAAGAACATCTAATCGTGATATATCATTGATAACACTATCAGGACAAGTGTTTCCAATCCTTGGATTTTGCAATCCACTTCCGCTATAACCAGTTGCTTCATCTAGTTTTTCTAAACCCGTTTCTTGTAAATAATCATCATCATCATCATCATCATCACGTGGTATTTGTTGTTTTTTAGGAGAGAGTACTTCCTTTGCAGGTTGCTGTCGCTTTCTTTGCAATCTTGGTTGTTTAAACTCTTCGTATTGATTATACACGTGATCCACCGCATTGATATATTCAATGTATGATGCACTATCTGTCTTTTTTTGACTTTTTTTAGTTTTGATTTTATAGAATATATCAGCCCAGTGAGTGAAATTCTTAACAAACTTATGATGTTCTGGTTTCAACCATTTTTTTCTGTTTTCATAAGACGTAACAACAAGCGCAGGAATTTCTGCTGGATCAGTCTCATCAATTGCTGCTAACCCTTTTTCGTTAAATCTCATGTGTAAGTCCTCTACTGTTCTTTTTTATTCCATTTGTTTTGTTTGTTCAGTTTTCGCTGCTATTTTTTCAAGTTCACCAATAACAGATTTTCCCGTCTCGGGAACATCTCCCAGTAAAGCACGCTCTACCCCTTTCGTTGCTGTGGTTACTGGTTTAAACAATTCTTCAGACCCTAAAGCAAAATCAGTCTGAAGACTCTGTCGTTGTTGCAGTTTATTCCGTACAGAGTCACGAATTGGTACAAATCTCCTGATTGCATCCAGTCGTTCACGAGCCAATCGGGTTGTTAATGCTTCATTGACCATTATTTGAAATCAGAAACCATTTTTCAATTGCAAAACACTTGACATGTCAGATGATTTTTGATACGGTCATGGAAGTGTTATTTCATCGTGAGACACCTTCTATCAGGTGTGGCGAAAGTATCAAAATTGTATATAAATAAAATAATACTGATAGTTTCGCCATCAATGACATGTCGGATGATTTTTGATACGGTCATGGAAGTGTTATTTGATTGTTTTGACAGCTCTATCACTGATGAGGAAAGTGTCATAATTGTATATAAAATAAATAATACTGACAGTTTCCTCATTCTATTTTTGACATTCCCGTTGAGGGTCGGCAAAAAAAAATGATAAATGATCGGGTAATCAAAAAATGATAATGGTCGGGTAATCAATTTTCTTGAATTAATGCTCGTAGGTTTCTAATTTTAGAGTTGACTTCTTTTTTCAATTCGTATTCGTTACCTAATTCTTTTCGTATTCGTTCTACGATAGTATACAACGGAACGAACACACTGATGTCACTGGAAAATGAAAGAGAGTCTTTAATAGAATTCTGAATTCTTTTGATGAGTGCATACTTCTTGGGTAGCATATATTTATTGTTGTTAACCCCGTATTCTATATCCTGAAAATCAGACACAATTTGATCAGGATTTAATCCATCTGATAGTTTGATATCCTGATTTTTCAATTTTACTATTTCAACTATGATGTTATTCATGTTTTCAGAATTCATTATTCTATAAGAATGACATATCTCTAATTGGAAATTATGACGCATTAGACATAACTAAATTGAACTTTTTGCCCCGTCTTTTTTGAAATAGCCGTCTTGGTTATTCCCGATGCAACGAATCGTACTGAAGTTCTACAAATATTGAAATACTTACCGGCTTCATATAATGATTGAAATATTTTCTCTTCGTTAGTTATTGTATTCAAAGATTTCACTGGTCTCGCTTTTGAACAAGTGCCAGTCCTTCCTCGTTTGGAATTCTCACTCTGTGTGATTGCTTGCAGATTGGATAAAGAATTGTTCCTTGGATTAGAATCAATGTGATCAATAACAAAACCATCTTTGATCAATCCATTAAAACATTCAAATACGAAACGATGATTGCGAAATGTCTTCCTTCCAACATTAAACACCAAATACCCCATACCATTATCCCACCCAATTAAGTTCTTCAGTCTACAGTGTCTTACAACACCATCACTGGATGCTTCGTAATTTTTAATCACTGGGTGTAGTCTGAATTCTTGGGTCATTATATACTACACTATTTGTCTAATTCAATGACTGACCCATTTTGCAGTGATTGATTATACATAAATCTTTCATTTAGACACCTGTTTTTAATAAAGCATGAAGGAGTTCAAGAGATTGACTTCAAAAAATGCTAAATTCAATACCGATAGAGAGTTCAAGAGATTATTGAAAATCAATCCTAGATTTAATCTCGATAGACCCAAAAAACGTGTAGTAGACGGAAACATGAAAGAGTTTAAGAGATTATTGAAAATCAATCCTAGATTTAATCGCGATAGACCCAAAAAACGTGTAGTAAACAGAAACAAACGTCCAAAACGTCCAAGAGAAACATGAAGGAGTTTAAGAGATTATTGAAAATTAACCCTAGATTTAATCTCGATAGACCAAAAAAACGTCCAAAACGTCCAAAAGACGGAAACATGAAAGAGTTTAAGAGATTATTGAAAATCAATCCTAGATTTAATCGCGATAGACCCAAAAAAAGTAACAAACGTCCAAAAGACGGAAACATGAGATCACCATGGAAGGATGCTCAATTCAATCTTGATATAGTTTCTAATACACCCAAGAATAAAATTCTTGATGAACCCATCAGAGACTGTTTTAATGAATTCAAGCGTGATGGAGCATCTTATTGTTGGTCAACATTTCGAATTGATGGTGTTGTTGACGCTACCATGAATGATGAAAAAGCAGCAGTGATAATCTCAAATGTTGGAGAAAAAGTCATTTTTTCCGAATCAAATTCATTATCCGTGAGGATGGCAAATGGATTATTAGGGATAAATTTGAACCCATTCTCAGGGGTAAAAAAACTGTCACCGTGAATCAGGATTCAAAACCGGGAATTTCGACTGGAATTGATAAACCCTACTACGAAAGATCTTATCCTGTCACAGCAGTTGTTTACGGGATCTATCCGCTCAATGAAAAACCTGATATTTCAAAACTAGCACCCATGAAATATTTGACAGGGCTAAATTGTGTAGCAGAACGAATAATAGAACACTTCACAAATGCGTCCCGGGGAAATAAACTAACTGATCTAAGACGAAAAAATATAACCGAGTGGGAGTTCACGGTAAAAGAGCATGGAGCATGGAGCAACAATTCAGGATATAACTAAATTAGAAAAATCATTAAGATTTCCAATATCGGTAAGGACAATCACCGGAGAAGTATTATACGAATCGAAATATAAATCACAGGGAACCCCCATTGAAATTATTGATCATAACGCACACGCGTGGTCATCTGCAGTAACAATATTCCCACGGGATAGAACCGTAAAATATCTATCCCAAACCGAAGAGTTTTTTTCAGAGCAGAAATTATTTGATGCTATTTACCATTTGAGTAAAAACGATCCTGTGTCAGTGTGGCTATTTCATAGTACTTCAGACGAAGAATGCAAATTTGATCAGTTTGTAAGGCCTAACGGAGAATTATACCGTACTGAAGAGCTGCAGAATCAAATGAAACAACTAGCTAGTGAGTTTTCTGGGGACGGGGAAGACAACGATCAATTATTAGCAAACTGTTTCACAGTACCATCCATTGCAGCACATTTTGCTAGAAAGAAAAACGCGTAGAAACCAACACGAAGTGAGTTTTTATCAGATGTCAAATTGTCCTGTCTTGAATACAGCCACGGCGGATTATGGAACACAAAATACACCGCTGATACCGTTATTTCCGTTGATATGATTGCGTGTTATCCAGGAAGTTTTCTTGGGTATGGAGAATGTGAGAAATATTTCAAACGATTTGGACACCCTACACACGAAATGACCCGTGTTGCTATTAATGGACCACTTCCTGATTTTGATTTAACTGGATTCGCTTGTGTAGTATCATTTGAAATGGCTACAGGACTTCATCCTTGTAGTTATCTTTGGATTGGTAAACACATGTCTGAAAAACACTGGATGCCAATAGTGTTATTACGGTATATGCTTGATTGTAAGATGTTAAAATCATTAATTGTCAGTGAAGCAATTATATCCTATCGAGCACAGAAATCAGTCTGGTTACCACAACCTGATCTAGAAAATATAATTAGCGAAGAGCGAAAACTGTTTCCTGATTTTAATGAACAACAAATCATGGATTGGTCCCAACAGTTATTTGAAATCAGAAACAATGAAGCAAAAAATCTTGGACGAAGAATAATCGGTAAATTTACCCAAGGTGGCAAAGATGATAATACGAAATATTCTTCACGATTGATTATAGACAATGCTGAATACGATTTTGTAATCACGGATTTAACGAATAAGGGCCTATATGTCAATCGTAAGGACGCATTTCTGTCCGATGGAACCAAATTGGGTACAATTGTTACCTACAATGATGGATACCATCCGCAGTACACACATTTGAGAGCTTCTCTGCTTGGTTATGCTTCTATCAATCTGTTTTCAATGATCAATAGATTTCCTACCACCGCAGTTAGAGTTGCTACTGACTCATTTTACATAAATAGCAAAATGGTTGATTTTAAGGCTACTGGCAACGAGAAATGGGGAACATGGAGAATTAAGAAAGAAATGATTCATGATTATATTCAATCAGCAGATGTTACCATTGAAAATAATTACTTAGAAAGCAATCAGTGTTCAGAATTTTCTAGTGCACCACCGATTTCTGATCCAATCTGTAGATATAAAACAGTTTATTTAAACGGTTGTGGTGGGTCAGGAAAAACAACCCGGGCAATTGAGTTATTCCGTAGAAACGCTAGCGTTTCCAATCCAAACATGATTGTGCTAACACCAACTCATAGACTTGCAAGAGAAATGATACAGAGAGGGGTAAATGCTTGCACTTATCACAGCTTTTTCCGATGGAAGGGAGATAAATGGACTCCTGAGCGCATGGGAGAGAAATTTATTCCTGAAATCATGATTTGGGATGAAATAGACACAGTATCCGAAGATGTCTTAAAAATATTTCTTGAGTGGTTGTTATTGAAGAATACAAAAGTCGTCATGTGCGGTGATCACGGCCAACCACCACCATTTGTCGGTGCATCTCCACATGAATGGCTAAAGGGTTTTGTAGACTATTATGAAGAAATTGATACCGATCATAGATCACTTGATGAAAAATTAAAAGAGTTTAAGAAATTAATTAGATTACAACCGGATAGAATCCAGTATGAAATAGCCCGTGAAATAATTTCGGAAACTCCCATGAATGATTTCTGGGAAATGTGGAGACCAAACGATTTGATCATTGCAAGTAGAAAAATAGTCAGAGACACACTTCAGATGAAATTATTTGAATTGCATAAACAAAAATTTGCAACGCTTCCAGTGCCCCTCTGTTATAGGCCATCGGATACACGAAAACAGAACATTGAAGTTGATATTCCAGGACAGAGTGAAAAGCAGATTCTCGTATTAAATGATATTGTGCTGGTTGATATCAATGTCGTTGAAGATGCATTGCGTGCTAATAAATCCCGATGGACGCTAGGATACGCAGCGACGATACATTCTTCACAGGGATTGACTATATCGGATACAATTGTTTGGATGGTAGATAATCGCATAGAATGGTCGAATTTAGTCTATCTTTCAGTATCCAGAGTACGAAAAATAAATCAACTTCGAAGAATTGTCTTCGATGATGAAATCATTGGCGATGATAATGACACCACAATAGATGATATTATTGATAAAAAACTCTCCGGTTACAAACAACAAGACAAAAAAAAACAACGAGAATTTGATATTGATGCTGAATTAATAATTACTCTGAAGCAACAACAGAATAATCACTGCGCGAGTTGCAATTATATAATGCGTTGGCAGTATTCGGATAAGGATCCTCGCCAATTCACCGTAGACAGAAAAAATAACAATCTCGGTCATGTCAGAAATAATGTGATGTTGACTTGTCTTGAGTGCAATAGACGCAAGGGTGCTAGTTAAGACCATGCGGTGGTAATTGAGTATCGTCAGGAATTACTTGTAATTGTTGTCTAGTAAACCCACGCTGAGGGGCAGTTGAATCCAGTTTATAGATTGGAAGTCTACCCGTAGATCGTGTTATACTAGATATCTTATGTGCAGTAACACTCCAAATAGGATCAGTAGCCCTTTTTCTGCCTCCTTCAAGCTCTCCTGGTTCATATAAACACCTCACAATGACATTACTACCAAGAATTGGTTGGGAAACGCTAAAATCTTTTTGTGGTTTTTCAGGTATTGACTTCTTTTTAATCGCGTTGATAGGTTTCATGTTGATGGTTCTAGTAATCTCGTTATTCAGTGCGGTAACTACACCTGGTAATCTCTTAACCCATTCACGGGATCTTTTTTCTTGGATGAATTCTTTTGCGTATTGATATCCAAATAACCGTTCAGCAAGAATCCGATTAAATCGTTCTACAATGGCCTGATCACGATGCAGTGCAGTATGCCCTCGTCTGATAGCGACATTGTGATATTTCATTGTAGATAACACTGCACCCTGAAATTCCTTGCCCGGATCAACTTGTAACAGATTTGGCCAGTGCAGAAGACTCCTTCGATAAATCCTTTCAAATGCAGAAGCCACTTCAGTGGCCGATTTTGTTTTTAACGGTTCTGCTTCTTTGTATCGACTTGCAATATCAACTACAGCTAACGCATATTTGTAACCACGATCATGTGGCAGAAATAATATATCAGCCTGATGAACTTCATTAGGAAAGGTCACATCAAAATGCGAGAATTGCATTTGTTTAGGCGGTGGTAGATAAATTTGCCATAGTGCCTGTTTGGATAACCAATGAGCCGCAGTGGTTTTTTTCACTTTTGCGGCGCTAGCGAGTTTACTGATTGCAGCGTTACCCTTCCAGTATCCTCTTGGGGAATAATAAATAGATTCCATGTTGCTATTAATTACCAGCATCAATTTACTTTTCATTGCCGATTTTATCAAAAATGAAGCCAATTTTTCTTTGAAGGATTTATCAGGAATGGCATTCAACGCATGAATTAATTTCACATCTGCTAGATGCCTGTGTTGCAAATTGCTGCTTTTATAAGCAACATCATGAAGGTGACAGGCCTTATCAATAGCGTTTATTGGTTCCTCACCGGGTCGGGGCTGATTTTGATCATTGAGTCTGATATCAAGTCTTGTTCCCGGTCCACAATAACTATACCCTGGAAGGTGTTTTTCTCCCGGGTATTTTGCCCATGGGGTTCCAGGGAGTTTTGCTAATTTGGCAGCGATATCACCTCCTCGTTTTTTTTTAAAGGTTCCTTGGGTTCCTTGGGTTTAGAAACAAATCTAAATTTCTTTGTACTACACTGTACGCATTTACCAGAAAGCGCTGATCGGTTATTTTTAGTTGTAATCGTCGTCAAGTCATCTGTGCCAGTACGCGCCTTACACTTCACGCAATATAGATCCATAATTTATGTATAGAGATATGAATATAATTGATTTTTCAGCGACTAAAACAAGAGAACCAGTGAAGCATCATGCAGCGCTACCAAACTCTAACCGCGCAATTATAATCGGGGCATCTGGATCCGGCAAGACGCAATTGTTGCTCAATTTAATAATGAGATGGATGAAGTGGGATAAGTTGTATTTAATTGCCCCTAGCGTAGACGACCAACGATGCTATGAAGTGCTAAAAGATTTTAATGAAAACGCTTCAGAGATTGCCGGCGAGGATGTTATTGAATTTATAACCGATATTGACGAGGCACCATCCGTGAATGACCTCGATGGAAGTATCAACAATTTAGTTGTATACGACGATGTCATGTTAGATAAACAAAAAAATCCTGCTAGAATATTTTCCCGAGGCAGGCATAAAAACACGGACGTGATCTATGTCACTCAACGCTACACTCAGATTCCAAAAGTGATTAGAGATAATTGTAATGTGTTGTGTGTATTTAACGGCGTTGATACACATACGCTACGAAATATTTGGCAGACATGGTGTTCTGATATGGACTTCAATCAATTTAGAAAGTTCTTTAGTCATGCTCAGTCTGCCCCACACGGATTTGTAACAATAAATTTACATGACCCTCGAACACGATATCGTATCGGACTGGATCAAATATTCGGTTAACCCAGAACTGAAAGTTCTAGCAGCAGAGAGGGAGAGTGACAACGACGTTGTAGTCCCTTTTTCCCAAAAATCGATGGAGGATTTCATTAATTTCATTGATTTTTTCATATTTTTTTTTTTGGACCTAATCCATGATTCACACACACATTGGGGCCTGATGTCATTGGTTTCATTGTTTTTAAGCGTGATTTCAGTGAAAACTTGTCTAAAAATGTTGTCTGATTCACACTCTCTGCTGCTCCCCAGACCGAGACATATGTACACTTTGCCAAAAATTCATAAAGTACCAGCAACTTGGTATAATCCCTTCAAAATTCCACAGGGTAGACCTATCGTATCGGATGTGGGGAGCAAATCTTATGAAATTTCGGAATACGTAGATTCCTTTTTAGCACCTTTGGCGACGAAACATCCAACATATCTTAGAGATAAGATCGATTTTTTAGATAAAATTAGGCAAAATTCCACAAAATAGTCTACTTGTTACTTTAGACGTGAAAAGCATGTACACTAATATCGATAACAAGGACGGCTTGCAAGCAGTATTAAATTGTTTCAGGAGTAACCCCGACCCGAAAAGACCAGACCTGGTAATTTTACAACTGCTGAAACTTGGTCTCGTAAATAATGACTTTGAATTCAATGGAAAATGGTACCTACAAATCTCTGGGACCGCCATGGGCAAGAAATTCCCCCCTAGTTACGCCAATATCTTTATGGCCGAATGGGAGAAAGAAGTTTTCAAAAGGTGTAATTATCTCCCCCTAGTTTACTTTAGATTTTTAGATGACATCTTTTTAATTTGGCCATTTTCACGAACGAAATTTGATACATTTTTATCGATTTTAAACAGTTACCACCCATCGGTCAAATTAAAGGCATGTGTGATGGACACTTCGGTGGATTTTTTAGATACGACCATTTTTAAAGGACCACAGTTTGAACATATGGGAAAATTTGACTCCCAAGTTTATTTTAAACCCACCGACACACACCAGTTACTCCATAAATCTTCCTTCCATCCTAGACATACATTTACGGGAATTCTAAAATCACCAATAATTCGATTCCACAGGCTTTGTACAAGAAATGAGGAATTTCAGAGGGCTAGTAACACACTATTCAGAACTTTGAGGGAGAGGGGCTACTCCAAACGATTCCTAAGATAAATCAAAAACACCACTTTAATTGAACTTAGGGGAGACGTGTAGTCCTACCCGTAAGACGTATCACATGTTGATCTTGATTTTAGTGCTAGCAAACATAAATATCAGCGTCGGGGCTTACATTGTAGGGCTAGGGAGACGTGCATACTTTAGGGAAAGCTATGTCATGTCAAGGCCGAGGATGCGCGACCTGCCCATTTGTGAGGTAATCAAACAATTTCACCAGCCATACGAATAATCAAACCTTTTTAATCAAACGAAACTTATCTTGTAATTCTAGCAACATCATTTACTTGATTACTTGCCAGGCGTGCAGCAAACAATTATATGTTGGACAAACCACTCTGACACTTAGAGATCGTTTTACTAGACACCGGTTTGACATAATTCATAAGGCAAATAATTCCATTTCCAATCATTTTAATAGCGAGGCACACTCGTTGGATGACTGTTCCATCCTTCCCATTGAAATGGTAGTAAATAAGGAAAATCTTACCAAAAGAGAGGCCTATTGGATCAAAAAACTAGGAACGATTACCCCGTTCGGCCTTAATTTGCACGAAGAAGTGATAGACATTATACCATTCGTTATCACATACAATACTAAAGCAACTCTTGCAGCAAAATTGATTAGAGAAGGATTCGTTAAAATTCAGAAGGACTTTCCTCGAATTTATCATCAAAAGCTCATAACGGCATATCGGAAGAACAAAAACCTATTCGACATTCTAATAAGAAACAAAATAAGGAGGTAATGCGATTTATTTTCCCTAGGCCCGTGCACGTGGGAGTTTACAAACTCCCACCCTACTCTTAAAACCTAACCCTAACCCTCGATTATAACAAACAAATTATCATCATGCAGCCAACGTAAACTACGTAAGCGAATTCTCAGCGATGGTAAGTATTTATGATTCCGCGATGTCAGAATTAGAAATACAACATGAATATAATAAAAATGACAATTCCGCAAGAACTACTTCAACGAATAGTTAAAAATACCGAACCAATTCAACAAATAACGGAAAATACCATGTCGGTGAAGATCAGCATGATCTCAATAACCTCAACCAATCCTGAATTCAGTGTGAATTTCCCTACTCCGATTCCCGTGAAAGAAATTGCGCTAGCGAAACTACGAGTGTATCACAGCTGGCCTAACATTAGGTCGGTAGCATTTAGCGGTCAACAACCAAATAAATCCTTGGTGTTTGCGAGTAAGAATAAAGAAGAAGGGACTCCAAACTGGAATGTTGTTTCGATACCATCTGGATCCTACCAAACTGAACAAATTAATGACGAATTACAACGCAGAATAAAATCCATTACTGGAAAAGAATCGAAAATCTCTATAACGGTCCACGAGCCGACGCTATCATCCGCGATTGAGACAAACTCGCCCAGTTATGTCGTAGATATCTATCAGAGTTCTATAAGAACAATACTGGGGTGGCCTGAAATCCCACATCGACACCTCAACAGGAACTAGTTAATCCTGAACCACAAAAATCTGATTATGTTACCAACAGGATAAAACCCGATAATCCAGTAAAAAGCTATAACGAATTTTGAATTTTTTCACTGGAATGATAGACGACCGCAACCGAAGATTTTACGCAACTCGACAGGATAAAATCACTAAAAATTTCAAAGCGAAGAATAATTTTTCGCTGTTGTTAATATCTCTTAAATCCGACACTCTCACCCGAGATTAATTTATCAGCGTCGTAGAAGCATGTAACAAAAACATCAATGACATGGAAACATTTCATTCGCAAATTATTCAAGAGGTATTAGGTGACATTAATTCTAAAACAAGAACAGAGTTTGCGACAGTATATAATATACGCGTAGAAGATATTCCCACGTTCAAACTACACGGATATAATATCTCAGAACTACAAAAATCTCTCAATGATGCCATCGATGAAGGTTTAAAAAAAAATCCACGATGCATGGAAAAAAGCAGCACAACCACAAACAACTGTTCTCAAATATAATAATGACCCAGATGGAGGCGCGCGGCATATCGCGCTGCTAAATGTGAATATATCCTCGGTGATTGCATTGAATTTAGTATGTGATGTTAACGAAGGAAGCTATCAAATAAATCTCGAGCGATCAAATCAAGCTCAGTAGGGATATATTTTATATTCATTTGCACCAACAGCTTCTGCAGGATTTCTAATTATTGAGGATCCAACTAATCCAGTCTATATGCGATGTCATAATAATTCGTTAGCGAGAATTAATTTCAAACTCATTGATCAGTTCAATAATTTAATTGATTTACGAGGTGAGGTTTTACAAATTAGTCTGTTTGTGAAATCGTAGTGATTTTCATTGTTAACCCATAGCAGCAGAGGGGGTGAGTGACAACGACGCTGGCGTCTTCGAGGAAACGTTGGTTAGCCAAATCGACGCTTTTCTTTACGCTTTTCGAGGAAGCCTCAGTTTGCCGAATCGACGCCTCTACAAAGTTGTCCGATTCACCCCCTCTGCTATTTTGCCAATGGACACTTCTATAAAGCATTTTCGAGGAAGCCTCAGTTTGCCAAATCGATGCCTCTACAAAGTTGTCCGATTCACCCCCTCTGCTGCAGCTTTCGCAATCAGTTAATGCCAGAGGGTCTGGCTATTTATTTTTCGGGACCAAAGGTAACTTTGACTACACTAGACTGTGTTGTCGCAGTCTCCCCGGCACCCGCTTTAAATGGCCTTAGAGTAACATGTCGGGTCACGGCAAAGCAGGAAGGCACCCGGTTCACGAAAGCTAGTTTGTCCAATTGTTTCACTCTAGTTAAAGACAGAATCTAATCGGTTTGATATCTTATTACTTCTAAAATGAAATATTAAGTATCTGTATAATTAGTGAATTGCCAAATAGTTTAGTTGTACTTTACATTAGTGTAAGAATAGGCCGAGATTAAAATCAAGATTTCCAACATCTAATCAGAACCCGTGTTACGTAAAAGTAGATAAAGTCCAATGGATCAGACGTGTTTTCGTCGACAATCAGGTTAGCCTAGTTCTGTTTCTCCACACTCCTTGATGTTGCCAGTGTTTACGCTTGAAACGCCCAGGTCGCACTTATTTCTAATCTAGTCCAGTTTTATTATGGACAGAATAAATACCAATAATGCGTAAGCCACCTGTACAATTATATCAAATCCATATAGTCATAGAATATTTCATCTTTCCAATCAATAAATATTTCTAGTACCTAGTGTACATATTGTAGGTGCTTAACAAATTTAATTGCTAAAATGTCTTAGCGACATAAATGAGTGTAGTCACTGTTAGGTATTTTAGCTTGTTAATTTTAAGCGGTGGTCAAAATTGATCAAGTTAGATTTCGAGAAAGAGATTGTTAGAAAAGGGTTCTCGTACCAAATGAGAACCCTGGGAAGGGAAAAAAAAGAGTTGGAGTGGGTTGTGTTTGGTGTTATTTTATTTCTTCCTTCTTCCTTTTCTCTTCTTCTCGCTTTTCTCTTTCATACTTTCTTCCTACTCCCTTTTTCCCTCTTTCTTTCTTTTTCCTTCTTCGCTCCTTCTTTTCCTTTTCCTTTTCTTGTCGGTTGGTTGGTGTTATGTTTCTTTGAGCTATCACTTTTTGTTCCCGGTGTTCTTATCACACTTGAATTTATCTTGCCACTTGTCGGTTGACTGGTTTACTGTACTTACATTGTGCCACTACTTAGTGTATTGTTCTTTTTTTTGTCTCTCCTTTCTATTTTTTTTTTCCTTTTTCTCTTTCTTCCCTTTCTCCCCTTTCTTCCTTTTTTCCTCGCATTACAATGTTATATTATCCCCCACTTTCCCTTCCTTTCCCCTTTTCTCTTTTATTTTATATATTTATTTTAGGGTAATGTTACGTGGTTCTGCTTTTTAAAGCTAGTGGTATTACTATCCGCTCTGGCTCCTTTAACCGATATGGCCTCGTTAATTATTTATTTATTTGGTAGTTATAATATTTATTTTTTGTCTGTTTATTTAAAGCATTGTTACGTGAGTCTACTTTTGAGCTAGCGGTGTTATTATCCGCTCTGGCCCCTTGATTGATAAATATTAACTCTATGGCTATGTTTATGTTTATTTATTTATTTGATGGTTTTTGATATTTATATTTTGTGTTTTTTGTCTATTGATTTTAGGTAATTAAGTATATTTATATACGTAGTATTTACGTTTTTGTTATGCCTTTTATCGAGAATTTCGGGGGTATGATGCAACTGAGTCAAGTTTTCTTTGTTGTAGTTGGAGGACGGTACGTTGTCGATGGTATTTGTGACATACGTTGAATACACGTTCCAATGTTTCAGCTTCTGGACAGTGTAGACATTTATCAGGCGTAGGTACTGTACTTATATGTTTCATAAAGCTGCCATTTAGTAGTGTTTTACCAGTTCTGATTCTGTTGATGATTTTAATATCAATGGCTGCCAAGCTTTTCGGTAAACGTTGGGTTCTAGTGGCCTCTTTTTTGTAATTGGAATAGATGTCTACCCTTTATGGAGTTTTCCTATTGTTGTTGCCATTTATTATTAATTCTGTCCCTGACTTGACTATATAGTTCCTTAGTGTTGTACTGTACGGGTTCAATTTGGTCTTTCATCAGTCTGCTTTTTGCTGCTTGGTCTGCTTTTTCATTTTCAGGCAAAATGATGTGAGATGGCACCCACAGAAAGTATATGGTTTGGTGTGATTTATCTGCTTCCCTGATGGTCAGCATAGTGTCCTCTAGCAGGTTTTGTTAACTTTTGGAATTACCTGTCTCAATACTTTCAAGTAAACTAAGTGAGTCTGTTATGATCACGTACTATTTTGATTTTGTGTTACTATATATTTTGGGCTCGGTTGATGGCCCAGAATTCCGCGGTATATATGGAACAGTCATCCGGTAGTCTTATCGTAAATGTGATCTGATGTTCTGGGATCACTACCGCTGCAGCCGTTCTATGTAGTTATTTAGATTTTGAGCCGTCAATATAGATTTTTACATATCCATCATAGTTGTTGTTGACGAGGCTTTGTACTTGTGTTAATGTGATATTGGGGTTGTCGCGCTTATGTACCAGTTGGAGTGCTGTTAGGTTGATATTAGGTTGGTTATTTGTCCAAGGTGTGGGGTGCTTGATACGTAGTTGTTCTGCTTGGAGTTCTATTTGATTGAGTTCCTTGCAGTGTGTGTGTGTGTGTGTATTTTGTTAGCTTCTGGAGGATGTGGTACCAGTCTTGAGCTAAAGGTGGTTTGACATTTACTGATATTTTTCTGGTGGGATTGATCTCCTTATGTATTGAGATTCTACAGGCGTATCTAAGTATGTGTTTTTCTCTTCTCAGTTGTAATGGTGGTTCACATGCGAGGATTTGTAATTCTTGGAGGTGTTCGGTAATGCACCGGTACAGAGTCTGCGTGCTCTATATTGGATGCTGTCTAGTTGTCTAAGTGTTTCCTTGTTGGCTGAGGAATAGACCTGGCAGCAATAGTCTATCTTAGCTCAGATTAAAGATTTGTAGATCATTAGCATAGTTTGCTGATCAGCTCTCCATGTAGTGCCTTTGATGTTTTTAATTATGTTTAGATCTTTTTGGCATTTTTGAATAGTTTGTTGTCTATGTGGTTTCCAGTTGATTGTTTCATTTAGTAGCATTCCCAGGAAGTAGGTCTCGTTTTGGAATTGGATGGGCTGATTCTGCATATATAGTTTAGGGTATTTTGGTCGTTTGTTAGTTGGGGAGACGAGCATGGCAACTGTTTTTATTTGGGATATTTTGAAACCCCAGTTGTTGGCCCATGTGCCGATGATGTCTAGTCCTTTCTGAATTTGAGTGATGTTCTTTAGACTATTTTGGTTTCCTGCTTTCCAGATACTACTGTCATTGGCAAATTATGACAGATCAACTGGGCCATTCTTTAGATATATTTGATCACATTGTTGACCATTAGATTTAATAGGGTTGGGCTAATCACTCTTCCTTGGGGGGTTCTATTATCCAGTGTATATGACTGGGCCTCTCTTACTCTGGTTTAAAAGGTTCTTCACGTAAGGAAGTTTGCCATCCAGCGGTGCATTCTTCCTGTTATACCAAATTGGTTGAGTTGAGAGATGAGGTCTTTGGTCCAGACTAGGTCGATGGCTTTCACTAGGGCTAGAAATATTGCTATTAGGTGTCTATCTCTTTTCCTTCTGGCATTAAATGCTAATGTGATGTTGGGTTCCAGACAGATTAATTGACCAAGTGTAGATCGTTTATTCCTAAATCCACTTTGGGTTTCAGCCAGTAGTTGATTTTGTTCTAGGTGGTGTTTTAATCTATTGTTGACCATTGTTTCCATTACCTTACAGATTGTATTTGTTAGTGAAATAGGTCTGTAGGAGGTTACATTAGTAGGGTCTTTGCCTGGTTTTTGGATGACTATGATTATGGCTCGCTTCCATAGTGCGGGGATGCGACCTGTTCTCCATATCAGATTTGTTAAGTCTAAGGTAATGCTCTGCATATTGAGTGGTTTTTGTTTGAAAATTTCATAGCCTAGGATATCCGCTCCTGGTGATGTACATATTTTTTTTTTGCTGAGGGCTTGTCTCCATTTTTTCAGATTAAAAGGATCATTCAGTGGCGAATCCCTGTTGTCTCGATCTTTGAAAATGAGGGGAAATTCTTTTTCTAATGTTGATTTTTGCTGTAAGAACTCGTGTTTGTTACTGTTATCACTGCTGGAGTTAGCTAAGTGTTGGGCTAACTTCTCTGCTAGTTCCATGTTGTTCTTTGTTCACTGGATTTTCGGCGCTGTTATGTTGTGGGTGTTTTGCCTTTCATGGCTTTTATTTTATTCCAGATTTCTTTTGTAACTTTATATCGCCATTAATTTATATTTTATTATCTTAACAATTTCTACATTTTAGTGTAATCATTTACCTCTTTACGTGGCCTTATCCCTCCTAACATATGTTGCATTTATCGTTTATGCAAGGGAGGTAAGGTCCTTTTGAGAACGACAATGTGATTCAAACAGTTAATCTAAAAAAGAAGTAGCCCCAATAGACCAGAACGATTGCTTCAAAAATGTCCAAATATGGTTTGGTGAATAGATTGTCATTATCGATGATAAACTAGAAAGAATTGTACAAGATCATACTAAGCATTTACACTAAACATTAATGAAAAAGCAATATTATATGTGTGGCTATTAATCATTACTGAGATAGATGTTTCCTAGACTGGTTTTCAGTCAAAATATAAATTAATGGCGATATAAAGTTAATTAGAGCTAGCATGTTTTTTTCGTCCAATTAGATGTAATTAATTTAAAATTAATATTGTGTACATGTATATTGTTGACATTAAATCATTTAATGCTAATGTGTGCGTTCTAATCAGTCCACTGTACAAAACCCAAGTTGTCAATTTTGTATATTTTATCTTAATTATTTATTTTTAAAATATTTTTTCACACTGTAGCAATTAACTTATTAACTAACTTATAAATCCTACTCATGATAAGAATGTTTGAAAATTATATTGGTATACATTTTATAGCGAATATAGAGAATACAGATATATCATTATGACATTGCAATTCTCAACAAAGTCTCCTTCTCAAAATAACGTGCGTTTTTCCCGTCCATCTTGGTTGCTCGTTTTGGCATAAGTACGGCACAATGGAAACATCAGTTTTCCTTGACAATGTTGAGGTAACACGGGATGGTACAAGTCCGGGAGGTAAAACTGTGCATTTGATCAGACCTTCGTATTGTCGAATGTGTTTCAGATCGATGTGTTCCGTTAACAATCGCGGGTGCCCTGCAGGAAAGCGACAATATTTGCACACGTAGGGATACAGCGAACACACGTCCAAGTATCTGATTTCTTCTCCTTTCTCTTTGTCCGCTTGGTACAGAAAACAAGTGGCATTGGTTCTTCATCCGTACAAACTATCCATCGGGTTCAGGGGATCAATGAACTGGTAACATTCCACGATGTGTTTAAACTCGGGATCGATTTTCAAACGGTTATCGTACTTGTGTTCCCACATTTCCACCACTTGGTATCCTTGCTGTTCTAACTTCAAGCGCCATTGACAAGTGTCCTGGTATGAGTCTTCCATGGCTCGATTTAGAAACTGAATTTGAGTGCCACAATCAGGGTAACAGACGTGACATCTGTAGCAACCGTTAAACTAGTACAAAATCTTGGGGTTTTCTAATTACCAGCTATAGGCCAAATACGTTCAAATGATCTTATCGCCACCTCCGTTGCCGGCATGCTGAATCCATTTTTCTTCCTTGTCACACAAGTAATGTAACCAGCGTAGGGCTTTGACCGAGTATGGACGTGTGACATAGTTGGTCATTTGAGGACTGATGACAGCCACGGTGTTTTCAGGCATGAATCGTTGTCGGTAGACTACGGAACATGCTTTGGTAATGGTACAAGCTTCTTTTAAAGGATTGATCCCTCCGTGTTCCATTAGCAGTTCTCGAAATTTTCCATTGCAACGCCGTAAAATGTCCACATCGGAAAGGCAATACTTCATCATTTCTTCCCGAACGTCAAAAGGGTCCGAGGCGTGAGCCTGGTAGCAAGCGTAGAAAGCTTCTCGTTGTTCGGTACGTATGTTGCCGGTGTGAGCCTGAGGGATATGGGGTAGAACGGCTTGTTGATTGGCTTCAGTATTGAAAAAGTTTGGAAAGTACCCTTTAGCTATTTCTGTCATTCCAAACGTTTTAGTCATTCGATTCAAAGGCACGGCCAAGTAACTCATCGAATCTTCAAACTGTGCTTGTCCCATTTGCATAAAAATGGTTTTGGCTCCGTTCAAAGTGACTTAAGGACGCTCGTTACCATGTTCCGTATAGTATCTGAGAAGAAACTGTCCATCGTATTCGTAGAAATTGTGAGCTATCACCGTGGCATGACGATGACAATCTCCGTAAAGTTTGATGTCCTCTTGGCTCCATGTCTTGTCGATGGGGTCTAAGATCCATCAGGCGAAATCGGCCAACATGTTCGGTGGAACTTCAGTTTGAAGAATCTCTTATCAAAACAGTGAATGTCATTCTGTATGCCGAATTCGATAATACCATAGAAATCAACAGTTTGAGAGAAATCATTTTAGACTATTAGAAACTATGGAAGACCCTTGTCCCTCTTTGAATAGTGGAGAATCGATGGAAATGGGATTGGAGGTTACAGAGAAAGCAAACCCTCAAAAGAAAAAAGAATAATTAATAATAATGCAGTCCAGATGGCCAGAACAGGAACAACATTTAGTCACCTGTTTTGCCGAAGACGTTTAGAATAAAATTAGGGACATGATTAAGAAAGATTGTTATGGATGTCAAAACGATCATCCAAGTCAAATTGAACACGATAAATGTATGATGATGAGTCAAGAAAATAAAATTGGACGATTATCTGAACGAAGCTTGGAGTCTCATCTCAGAAGAATCCGTGTTACATCAGTGATATAAAGCCTTGCGTGATCATTCCTTTCCTCCATTGTTTGCTCGAAAAATTCATCACATCGAATCTCTCTTGGCACAAAGGAGACGAAACAAAGAAACAGTTACTTGACAGACCTTTTCAAGCAAAACGTCTGGATCGAATTGATGACTTATCATCACCTGTGAAGAAAGAGAAAAAACAAGACCACAACAAATGGATACCTGGGAACCTTATTATTGAACCGCAGTTCGTACACCGCTTCTTGGATTCCTATCGTGTATGCTAAAGATGAACTACCTCATCACAAACCTCAAGAGAATCAAGCTTATGTCATCAATACAGACGACAGTCACCTCCCAGGAACTGGGTAGCAGTCTACTTTCCTCAAGAGGTTTGTGTGGAGTATTTTGATTCGTATGGATTGCCTGCTTTGGAAGACGATATTATTGACTTTATGAGAAGAAATGCCTAGAGGACAAGATTCAATAATGTGGAATTACACAGATTCAATGACGTGTGGACAATATTGTGTCTATTTTCTGCATCATCGCAGTCTTGGATATTCTTTAGAACATTTAGTGACTTATGTTGATAGTCACTCGTCTCGAAACGATGACAACGTAGATCAATGGTTTTGTGACCATTATGGCTATCTGTTGTCTTTAGCTAGGAAACGTAGTGTACATCAATGGCCCAATGACTTCCAACAGTGGAAATCTTAGTTTAATTCAAAACGTTGTCAACCATGTCAAAAATAATGTATTTGTGTTGTTGAAAATAAATGGTTGTTATTTGAAACAAATGTTTGTTTGTGAATTCAAAAATGTTTGTTAGTTGAAAACAAATGTGTTTCGTTAGTTCTTTGTTATTTAAATAAAATTGTTGTGTTTTGAAATCAATGCGTCTGTCGTTTGTTTTACATTTTTATTAATATAGATGCTCTTTGACTTCTTTCTATCCCTCACAACAAACTATCCTAACGTTTCCGACACTAAACCGTAGAGGGGTGATTTCTAGCGCGTCCGCGCTTGAACCATATAAAGCAAGGGTAGTCTGCAGTCTGACCATCATGGATCTACAGCAGAGGAATGTCCTTTTACCATTAGAGAAAAGGCAATAATAGCACAAATGAATACAGAAAAAATCCCTTATAAGCTGGCCAAGTCCAATATCATTGTAGAACAGAAGCAATCAAATTCTGTAAACTATCAATCATCTTCTATAAGAGAACCCCTTACCATTACAGCCCAAATCAATCCCAAATTAGTTTCACAATCGCCCTCTATAATGACATCACATAACCCTAACCAAACTAAACCGACATTGTCCAATATCACCAAAGTCGTTAAGAATATACGTACTGAGGCAACTATCCCTAAAGTCCCTCAAGTGCTAAAAGCGCATGACAAACCAAACTGCACTGATAATAATAAAGGGAAACACGGAAACAATGAATAGTGGGATTGATATATTCCCCTACAGCAAAATCTTTCATTATCTTAAAGACCTTTTAATAGGAATAATACAAATATCTAATAACCAGGGAGTACCTAGCATACCATTTTTTAAACTCTTAAATGACCTACTCGAGACTCATTTACATATTTAAATAGGAAGATAACAATAATATGTTAATCATAACATCATAATGGATAAAAAAGGGAAAAATAAATTAATTATTTGCCAGTGGAATAGTCGGGGATTAAACATCAATAAACCAGAATTATTAAATAAAATTCAAAATTCAATTAATAAACCCGACATTATTTGCATTCAGGAAACTCATACTAACACTACATCCAAATTCCAACCGAAAATTAATGGGTACTCTAATTACAAATATTTAACTATGGCTAACGGAGCAAAAGGGGGTGGGTTAGGGATTTTTTATTAATGACCTATTACCCAACACCTACTTTTGTAACAACACTAGTCAAAATAATCATACTCCTACAGTAGGCACAATAGACTTTCAATCAGTACACGTACACGTTGGTTCTTTTTCTTTCGAACTTCTTAACGTGTATGACCCTGGGGGATCAGCTGCGCTTTTACAAAATTATATGCAGCTAACCAGTTGTACAAAAGAGTTTTTGATTTGTGGTGATCTTAACGCTCACAATAAATCCGGGGGGGGGGGGAGTAATCACATAGACAAGCGAGGCGCGTTGATTGAACAATGGGCACTCCAAAAAACCTTGTCATACTAAACGATGGAACAAAAACCCGTCTTTCGCCAACAGATGGCTCTCTGTCAGCAATAGATCTCACTATTTGCACACCCCGATTGGCTGCAATCACCAATTGGGAAGTTGATAGAGAATCCACACTTGGCAGTGATCACTTCCCCATCATTATAAACGTTAATCTCTCAAAGCCTATTGATTCTAACAAAAAATTATCCAAATGGGTTTTAAATAAGGCAGATTGGACTAAGTTCCGGAACCTTCTTGTAAATAAGGCCTTAAATGACCTACAAGATGATAATATTGACCAATTCAATAACAACATACTCCAAAGTATCAAGGAAGCAGCTACCCAAAGTATTCCCACTACTGGTACTGAGCTAAAGACTAAACAACCGATACCCTGGTGGAACGACCACTGTAAGAAGGCAATTAAGGACAAGAATAAAGCAATCAATAGATTTAGGCACACTGGCAAATCAACAAACTATGTGGAATACAAAAACAAAGAAAAACTAGCGAAACAGATAATAAAGACCGCAAAAGAAACCTCGTGGCAAAACTACTGCTCCACACTAGAAATTAAGCAGTCTAACTCTAAACAAATCTGGAGTAAAATTAAATCCATGAAAAGTGGAAACAGCACGTCTATTCCAAATATTAAGGGTGCTATAACAAATAGCGAAAAAGCAACTGCTATAGCAAAACATTTCGCCGGAATGAGCAGCAACAGCAATCACACTGCAAAATTCCAAATACATAGAGCAAAAGTAGAAGAGCAACAGCCACATCTCTTTAAGGATAGAAACCCTGGGAAATCAACTCTCAACGTGCCCTTCACCAGAGAGGAATGGATAACGGCAATTAAACATAAAAAGTCAACATCACCGGGAGAAGACAACCTGGGATATGAAATCTATAAAAAATATCCCAGCTAACATCGAAGCAGCACTAATTGCCATGATTAACCAATCCTGGTCCACAGGACAAATTCCAGAGAAATGGAAACAGGCCATAGTTATACCAATACCAAAAGCGGATAAGGACCCCACAGAAGTAACATCATACAGACCCATTTCCCTTACGGACACAATCTGTAAAGTGATGGAAACTATGGTCAACAATAGACTAAAACTCCACTTAGAAAGTAATAACCTTCTATCAAGCAATCAAAGTGGCTTCCGGAACAATCGATCAACCCTAGATCAACTTGTTCGACTTGAATCATAAATTAAAATAGCATTTAACAATAAAAGAAAAAGTAATCGACACGTTACTGCTATCTTCTTGGACCTGGAAAAAGCATTTGACTTGGTCTGGACAAATGGCCTCATAGCCAAATTAAACCACTATGGAATCAATGGCGAAATGCATGCCTGGATAAAACAATTTTTATCCAATAGACGCATCAGAGTTAGAATAGGAGATACACTCTCTGAGGAATTAAAGTTGGAGAATGGCACGCATCAAGGTAGTGTGATTAGCCCTACGCTATTTAACATCATGATTAATGACCTGGAAATCAACATCGATCCCAATAAAGTGGAGCTTTCCCAATTTGCGGACGATAGTACATTATGGAAAGCGGGCAATCCTACAAGTCAAAATGTCATAGATGAACTGCAAAAGAGCCTTAACAAAATTGGAACCTGGGCCGATAAATGGGGGTTTAAACTCTCCAAAGGCAAAACACGAGGCATAATCTTCTCACCAAAACAAAAGCAATCCGTAGAAGCACCCAAATTATATATCCAAGGGGAATTAATTAAATTCGAGACTACAGTAAAATTCCTGGGCATGACATACGATCATCACTTAACATGGAAATACCACATCCAAAAACTGATTTGCAGATGTAACAAAGATCTTGCGCTAATGAAAAACATTAAAGGATTAAAGTGGGGAGCTAATCAAAATACCCTACTAATGATCTACAGGGCCTTAATTAGATTTAAATTAGACTACGGATGTCAACTGTACGTGACAGCTCGCATTGGTCTACTGACTAAACTCGACCAAATACAAACCAAAGCACTCCGCATTTGTACAGGTACCCTGAAAAGCACCTCAAAAGAAGAACTACAAATCCTTACAGGCGAAACGCCATTATCCCTTAGAAGAGATGAACTTACTCTAAGGTATGCGGTCAGAGTCTCGATACATAAAGCAAATCACCCCATCAAAATAACAATCAACAAGTGCAATACTGCATTCAGCAAGAAGTTAGTAACATTCCAACCATCTGGTAAAAGGATTCACACATTATGCAACGAACTAGGCATAAAAGACCTTCATGCTGAACAAATCGCCTACCCAGATAAAACACCCTGGATGAACAGACCAGTAAAAATCAACCTTGAAGCCACAACTTACGGATCTAAATAAGCCACACCTCATGTAATAAGAACAAAGATATTACATAACCTATACGTCAATGCAGCAAAATAAACTTACAATTATTCAATTACTTAGGACCCTAAATAGTTCAATAAGGTGGCTATAAACCCAAAGCCATAAGGACCAGCTACACAATGTAGCAAAATATATATTAGAACAAAATATGCCATCCTCTTCTCTTACTAATATAAACAGCACAATAATGTTTTTTATTCAAAATTGGTAATTTACAAGACGGCACTATTTATAATTAGGACTATGGGACCAAAAGATTACCTTGGATACAGCACCTTCCTTTCACTACGGTCCCTTCCCTCTTTCGCCTCTTCCGCTGGCCGCCTCCGATGGTTGATATAATTTAATCAGCACAAAATTGTGCAATAAAGCGGGGTGTGTGGCACCATTCTACCACCCCCCCCCCCCCCGAATCAAATAAACAGTCCCCTTTGGGACATTAACCAGACGTAAATGCCTTTTGGCGAAAACGTCTTTAATTCTACAGTAGTAGTAGTAGCAGTCTGACCATCCATTGTTTGATTCATCCTTCTACGAAGATGTGCTCAAGGCTAGCCAAGATGAACGAACCTTACGTCAATCTGCATCGTATCTGACAAAGTCTGATGCCAAAGCCTGAAGAGATAGAGATTGTTAGAATGTTGCAAGTGACAGAAGACTTAATAGAAAAACTCTTCAGAGAGGAAATTCAGAAAGAAAAAGATGAATGGACTGAGAAGTATAGACTTCAGAAGCAGCAGAGAGAGCAGAGGAGAACAGCAGCAGCACCAACAGCTTAAACAGCAGCAGGAATCAGACAAAAGTTTTGTCGACTGTCGTTTGGACACGAAAGAGTTCTCCTTCTCTTTCCGAAGAAGCAGACCGTATCCTAGTACCAGACTAGGACGCAATCTTAGACAATAAAAGATTGCCATCACTCCTCGTGCACAAAAAACAGCCCTTTTCAGGGCTACCCAATATTCTCGAAAAGAATTCATATTCAATTTGCTAATGGTATATGAGGAAGTTAGAAAAAAACTTAAAGTGAGTCAATAATCACATTCTTTCTTTACTTTTGTTTGAATTACGCCTATAAGCACAACGGTTTTTTCCCAGTAAATTTATAATTCCTGTCTGTAAAGTAAAAAATGTGAGCTAGTGTTTCTTGTAAGTCCACGTGTTGTGTTGATAATAGGGGTAATGTAAGTTTTTGATCATAGTGATGTTTTCCTTCACGTCCGCGCTGGTTCCTTATATAGAGAAACACTCGTCAGTCAAGATGCAACAACTGTGGCGGGAATCACGCAAATAAATGCACAAGAAAAGATCCCAAATGTGCAAACTGCAATGAAAAACATTACCCTAACTCTGAATATTGCATATTTACTAAACAAGAAATTAACATAGTTCATAAGATGAATGCCAATCAATTATCATACAATAAATCCAAAACCCAAGTTATCAATGAAAGTAAACAATACAAGAAACAAATGAATCACCCCACAATACTAACCACTACACCTACAGAAACTATAACACCTACTATCAAAAACAAAATCATTGAAAGACCAGCACAAAAACAATCAACTCAGATCAAAATGCCAACTTCATCAGAGACTATGCAATTCCCAAAACAAAAAATCATAGTAACTACTAAAAGCACTCGAGATTATGATCACACGAGAACAGTTACAGTAGTTAAAGACACGTAATCAATCAAACCATTATTGCTCGAGAAAATCAATCTGATAAACGTAATGTAATAATAGAAGAGCCAAATACCAAAAACAAAGGAACATGTAAAAACAAGCTAGAATATTTTACACAATCAACCATTCTTAGTTACATAAAGAATTACAAATAGGTATCACATCACTAACTAAAAATAATATGATACCCTGCATACCATTGATACGGCTACTGTAGGCCCTACTAGAAAAACATCTAATGGTTTTGGAATAACCACAACTAACTTACTGTATTTATAACCAAACTTAATCAATGCAATGGATAAAAAAATCAAACCTATACTAATCATATGGCAACGGAACTGCCGGGGATTAAATACAAACCTATCCGAACTAATAAATAAAATACATAACACACTCAATAAACCCGACATATTATGCATTCAGGAAACATTTATTCACCACCATTCAAAATACTTACCAAGAATCCCAGGCTATGCCAACTCTAAATATACTACTAGAAATGAAGGGAAAAAAGGGGGAGGACTAGCAATATTTGTCAGCGACAACCTTCCCAATACATCATTCGAACAACAATCTAGAATAGTAACAGACACACACAAAAATATTTGTTTAGAATACCAAACTATATTTATAAATACTAGAAATTTATCTTTCGAATTATTTAATATTTATGACCCAGGACAACCACACCCAGCCTCTCCCGAAAATTATAAGCAACTAGTTAGCACAACTAAAGAATTTATCGTAAGCGGTGACTTTAACGCTCATAATAAAGCATGGGGCGGAAATCACCTTGATGCAAGAGTAGAATTGTTAGAAAAATGGATTTTAAACAAAAATGTAGTATTATTAAATGACGGAAGTAAAACAAGACGCTCTCCAGTAGATGGTACACTATCAGCGCTAGACTTAACAATATGTACCCGAAAACTAGCAGCGCTGACTCACTGGGAAGTCGATAAAAAATCAACATTAGGCAGTGATCATTTCCCCATCATTATAACAATTAATCTCACCTCACCAATCATCTTGCCCACTAAAATTCAAAAATGGAAACTAGATAAGGCAGATTGGAATATATTTCATAAATCGCTAAATAATTATACCATAACTGACCTAAAAGATGAAAATATTGATACATATAACAATAATATAATAGAAGTAATAAACACAGCTGCTTCAATCAGCATACCCAAATCAGGAAAAGGAAACAATTCCACCACTAAAAAACCAATCCCCTGGTGGAATGACGACTGCACTATTAGAATTAAGGAAAAGAAACAAGCCTTAATAAATTTAATCACACTAGACTTGCATCAGATTATAAAAGGTATAAAACACTTGAAAAATTAGCAAAAACAACTATTAAAAAAGCAAAGGAAACATCATGGAAAGAATACTGCTCCACCATAGAAATAACACCATGTAACGCTAAACAAGTCTGGAGTAAAATAAAAGCCATGCAAGGCAAATATAAAATTAATGCACCAAATATAAAAAACACAACAACAAATAAAGAAAAAGCAGAAATTATCGTCAATTACTTTGCCGGAATAAGTAAAAATAATAATCATACCACTCAATTTCAAAACCATAGAGAAATAATAGAAACCAAACACCCAGAATATTTCAAAGATCACGATACAAGACCTTCACCCTTGAACGTACCTTTTACTCTTACAGAATGGAAATTAGCGCTTAAAAAGAAAAAAAATCAACATCACCAGGAGAAGATAATTTAGGGTACGAAATTTATAAAAAAAAAAAAATATCCCACATAACATAGAAATGATAATACTAGACATGATCAATCAATCGTGGAAAACTGGAACTATACCTAGAAAATGGAAAGAAGCGATAATTATCCCAATACCAAAAATAGGAAAAGACCCAACAGAATTAACATCTTATCGCCCAATCTCATTAACCGTTACAATTTGTAAGGTGACTGAAACAATGATTAACAATAGACTTAAGCATCACCTTGAAAGCAACAATTATTTATCTAAAAATCAAAGTGGATTTAGAAATAACAGATCCACCTTAGATCAATTAATAAGATTAGAATCAAACATTAAACTAGCTTTTAATAATAAACGAAAATGTGACCGCCACCTTATAGCGATATTTTTAGATCTAGAAAAAGCTTTTGATTTAGTATGGACCAAAGGACTAATAGCTAAATTAAACCATTATGGTATTAATGGAAATATGTTCAACTGGATCGAAGGCTTCCTTACTAATAAACACATTCGGGCCAGGATAAGAGATCAATTATCAGAAGAATACACACTAGAAAACGGAACACCCCAAAGAAGTGTTTTAAGCTCCACCCTTTTTAACATTATGATAAATGACCTTGGAAATCTAACTACCAAAACAACAATAGACATATCCCAATTTGCAGATGACAGATCTGGAAAGCTGGAAACCCGAGAAGCCAAATAGTAATATCAGAACTACAGTCGACCTAAAATAACATCAGCAAATAGGCTGATAAATGGGGATTTAAGCTATCAAAAGGGAAAACAACTGGAATTATATTTATACCACCCCACAGAAATCCGATACATCCACCACTATTATACATACAGGGAGAACTAATCAAATTTGAAAAGACAGCAAAATTCCTTGGTATGTATTATGATCAACATCTTACATGGAATCATCACATCAACGAATTAATATTAAAATGTAACAGAGACCTAAACCTATTGAAAAATCTCAAAGGTTTTAATCGGGGAGCTAATCAAAACACCATGACAACGCTATATAGATCTCTAATTAGATCAAAAATTGATTATGGATGCCAAGTTTATACCTCCGCCAAACCCACCCTGCTAAAACGCTTGGATAAAGTACAAACCCAAGCACTTCGTATCTGCACAGGCACCCTAAAAAATACATCAAAGGAAGAATTACTAATAATCACCAGAGAAATGCCATTAACACTAAGAAGAGAAAAACTATTTTGCTCCGATATGCAGCCAGAATCACCCTTCACAATACAGAACATCCGACACGAGCAATTATAAACAAATGTGATAAAATATTCAGCAAGAAATTAGTACCCAATCCACCTTCCGGAAAATTTATCCACATACTATGTGAAGAATTACAGATAGGAAAATTGCAAGCAGAACAAATTCGTTATCCCGATCCCACCCCTTGGAAAATTGAACAACCTAACGTCAATACCATAGTTACATCATTCGGATCCAAAGAAGTCAACCCCCTTGAAATTAGATCCCGGATATTGACGTTATTAGATACCACATACAAAGATTATTTCAAAATATAAACAGATGGATCAAAAATGAAAAACCCAGATAGAACAGCAGCAGCCCTAACCATCCCGGAATCCCAAATACAATTAGGAAATAGATTACCAAATAATTGCTCAATTTATACAGCCGAATTCTGGGCAATTTATGAAGCTTAAAGATAACTAAGAAGCAACAATACAGAAATACACTGATAATAAACGACTCGCTTAGTGTACTAAGGACCTTAGAATCGCAACATTCAAACGGACGTGAAAACCTCCTTAAAGATGTGCTTAATTAATTACAAAAATGACTAACCGACTTCAGAACATCGTATTTTTATGGATTCCATCACATATCAACATTCCAGGAAACGACCAAGCAGATCTAGCAGCAAAACATAAACTCACAGATCAAGAAACTATACATATCGATTATAGCGTCCCCGAACTATACAGCATTATATCCAAGCAGATTACCAACAAATGGCAAAATATATGGGATATCTGCCCTAGGGGACGCACGCTTTACTCAATTAAAAAAACTGTGAGTCGTAAAACTAAAGGACCCGATATTAACAATAAACATCACCAGCGAATTATAAATCGAATCAGAACTGAAAAAACACTGCTAGCAAGCAGTATGGGAAAATACATAACAGTCATGAAGACCAACGGATCTAAGTGCCCATACTGCGTATGTGATGAGAATCTTCAACATGTATTTAATATATGCCACAAATATAAGGAACAACGTAATAAACTAAAACGTTCCCTCAAGAACATTGGATCACCCACTACATATCCACACTTTTTATTAGAAACCAACCCAAACCCAAATTTAACAAACGAAATTACTTTACTATATATTAACGAAATCAACAAATTAGGAAAAATCTAAGAAATGTTTAAAATCCTAATGGAATAGAGGGGGACAGCATGATTGACCGCATGGTTACATCATTGTGGAAACTCTCACTCCACTAGTGTTTTAAACATCATGATCATCTATTAAATTTTATAATTATTATTATTATTTTGGATATTGTGGAGGTGGGGGGGGACAGCATGATGGAACTGCTTAATACACTGGATAGCCAATTGGCTAGTTGTAAGACACCAGTTGGGAACCATACATCATTGTGGAAACTCCCACTTCCATAAGTGTCCTTAAATTATGATGATGGATAACAAATGAATAAAATTACTAAATATAATTACATATATTATGAACAATATAAGATAACTTCAAGAACATTGTGGGGGTGGGGGGACAGCATGATGGATCCGCTTTAACACACTGGATAACAAATTGGCTCTTCACCAGTTGTGAATTGTATCATCATTGTGGAAACTCCTACTTCCTTTAGTGTTTTTGAATAATTAATCACATTATTAGAAACATAAACAAATAACACTCACCTACTCTAAATTCAAGTCATTGTGTGGGGGGGGGGACAGCATGATGGCTTCTCATAACACACTGGACGCTGGCAACCAACTCATTCGACTCAAATACCAGTTGTGGAATGTACCATCATTGTGGAAACTCTCACTTCCATTAGTGATTTTGAAAGTTTTATTACAAACTCTAGAAACATAATTAAAAAAAAATACACACATCACCCTTAGAAAAATTAAGAAATATTTAAACAAAATAAGAACAAATTACGATAAGCTCAAAACCACTGTGGGTGTGGGGGGACAGCATGATGGAACCGCTTAACACACTGGATTAACAATTATCAAGACGTATGACACCAGTTGTGAATTGCTACATCATTGTGGAAACTCCCGCCTCCATTAGTGTTACTGAATAACTACCATCAAATTATATAAACAACCTTAGATAATACACCCACCTATTTCTGAACCTTAGGAAATCAATACACACGTAATACAAACCCAAAATAGAAATACAAATCCAAAATAGAAATATTAAATATTAAACATACAAACATTATGGGGGTGAGGGGGACAGCATGATGGAAAGACGGATTACACTGAATGGCAAATTAACCTGTTAAAAGCAATCATCTGCGAACTGTGACATCATTGTGGAAACTCTCACTTCCAATAGTGTTTATAAGTAAATAATCACATCCTTAATTAATATATCCACCAATATAGCAAAATTTAAGAACAAATTAGAAACATTTTGGGGGTGGGGGGACAGCATGATGAATCTGAATAATACACTGGACAACCGTTTGGACTGCTGTAGGCCACCAGTTGTAGACTACAACATCATTGTGGAAACTCTCACTTCCAATAGTGTTTCTCAAGTAAATAAGCACATCCTTAATTATTGTGGGGGTGAGGGGGGATAGCATGATGTATCCGCACAATACACTGGATAGCCGAATATCCTGTTTGAAGCAACCAGTTGTAGACTGCAACATCATTGTGGAAACTCCCACTCCCATTAGTGTCTCTTAAGTAGTCAAGCACATCCTTAATTAATATAACCACAAATATAAAAAACAAACAAATATAAAATAACAGAAACCTTAAGATTTAATTTGAAACACTGTGGTGGTGGGGGGGGGGGGGGGACAGCATGATGTACACGCATAATACACTGGACAACCGATTGGTCTGCTGTAAGCCACCAGTTGTAGACTGCAACATCATTGTGGAAACTCCCACTTCCATTAGTGTCTCTTAAGTAATCAAGCACATCCCGAATTAATATAACCATAAATATAAAAACAAAAACAAAATTAAAATAACAGAAATCTTAAGATCTAATTAGTAACATTGGGGGATGTGGGGGACAGCATGATGAACACGCATAATACACTGGACAAACGATTGGCCTGCTGTAAGCCACCAGTTGTTGACTGCAACATCAATGTGGAAACTCCCACTTCCATTAACGTCTCTTAAGTAATCAAGCACATCCTTAATTAATATAACAATATAAAAACAAAAACATAAATAAAATAACATAAACCTTAAGATCTATTTAGAAACATTGTGGGGGTGGGGGGACAGCATGATGAACACGCATAATACACTGGACAACCGATTGGCCTGCTGTAAGCCACCAGTTGTAAACTGCAACATTATAACATCATTGTGGAAACTCTCACTTCCATCAGTGTTTCTGATAAATTGCACTTATTAATACAATCAAAAACAATACATAATACAAAAACAAACAATATGAAATATATAAATAACGCCATTAATTTACAACAATTCTCCTATCTCTCTTTCCTCCGAATTTTTCTACTTTCCTTTCATTCTCTTCATCTTAATGGCATAGTATAAATTATAATTAGTTTAATTTAGCTTAAACCTACGGGCTATAATGGTTCAATCAGCATTTATTTCGGTAAACAGGCTCTAGGGATCATACTAGAGATACATGGGTTGAATCCACACAAATAAATAGTCCGGTTTATGGCTTAGGCCCGTGTGACTCTCAATCAAAAGAAAAAACCATGCTGATTAACCAATTTTTCTCGCAATAGAGCGGAGTAAAATTTAATTAAGAATTACATAGAACCCCAAAATTAGATTTATAAGGTGGCTTAATCCCAGAGCTATCAGGACCCACTGCACAATGCGGTAATTAAATAGTTATATTAATAGGTTTAAATTAGATCCATAAATTAGATTTATAAGGTGGCTTAACTCCAGATCTATCAGGTCCAATCGCACAATGCGGTAACTTAAAATTAGAATAATAGGAATTATATATGACCCCAAATTAATTGTATAAGGTGGCTACACTCCCATAGCCATCAGGGCCAACCGCACAAGGCGGTAACTAAATAATTAAGAAAAATAGGAAACCAAAACATTAATTTATGAGGTGGCTTACTCCCAGCCATCAGGGCCTTTATTAAAAAAAATAGTAACTATGCCATCTCTATCTATTTTTTCAACTAAGCAGCACAAATGATTACATGATAATATCAAAATTCAATTTAAATACGTCAGACGACGGATACTGTGACGCTGGCGCCATCTTTTCCGGACCACCCGAACCGCTTTTGCCTCTTCCGACATGTACCACCATTACCAACGAATGCGTGTAACTAATCCCATTCATTTAGAACATTAGTTATATCTCGTGAGGCAGAAATATCTCTAAATCAGATAAATAGAATTTCACCAAATGGTGCATTAATGCGTAGGGAGGTGTGGCACCTTACCATCTCCTTCGAAAAAATCATTTAGCTTCAAATGGGGCAGTAAACAGTCGTACATGCCTGAATGGGCGAACACGACTTAAATTGAAAGAGTTAGTTAGTTTGTCAGTCTGACTACCTATCGTTGGCGTATCAACTCAACGAAGATGAGCAGACTAAAAAAAATTGATAGAATTTCAGATGCACCTGGAACATACCAGACGTCTCCTGGACCAACTGACTTGGAGACCCTAGCAGAAAATGCCAAGATTGAAGAAGAGGAGCGGAGGATAAAGAAGGAAGATGCGAAGGATATGAAAATATCAATTTTACCTCACCCTAGTATGAGACAGATCAGTAAAGTGACACCCATGGTGAGGATATCTCCAGTCACCACAACAACCACAAGAACTGCAACCAGTACAGATTCGTGTGGATGATATCAAGAGGCCACAACATCCACGCATGTGGCATGGGAGATAGAGAGGGAAGTTTCAATCATAATGAAGACAGGGAGAGTGAAGCTAATCATATACCCTCTGAAATCCCATCCACAGAAATAAATTGGAATAATGATTGGAGTAGAAGATGTGTGTGCGGGGCTAGACCTGGGAGGTGCCAGCATTAGCCCGGTGCATTTTCGAGTTTAAAAAATCAGCCCTTCTTAGGGCTACCCATTACTTTAATAAGCGTCTGTTTAAAATGCCAGTTGTTATTAGAAAGGAGTTGTCTGATTATAAACTCTAACTCTTTACTGATATAATAGTGTGTGTGTGTGTGTGTGTGTGTGTGTGTGTGTGTGTGTGTGTGTGTTTGCGTGCGTTTGTGTTGATGGCGGATTGTGTGCTATTTTGATTTTAGATTATGTGGTTTGTTTTGCTGTTTCCAAGTGTGTGGATGGTAGAGTGTGTGATATTTGATTGTACATTACGTGGTTTGTTTTGGCTGCTTCCCCGTGTATGGATGGTAGAGAGTGTAATATTTGATAGTATATTATGTGGTTTGTTTTGGCTGTTTCCCCGTGTGTGGATAGCAAATTGTATGTTTTGTGAATAGTATATTATATGAAAAGTGGGTGTAAGGGATGCTTTCCTTCACCGGGATCAAATAGTGATAGCTCAAGGAAACATAACACCAACAAACCGACAAGAAAAAGTAAAAGGAAAGGGAAAAGAAGGATGGAAGAAGGAAAAAGAAAGAAAGAGGGAAGAAGGGAGTAGGAAGAAAGTGGGAAAGAGAAAAGGGAAAAGAAGAGAAAAAGAAGAAGGAAGAAATGAAATAACATCAAACACACCCCACTCCAACTCTAATCTTTTTTTTTTTTTAATTTTTTTTAAAATTTATTTTTATATATATATTTTTTTTAAATATTTTTATTTTTTAATTTGTTTTGATTTTTTTTTAAATTTTATTTTATTTTATTTTTCTCCCCAGGGTTCTAATTTGGTACGAGAACCCTTTTCGAACAATCTCTTTCTCGAAATCTAACTTGATCAATTTTGACCACCGCTCAAAATTAACAAGCTAAAATACCTAACAGTGACTACACTTATTTATGTCGCTAAGACATTTTAGCAATTAAATTTGTTAAGGACCTACAACATGTACACTATGTACTAGAAATATTTATTGATAGGAAAGATGAAAAATTCTATGACTATATGGATTTGATATAATTGCACAGGTGGCTTACACAATATTGGTATTTGTTCTGCCTTCCTGCTTTGCCGTGACCCGACATTTTACTCTAAGGCAAGACTGCCATTTAACGCGGGTGCCGGGGAGACTGCGACAACACAGCCTAGTGTAGTCAAAGTTACCTTTGGTCCCGACCAATCAAATAGCCCGACCCTCTGGCATTAACTGGTCGCGAAAGCACATAGTTGCGCATGCGACCTTAATTCATATTTAAAAAAAAAGTCTGGCTATTTTTTTTTAAAATTATTTTTTTTATTTTTTTTTAAATTTATTTATATATATATATATATATATATATATATATATATATATATATATATATATATATATATATATATATATATATATATATATATATATATATATATATATTTAAAATATTTTTATTTTTTAATTTGTTTTGATTTTTTTTAAATTTTATTTAATTTTATTTTATTTTATTTTTCTCCCCAGGGTTCTAATTTGGTACGAGAACCCTTTTCGAACAATCTCTTTCTCGAAATCTGACTTGATCAATTTTGACCACCGCTCAAAATTAACAAGCTAAAATACCTAACAGTGACTACACTTATTTATGTCGCTAAGACATTTTAGCAATTAAATTTGTTAAGGACCTACAACATGTACATTATGTACTAGAAATATTTATTGATAGGAAAGATGAAAAATTCTATGACTATATGGATTTGATATAATTGCACAGGTGGCTTACACAATATTGGTATTTGTTCTGCCCTCCTGCTTTGCCGTGACCTGACATTTTACTCTAAGGCGAGACTGCCATTTGACGCGGGTGCCGGGGAGACTGCGACAACACAGCCTAGTGTAGTCAAAGTTACCTTTGGTCCCGACCAATCAAATAACCCGACCCTCGGGCATTAACTGGTCGCGAAAGCACATGGTTGCGCATGCGACCTTAATTCATAATAATAAAAAAAAAATTAGAAAACAATGGGAAGTGATGCAACATTCTATATTAGGCAGCGACCACTTCCACCTATGAACCACCATATACGTCTCGTGCCGAACGGAGCAACAAAAAACACAACAAAGATGGAAACTCAAAAATGCAAACTGGAACAGCTTTAAAGACCAACTTAAATTAGTAAACCTTGCGGAAATCCAAGATGAAGATAGAAATAAATATTATGACAACCTCATATAAAAAAAAACGAAGCGGCAAATAAGAGTATACCCAAAACAACAGGTTTCCATTATAAACAGACGGCAATCCCCTGGTAGACAGAAAATTGCAGAATTGCCATTCAGAAGAAAAAAACAGCCTTAAATCGCTTTAAACACACAAAAACAGTCTCTAACTTTCTTATATACAAACAAACAGAAATCAACACTAGGACGGTAATAAATGAGGCAAAAAAGGACTCATGCAGCAGATACTGCACAATGCTCAATCATAAAACAAATACTAAAGAAATCTGGAATAAAATAAAAGCCATGAAAGGCAAAACACCCACAACATCGCCGAAAATCCAGTGAACAAACAACAACATAGAACTAGCAGAGAAGTTAGCCCAATACTTCGCTAACTCCAGCAGCGATAACAATCACAAACACGAGTTCTTACAGCAAAAATCAACATTAAAAAAAGAATTTCCCCTCATTTTCAAAGATCGAGACAACAGAGATTTGCCACTGAATGACCCTTTTAATCCGAAAGAATGGAGACAAGCCCTCAGCAAAAAAAAGTACATCACCAGGAGAGGATAACCTAGGCTATGAAATATACAAACAAAAACCACCCAATATGCAGAGCATTACCTTAGCCTTAACAAATCTGATATGGAGAATAGTTCGCATCCCCACACTATGGAAGCGAGCCATAATCATAGTCATCCCAAAACCAGGCAAAGACCCTACTAATGTAACCTCCTACAGACCTATTTCACTAACAAATACAATCTGTAAGGTAATGGAAACAATGGTCAACAATAGATTAAAACACCACCTAGAACCAAATCAACTACTGGCTGAAACCCAAAGTGGATTTAGGAATAAACGATCTACACTTGATCAATTAATCCTTTACCTCAAGACTGGTACCACATCCTCCAGAAGCTAACAAAATACACACACACTGCAAAGAACTCAATCAAATAGAACTCCAAGCAGATCAACTACTTATCAAGCACCCCACACCTACAAAAATAACCAACCTAACATCAACCTAACAGCACTCCAACTGGTACATAAGCGCGACAACACCAATATCACATTAACACAAGTACAAAGTCTCGTCAACAACAACTATGATGGATATGTAACAATCTATATTGAAGGCTCAAAATCTAAATAACTACATAGAATGGCTGCAGGGGTAGTGATCCCAGAACGTCTAACCACATTTACGACAAGAATACCGGATGACTGTTCCATATATACAGCGGAATTCTGGGCCATCAACCGAGCCCAAAATGTATAGTAACACAAAATCAAAAACAGTACGTCATCATAACAGACTCACTTAGTGTACTTGAAAGTACTGAGACAGGTAATTCCAAAAGTAGACAAAACCTGCTAGAGGACACCATGCTGACCATCAGGGAAGCAGATAAATCACACCAAACCATACACTTCCTGTCTGTGCCATCTCACATCAATTTGCCTGGAATTGAAAAAGCAGACCAAGCAGCAAAAAAGCAGACTGATGAAAGATTAGGATTTTTTTAACGTAGGCCAAAAACTGGGGTTTCAAAATATCCCAAATAAAAACAGTTGCCATGCTCGTCTCCCCAACTAACAAACGACCAAAATACCCTAAACTATATATGCAGAATCAGCCCATCCAATTCCAAAACGAGACCTACTTCCTGGGAATGCTACTAAATGAAACAATCAACTGGAAACCACATAGACAACAAACTATTCAAAAATGCCAAAAAGATCTAAACATAATTAAAAACATCAAAGGCACTACATGGAGAGCTGATCAGCAAACTATGCTAATGATCTACAAATCTTTAATCTGAGCTAAGATAGACTATTGCTGCCAGGTCTATTCCTCAGCCAACAAGGAAACACTTAGACAACTAGACAGCATCCAATATAGAGCACGCAGACTCTGCACCGGTGCATTACCGAACACCTCCAAGAATTACAAATCCTCGCATGTGAACCACCATTACAACTGAGAAGAGAAAAACACATACTTAGATACGCCTGTAGAATCTCAATACATAAGGAGATCAATCCCACCAGAAAAATATCAGTAAATGTCAAACCACCTTTAGCTCAAGACTGGTACCACATCCTCCAGAAGCTAACAAAATACACACACACACACACACTGCAAGGAACTCAATCAAATAGAACTCCAAGCAGAACAACTACGTATCAAGCACCCCACACCTTGGACAAATAACCAACCTAATATCAACCTAACAGCACTCCAACTGGTACATAAGCGCGACAACCCCAATATCACATTAACACAAGTACAAAGCCTCGTCAACAACAACTATGATGGATATGTAAAAATCTATATTGACGGCTCAAAATCTAAATAACTACATAGAACGGCTGCAGCGGTAGTGATCCCAGAACATCAGATCACATTTACGATAAGACTACCGGATGACTGTTCCATATATACCGCGGAATTCTGGGCCATCAACCGAGCCCAAAATGTATAGTAACACAAAATCAAAAACAGTACGTCATCATAACAGACTCACTTAGTGTACTTGAAAGAACTGAGACAGGTAATTCCAAAAGTAGACAAAACCTGCTAGAGGACACTATGCTGACCATCAGGGAAGCAGATAAATCACACCAAACCATATACTTTCTGTGGGTGCCATCTCACATCATTTTGCCTGAAAATGAAAAAGCAGACCAAGCAGCAAAAAGCAGACTGATGAAAGACCAAATTGAACCCGTACAGTACAACACTCAGGAACTATATAGTCAAGTCAGGGACAGAATTAATAATAAACGGCAACAACAATAGGAAAACTCCACAAAGGGTAGACATCTATTCCAAGTACATAAAGAGGTCACTAGAACCCAACGTTTACCAAAAAGCCTGGCAGCCATTGATATTAAAATCATCAACAGAATCAGAACAGGTAAAACACTACTAAATGGCAGCTTTATGAAACATATAAGTACAGTACCCACGCCTGATAAATGTCTACACTGTCCAGAAACTGAAACATTGGAACGTATATTCAACATATGTCACAAATACCATCGACAACGTACCGTCCTCCAACTACAACAAAGAAAACTTGACTCAGTTACATCATTCCCTCAAATTCTAGATAAAAGGCATAACAGAAACGTAAATTCTACCTATAAAAATATACTTAATTACCTAAAATCAATAGACAAAAAACACAAAATATAAATATCAAAACCATCAAATGAATAAATAAACATAAACATAGACATAGAGTTAATATTCATCAAGGGGCCAGAGCGGATAATAACACCGCTAGCTCAAAAGCAGACCCACGTAACAATGCTTTAAAAAACAGACAAAAAATAAATATAACTACCAAATAAATAAATAATTAACGAGGACATATCGGTTAAAGGAGACAGAACGGATAGTAATACCACTAGCTTCAAAAAGCAGAACCCTTTAACATTACCCTTAACTAAATATATAAAATAAAAGAGAAAAAGGGAAAGGAAGGGAAAGGGGGGAGATAATATAAACATTGTAATGCGAGGAAAAAAGGAAGAAAGGGAAGAAAGAGAAAAAGGATAAAAATAGAAAGGAGAGACCAAAAAAAAAGAACATTACACTAAGTAGTGGCACAATGTAGGTACAGTAAACCAGTCAACCGACAAGTGGCAAGATAAATTCAAGTGTGATTAGGACACCGGGATCAAAAGGTGATAGCTCAAGGAAACATAACACAAACCAACCGACAAGAAAAAGTAAAAGGAAAGGGAAAATAAGGAGGGAAGAAGGAAAAAGAAAGAAAGAGGGAAAAGGGAGGAGGAAGAAAATGGGAAAGAGAAAAGCGAAATGAAGAGAAAAAGAAGAAGGAAGAAATGAAATAACACCAAACACACCCCACTCCAACTCTTTTTTTCTCCCTTCACAGGGTTTTCATTTGGTACGAGAACCCTTTTCTAACAATCTCTTTCTCGAAATCTAACTTCAAAAAGCAGAACCATTTAACATTACCCTTAAATAAATATATAAAATAAAAGAGAAAAAGGGAGAGGAAGGGAAAGGGGGGAGATAATATAAACATTGTAATGCGAGGAAAAAAGGAAGAAAGGGAAGAAAGAGAAAAAGGATAAAAATAGAAAGGAGAGACAAAAAAAAGAACATTACACTAAGTAGTGGCACAATGTAGGTACAGTAAACCAGTCAACCGACAAGTGGCAAGATAAATTCAAGCGTGATAAGAACACCGGGATCAAAAGGTGATAGCTCAAGGAAACATAACACAAACCAACCGATAAGAAAAAGTAAAAGGAAAAGGAAAAGAAGGGGGGAAGAAGGAAAAAGAAAGAAAGAGGGAAAAGGGAGGAGGAAGAAAGTGGGAAAGAGAAAAGCGAAAAGAAGAGAAAAAGAAGAAGGAAGAAATGAAATAATACCAAACACACCCCACTCCAACTCTTTTTTTCTCCCTTCACAGGGTTTTCATTTGGTACGAGAACCCTTTTCTAACAATCTCTTTCTCGAAATCTAACTTAATCAATTTTGACCACCGCTTAAAATTAACAAGCTAAAATACCTAACAGTGACTACACTCATTTATGTCGCTAAGACATTTTAGCAATGAAATTTGTTAAGCACCTACAATATGTACACTATGTACTAGAAATATTTATTGATATGAAAGATGAAAAATTATATGACTATATGGATTTCATATAATTGTACAGGTGGCTTACACATTATTGGTATTTTTTCTGTCCATAATAAAACTGGACAATTAGAAATAAGTGCGACCCGGGCGTTTCAAGCGTAAACAATGGCAACATCAAGGAGTGTGGAGAAACAGAACTAGGCTAACCTGATTGTCGACGAAAACACGTCTGATCCATTGGACTTTATCTACTTTTACGTAACACGGGTTCTGATTAGATGTTGGAAATCTTGATTTCAAGCTCGGCCTATTCTCACACTAATGTAAAGTACAACTAAACTATTTGGCAATTCACTAATTACACAGATACTTAATATTTCATTTCAGAAGTAATAAGATATCAAACCGATTGGATTCTGTCTTTAACTAGAGTGAAACAATTGGACAAACTAGCTTTCGTAAACCGGGTGCCTTCCTTCTTTGCCGTGACCCGACATGTTACTCTAAGGCGAGACTGCCATTTAACGCAGGTGCGGGGAAGACTACGACAACACATCCTAGTATAGTCAAAGTTACCTTTGGTCCCGATCAATCAAATAGCCCGACCTTCGGGCATTAACTGGTTGCGAAAGCACATAGTTGCGCATGCGACTTTAATTCATATAATTTAATTGAATTAGAACCATTCCACGGAATAACCATAGAAGATGGTGACAGCTTTAACATTGTTTAACAATTTAAGACACAGCTATTTCTGGATACTAGATGGGGAGTATGTGGTAGAAAGACTACATAATGAATGGAAGTTTCCAAACAGTCTATACTTTACAAACAGATTGAAAATAGCCAGGGACCTCTTAGACGGAATGCTAATAGAAGAAGCCTTTAAGTTACGAGGTTGCATTAACCGCCCTATGTCAGAGTAGGGACATTGACGGAAGTCATAGATATTGTCCAAAACGTAAAGTGTTTTTTGGATAATATCTTTCATTTGACAGATTGGCCCCATGTCCAAAACGGTTTAAATCAGCTCAAGAAAGCCGACGAGCTAATGAGAAATGAACTAACAAAAGAAGTGAATAAGATAAAAGATAAATGGAGTCAGGAGAGAAAGAACAATGAAAACAAAAAAAAAAGAAAGAGGAACTTGAGAGATTAAATAACAATTGGATAAAGATAAAAGAAAATATAGAGCTATGGGATATCTTTACTGGATTTCCGAGGACGAAAAAAAGAAGGGAATCATTGGAAAAATCAAAAGGTGGTGGAACAGAAAATAAAAGAAGAAGTACCCAAAGGCCCTTTTCAGGGATACTCATATACCTCGAAAAGATATTTGCTTTCTTTGCCAACATTTCCCTTGTCGCTAGACAGTACCAAATAAAAATAATATTCCCCATGTTAAATTCCCCTTGACGCTATAGGCCCACCATGTTAAATTCTCCTTGACGCTAGATAGACCCATCATGTTCCATTCCCTTTTACGCTAGATAGGCCCAAATAATATTCCCCATGTTAAATTTCCATTAACGCTGGATAGGCCCACCATTTTAAATTCCCCTTGACGCTAGATTGCCCCAAGCCTTTTTTTACTGGATTTTCCCTTGACGCTTAATCGCCCTATATTACTACTGCTGTGTATTTTTTGCAAATCATTCATGATGTAAAGCCTCATTTTTTGTTTACAAATTATTTTGGTAATAAGCTCCATTCAACTATGATGACTTGTTTTCAATCAGGCGGATAAATAAATCATAGTTTATCTTTCTCATAGAGTTTTATATTTTAACTCCCAAAATTATCATTTGGAAATATTACAAGAAAAGGTTATCTATCTTCTCATTTATTCTTTATATATATCTAGATTATGATTAATATTTTCAACATACTCGATTCTTGTAAGAGCCCACTTCATAATTTGTTTAATTCTGTTTATTTCAAATCTAAATCGGTTAGATATACCTAAATTACTAACAGTCCCGGATTACCCATTAGGCAGAGTAGGCAACTGCCTATGGGCCCCGCGACTTTTATGGGCCCCATGAGACCGTGACCGTGGGTCTGAGGCCCCAAAAGTTTGACTGCCTATGGGCCTCCACGGTGCTTAATCCGGCGCTGATTACTAATTAGTTATAACCACCACAATCCTAGAACTAATTGTATTATCATCATAAAATAAAGTTATTATTATTATTATTATTATTATTATTATTATAAATGCTACTGGTTTACCCATTTCAAATTGTGACTGCTGCCAGTTTGCATATTATGAGAAATGTAGAGTCTGTTTACATTTCGATTATTGGTTCCACTCTACCTGCGACCCTGTATACGTTTTAATTCAGGTATGTGATTATTGGCTCCACTCTACCTGCGACCACAGGAGTCTGACGTTTTATCAATAGAGTATGGCGAAATGTCTGACAACATGAATTACCCTTATCAATAAATAAACACAAGGAATGCAAGCGTGACCACAACCCTTCGCTCCATTCGAGTCTTTTATCGCTTCAGAATCGCAAGAAGAATGCCAAACTACACATATGCATTCAAAAGACAGTTACGTACATACGCATAATTCTTAAATGACCATATCCTGAATCCAATCGGCGAATTAACCTTTATTTTCACCAGTACGGTCACAATCCTTAGCTAACAAAAATTATCTGATGGAAGTAGCCCATTCTATCAGTTTCTACCCTGCAGTAAATATCCTTAGTGTCTAATAATTGTACCGAACACGGCGCAGAATCTGCGTTTGTAAAGTTACTGGGTCCAGCAACAGTCGTAAATATTTGAAGTGTGAAGACGTCATCAACCGTTATTTTTACTATCAGAACTTTGACTACACATTTCTGTTCTGGAAATTTAAATAAAGTTATAAAATGATACAATCTGTTATTCAGCATATTTACTGCAGGGTACAAACTGGTAGAATGGGCTACTTCCATCAGATAATTTTTGCTAGTTAGGGATTGTGACTTTGGGATACAAATATGTTGTCAAAATAAAAAATATTGAACTCGACTTAATTCAGTTGTTAAAATAATTATTTGCATTTCAGGAGTGGATATGAGTTTCAATATATATATATATATATATATATATATATATATATATATATATATATATATATATATATATATATATATATATATGATTTCATGGGCAATGAAAATGGTCTCCTTAAAGCAGTATACGATGATGTGATGCTGGATTATCAATCAAATCCAGCTAGACCATTTTCCAGAGACAGTCATATAAATACAGATATAATTTATGTCTCTCAACGATATACACAAACACCAAACGTGATCAGGGATAACTGTAATATTTTAGTTGTATTTAACGGAACTGATACACATACCTTAAGAAATATTCATCAAACTTGGTGCAGCGGAGATATAGATTTAGAAAAGGTTCTTTTAACTTTCTTCTACTTTCTCTCCTCCATCTTTTCCACCAGCACCTCATTTTTAAAAGGGTATTTTTTTAATTATTTTGCTCGTCTTTTTACTCCTTCTCCTTTTTATCTTTCTTCCTCTTTTGTAAGCTCTCCAAGTCACATTGTTAATCTCCATGTTGACTGTGTGAGGGCTATAATAATCATATTGCAACCTTTCTAGCATTTCCTCTACCATGCCTATGGTATCCACCACTTCATGCAAAATACTCATTTTCTCGACTTCATTTATTTATGTTATTCAATGTTGAATGTTGCGCATGGCGAATGCTCCAATTTATATTTCTTAAGTGTGGACGTGAAGAAAAACATCCCCTCTTATCAACTACCCATATCACTTACCAAACAATCCACAGTGATGAGAGTACTGACCGAAAGTAACTTTTTATACAAAACAGCACGCTAACAAAATCACTATACTTTCTCTTAATACATAGTAGAGAAGGACATTTTGTATATACAAAACACAACATTACTTAGTATGACATCAGCAAAGTAGTTAGTGTTGATAGTCACACGAATCCACATTCACACAAAACTCATGAGTGTAGGGACAAGGGGTTTGTTAGGGAGAATAGGATACAGAGAGAGAGAGAGAGAGAGAGAGAGAGAGAGAGAGAGAGAGAGAGAGAGAGAGAGAGAATTATATGATTGATAACTTAAGTAGTCTCTCTCTTCTAGAGATCTGGTTAGTTCTGAGAAGGGCTGTTTATTTGGTAACTCCAAATACACCTGGTTAATGGTGGCACCTCCCAGGCCGGGCACCACACAAAATGGCGATTAATATCGCTCACTCAATTAATATTTGTTCCTGGAATTAAGGGGGTTGGGTGCATAGTTGCTTCACTATTCCATTCCTCTGTTTGATGCGTAGTGAAGACTTGTTCCCTCTGCCTTCTACGCTAGACCTGTGGTTGTCGTGGCTGCTCTCGCTGTCTTTCTAACTCCTCCCGGTTTTCTATCTGAGGGATGACGGCTCTTGCTACTGGCGGTTGTGGTTGTGGCGGACATGGTGGTGCTAGTAGTGACTGTGGAGGTGTCTGTCACAGAATTAGAAAGAAAACAAACTTTTATTTTGCCTGAGAAATATTTAATTTGTTTGTGTTGTGCACGCTTATAGCGCTGTCTGGAATAAACAGGTGGTTTTTTCCAGATGAGCGACGGAACAAACATATGTCTCGCGCCGCCGTAAACTACTTGCGGCTGCAAACATCATTTTTGAAGATATGCACGGGTATTTTACCGTGAATATTACTCACTGTCCTTTGCATTAAACAAGATTAAGGTATAATCGAGGCAGTGATCAATTGGATCTAGTGAGAAGAGAACGCATTTTTACGTGGTATTTCTAAATGCCATAGGGATGAGTGTTAAATTTATTTCATTTTATATGTAAAGTTAATTGAGTTTGTATTACAATATCGTGTAATGATTCATTTATTACAACGCATATTTGAAACGTTGTGAATTGTAAATTTCAAGGTTATTTTTTATAGAGTTTAATGTATAAGTATTTTCCAGAAATCATTATTATTACCAGTTTGGTTTTATTGTAGCTCACAAGATTACAAGTTTACAAGATTACGAGGTGGTTACAAGATTACAAGGTTACGAGGTGGTTGCGACGTTACGTGGTAACGACGTTACGTGGTTGCGAGGTGATGCAACGTGTAATCTAGATGTCTATGTTTATAGACGTAGCTAATACAAGAGTGTTGTATGCTGTCTGTACGTGTATACATATGACTGACTGTACATGTAGTGGATCCGGGAAGGGTGTGAACAGCCGATACAAGAGGTGTCAACCCGAGGAACGTGGTGAAACTGTGCGGTTTGTCGGTGGATTAATCATGCGACTGTACAAGGGTCAAGTAGCAAATGTTTATTCCAATTGTTGTTTAAATTGGTATATTTGTATTTACATATGATTAATTTGACTCTTAGATGAATTCCATGAGATTTGTGAATTTTACTGACAGTGCAGAACATTTTTAATGTATTTGAAAACTTGAGATTGTTTGAATCCCAAGCCTTGTCTATATGTGAAACTATATCATTATTTTAGTGTGTACTATTATTTGAAAATGATGTTTCCTTAAGCTGTATATCAGAGGGATATATATTAATGGTTTATTATCAATGTGTGATAGTATAGAGTGATTGAATCAAGTGTATACTGAGCATGTGTGAGAATAATTGTATTTTTACATCATACATTTTCTCTTTACTTATTAAGTTAATACATTTTTATCTTTCACACATTGTGTTTGAATTATTCATTTGATCCAATGCCCACTCGGTTACAATTCTGTTACAGTGTTCTCACCATGGGTTTGATCTCACAGACCTGTCTTATCATCATGTGAGGTATGATCTGTTTTACTTTCCTTCTCTTCTTTCTTCTTTATTTCTTCCTCCTCTTCTATCCAGGAACTTTCCTGCACCTCCTTCAGGGCCAGCTCGTCCAAGTGCATTTAGAGTTCAAGAATGTTTCCTAGTCTAATCTTGTTAACAAGTGAACGCTGGGGTAGGCAGACAAACAATCGTATCCCTGCATCATAGACATGACGGAAAACATTCCCCTTTCACATAAACTAACAATACCCACTCCACCATCAATAACATGAAACACCAAAAGGAAAAACGTTCACCTTCTTCCTAAAAACACACTTTATTACTACTCGTACATACAAACACACGTAGACTATCTGACACATCACGCAAACGAAGTGTTTATAGGCACACTTCTATTTTTAACCTACAGACAAACACGCAAAGACACAAATATTTTGGCAAATGAATAGTATATCTTTGTTAAATTGTTTTAGCGTAGCCCTGAAAAGGGCTGTTTTGAAGGGGTTATGGCAATCTTTTATCGTCTAAGATTGCATCCTCATATGGCTGTTGGCACTGCGGCAGGATAATGTCTGCTGCGGAAGGAGAAGGAGAACTCTTCATGTCCACTCAGCAGTCCACAAAACCTCTGTCTTGCTCCTGCTGTTGCTGCTGTTGCTTTTCTCTCTGTTTCGGAAATCTTTACTACTCAATCCACTCTTCCTGCTTCTTCCTGATTTCGTCTTTAAACGCCTCTTATATCAGGTCTTGTCATCTGCATCCTGACATTTTCAATCTCCTCGGGCTTGGATATCAGGTTTTGCCTGACACGATGCAAATACTCTTGGGCTTCGTTCAGCGTTGATAGTCTTGAAGGCATCTACATAGGTTGACTAGTCAACAATGGAGACCACCCTACCAGCCTGATATATAGGACTCAAGCATGGACGTGATAGAAAACATTCCTATGATTTGTGAGTAGGAAAGTCATAGCGCATTTCATGACATGGGATAGAGAGAAGTCAAAGAGCACGTATAATGAAAACAATTTTTTTCTTCTTCTCCAAACAATTCACCAACACTTTTTTCAAAAGATACCATTTTTACTCAACAAACAACCAACACATAATAGAACATCAACACATATTTTTGTTCAAATAACACATTTTTGACAACGTTGACAATGTTGTGAAATCAAGTTAGACTTTATCTGATGGATGTCATTTGGACATTGATATACACTACGTTTCCTAGCTAAGGACGAAATATCCATAATGTTAACAAAACCGTGGATCTACTTTTTCATCGAGTCACGATCAATATAAATGACTAAATATTCTAAAAGATATCCAAGACTGTGTTGAAGAAAATACGCAATATTTTCCACACACCATGGAATCTGCGCCTTCGAATTTTACATTATTGAATCTTGTCATCTAAACATTTCTTTTCAAATAGTCGATGCTGTCGTCTTCCAAAGGCGGTAATCCATACAAATCAAGATAATCAACACAGGCATCATGATGAAAGTAGACAGTTACCTGAGAGATGACTGTTGTACATTGCAATGATGAAGTTCATCTTTAATGCACATGACAGAATTCCAAGAAGCAGTGTATGAACTGTTTTTCAAAAGGTAATAAAGTTCCCAGGTATCCATTCTGTTTTGGGTTTTTTCTTCTTGTTTTACAGGTAATGGCAAGTCATCAAATCAGTTCTGACATTTTGCTTGAAAATCTCTGTCAAGTAAACGGCTTTTCTCTTCGCCTCCATACTCTGTGCAAACAGAGGTTTAATGCGATGGATCTCTAGAGAAGTTATTGGAAGGAAAAGAATTATTACACAAGTTTTTATACCACTAATGCAACACACTATCTTCCTAAATGAACTACAAGTGTCCTCCATATACATGTCCAGTATATCTTCTTGACTCATCATCAGACATTTATCGTGTTAAATGTGACTGGGATGATCGTTTTCAGATTCATAGCAATCTTTCTTGGTCAACCCTGTAATGGTTTCCGCCAGATGTTTAGCAAAACAGAAGGATACATGTTGTTGTTCTCACCACCTGTACATCACAATATCCTTCGTCTTTGTCTTTTTTGGTGGATGGTTCTGCTTCCACTATATCCTCCCATTCCATTTTTAAACTTTCTTGTCCATACAAAGAGGGATAAGGGTCTTATTTAGCTTCAATAGTCTAGAATGAATTCTCTGAAACTTGTTTTATATCGTACTATACAAATGGGCACACAAGATGACGTTCACCGTTTCGGGTAAGGCTTTTGCAAACTGAAGTTCTACATGCAGTAGACTAGATTGTATTGGGTGGAAATGTCCCTCGTCGCTGCTTTGGTCAGGAGGGAAATAAAACACCTAACCTCATGCATAATCATCGCACGAACTACCGTGACCAATGTTGGTCCCTAGCTGACCGGTAGCTTCGTACAGGGATAATGGACGACCGAAAGTTATTCTTGCCAATGTCAGGTTCGAAGGATCTGGTACACAAGGTGTTGCCATCTCGATTGGCTTCAATCTTGGACATGTTGTAATGCTCAAACTCGAAAGGATTTTGATCGGGGGCTCCTTTTATGACTGCACTGCTAACGATGCCAATGATTAAAGGTTTGAGTAACTGTTCTTGGGACAACAGATAATATTCGATCTTGGATCGGAGTCCAGCAGCAATGGTGTAAATGTTCACTTCCACACTTCGTATAGGATACTTGGTGGTCGTTCTGCTCATAGTGAAAATGATGTCGTTTTCCACCTTAGTTAACACATATATGTGTCTAACTTAGAGTCTGGCTTTTTCGATGACAGTTTTGTAATTGGTAGCATTAGTCATAAAATGAACAGTGATACAGTCTGAGATGGACATCAGCAGCAGAGAGGGTGAATCCGACAACTTTATAGCGTCTATTTGGCAAACCAAAGCTTCCTGCAAAATCGAAAAAAGATTTTTACCTCCATAGCAGAAGAGTAGAAGGTGAATCCGACAACTTTATAGAAGCGTCTATTTGACAAACCAAGGTTTCCTCCAAAATCGAAAAAAATGTTTCCTTTGGAGACGCAAAGTCGTTGTCGCGTCCTCTCTGCTGCTATGGAGTAAAAATTGTTTTACGATTTCAACCGAATATTTGATCAAGTCCGACACGATATCTTGATCTAGGATCATGCAAATTTATCGTTACAAATCCATGTGGGATTGACTGAGTGTGACTAAAGAAATTTCTAAAGAGATTATAATCCATATCACCACCTCACAAAGTTTGCCAAATATTTCGTAGCGTATGTACAGTATCTAAGAGTATGTGTATCAACTCCGTTGAATACAGCAAGAATATTGCAGTTATCTCTGATCACTTTTGGTATTTGAGTGTATCGTTGAATGATATATATCACATTGGTATTTTTATGCCTACCTCTGGAAAATATCCTAGCTGGATTCTTTTGATTGTCTAACATGACATCATCATATACGAATAAATTGTTAATACTTCCTTCAATATCATCAATGCTCGGTGCTTCCTCGATATCGGTTATAAACTCAATAATATCCTCATCTATTTCTGATTTTGCATTCTCGTTAAAATCCTTTAACACCTCGTAACATCGTTGATTGTCTACACTTGGGGCTACTAAATACACCTTATCCCATTTCATCCATCTCGTTATCAAATTAAGCATCAGTTTAGTCTTGCCACTTCCAGATGGTCCGATTATAATCATGCGAATAGAATTTGGTAGCGCTGCTTGATGCATAACTGGTTCTCGTGTTTTTTTTGTCGCCAAAAATCAATTACATTCATGTTATTATAAATAAATTATGGATCTATATTGTGTGAAATGTAAGAAGCGTACTAGTACAAACGACTTGACGACGATTACAAATAAAAATAACAGATCAGCACTTGCTGGTAAGTGTGTACAATGTGGTACAAAAAAAAATTAAATTTGGTTCTATGAAATCTGGAGATGTTTATAAAAAAACGACGAGGTGATATTGCAGCCAAGTTAGTAAAACTCCCAGGAACACCATGGACAAAATATCCAGGAGAAAACACCTTCCAGGATATAGTTATTATGGACCAGGGACCATACTCGATATCAGACTCGATGATCAATACCAACCCAAACCCGGTGAATATCCAATAATCGCCATTGATAAGGCGTGTCATGCTCATGATGTTGCTTATAAAAGCAGCAATCTGCAACACAGACATATTGCAGATGTCAAATTTATTCAGGATAAACGATCTCGTGAACGGGTCAAGAGATTACCAGACGTAATTACCGCGTTGAATAATGAGATTACTCGAACAATTAATATGAAACCTAACAACGCGATTAAAAAGAAGTATATACCTGTAAAACCGCAAAATGATTTTTTCAAGACAGCCAATACTAGGCAATGTCACTGTGAGGTATTTATATGAACCAGGAGAACTCGAAGGCGGCAAAAAAAAGAGCTACTGTACCTATTTGGAGTGTTACTGCACATAAAATATCTAGTGTAACGAGATCTACGGGTAGACCGCCAGTCTATAGGTTGGATTCAACTGCTCCTCAGCGGGGATTTACTCGTGAACAACAACAAGTGATACCCGAGGATACTCAATTACCGCCGCGTGGTCTTAACTAGCACCTATTCGTCTGTTACACTCAAGACAAGTCAGCATCACATTATAACTGGTATGACCAAGGCTGCTATTTTTTTCTGTCTACGGTAAAAATTGGCAGGGGTCTTTATCCGACCAACACCAACGCATTATACAATTGCAACTTGCGCATTCTGTTGTTTCAGTGTGAGTATTAATTCGGCATCAATATCAAATTTTCTGTTATTTTTTTTTTGTCTTGTTGGTTATAACCAGCGAGTTTTTTTCTGATAAACTAAATTCGACCACTCGATGCGATTATCTATGATCCAAACAATTGTATCGGACATAGTCAACCCCTTGGAAGAATGTATCGTCGCTGCGTATCCTAGCTTCCATGGGGATTTATCAGCACGCAATGCATCTTCGACAACACTGATATCAACCAACACAATATCATTTAACATTAGAATCTGCTTTTCTGTCAGGCCTGGAATATCAACTTCGATATTTTGTCTTCGTGTATCCTTGGGTCTATAACACAATGGCACTGGAAGTGTTGAAAATTTTTCTTTGTGTCTGTTAAATAACTTCATCTGAATTGTATCTCTGACTATATTTCTACTTGCCACTATCAAATCATTTGGTTTCCACGCTTCCCAGAGATCATTTAATCGTGTTTCTGAAATTATTTCACGCGCTATTTCCCTTTGGATTCTATAAGGATGTAATCTGATTAGTTTTTTGTACTCGCGTAATTGTTCATCAAGTGATCTATGATCAGTAGTAATTTCTTCATAATAGTTTACAGAATGTTTCAGCCAATTATGTGGGGATAAACCGACAAATGGTGGTGGTTGACCCTGATCGCCACACATTATCACTGTTGTATTCGCTAGCAATAACCAATCAAGAAACCTTTGTAATACGTCTAACGACACTGTGCATATCTCATCCCAAATGAGGATTTCAGGAATATATTTTTCGTCCATTCGATCAGGAGTCCATTCGTCATCTTTCCATCGAAAGAAACTATGATGAGTGCAAACATTACTTCTTCGCTGTTTCATGTCTCTTGCAAGTCTGTGTGTTGGTGTTAGCACAATCATGTTTGATTTCCATCGAAATAATTCAACCGCACGAGTCGTCTTCCCTGACCCACCACAGCCGTTTAAATAACTTGTTTTATATCTACATATTGGATCGGATATCGAAGGTGCATTAGATAGTTCTGATATCTGATTATTTTTCAAGTAATTGTTTTCAATCGTAACATCTGCTGAATTAGAATAATCACTCAGTATTTCCTTTTTAATTCTCCATGATCCCCATCTGTCGTCTGAATTAGTGAATTCAGCCACTGCTTCTTTATGTTTTACGTCTATATAAAATGAATCAGTGGCGACTCTAACTGCGGTGTCAGGAAATATATTTATCATCGAACGTAAATTAATAGAAGCATAAGCCATCATAGACGACCTTAAGTACGTATACTGATGATTTTCTCCATCTGTGTAAGTAACATTGTACCTAATTTGGTTCCAACAGATAAGAAAGCGTCTTTACGATCGACGTATATACCCCTAGATGTTACATCTGCGATTATAAAATCGTATTCAGCATCATCTATAATCAACCGCGAAGAATATCGTTTGTGGTAGTATTTTCCACCCTGTGTGAACTTTCCAATTATTATTCTACCGAAATCTTTTGCGTGTTTATTTCGAACTTCAAAAATTTCATTTGATCATTTCACGATATATTTTTCGTCGAGATATGGGAATTGATTTTTGTTTTCGGTGATTATACTATGTAGACTATCGGGTTGTGGTAACCAGACTTCAGTTTGTTTCCGATATGATATATTTGCTTCACTGACAATCATCGATATCAGCATTTTAGAATCAATCATATACCGTAATAACACTATTGGCATCCAGTGTTTTTCAGAGATGTGTCTACCAAACCAAACATAACAACACGGATGAAGTCCTTTAGCCAATTCAAATGATACCACACGAGCGAATCCGGTTAAATCAAAATCGGGCATTGGTCCAATAATCTCAACACGGGTCATCTCATGTGTTGGATATCCAAATCTTTTGAAGTCCTCAGAACACTCTCTATACCCGAGACAACTTCCTGGATAACATGCAATCATATCAACCGAAATAATACTTTTGGGGTCATGTTTTGTATTCCATAATCCACCATGGTCATATTCCACGCAGCTTTATTCGATATCTGAGAGAAAATCTGCGCGTATTGGTTTCCATAGATTTCTCGTTCTCTTGAAATGAGCTGCAACTGACGGAACTGTAAAACAGTTTGTTAGTAATTGTTCTTCGTGTTCTTTTGAAAAGAAACTAGCTAGTTTTTTTTCATCTCGTTGTGGAGGGCTTCATTACGGTATAATTCGCCATTGGGTCTTACAAATTGATCAAATTTACCCTCTTCGTCTTCAAAACTGTGAAGTAACCACACGGACACAGGATCGTTTTTACTTAACTCGTAAAAAAAATTAAATACATTTCCCGTGTAATATTTATGGTTCTATCCCGCGGAAATATTGTTACTTCAGGTGTCCACACGTGTTCATTATGGTCAATAATTTTGATTGGAGCTCCTTCTGACTTATATTTCGATTCGTGTAATACCTATCCTGTTATCGTCATTACGGTTATTGCGAATTTTAATGATGTTTCTAATTTGGCAATATCTTGAATTGTTGCTCCGCTCTCCTTCACTGTTAATTCCCATTCATTTATTTTTTTTGTGTCTTAGATCCGTCAATATGTTTCCACGCAACGCATTTGTAAAATGCTCTCTTATTCGTTCTGTTACACAATTTATTTTTGACAAAGTCAGAATTCCTGGTTTGGAATCCTGACTCACAGTAATTTTTCAGGATGGGTTCAAATTTGTCGCGCATAATCCAATTCCCCGTTTCTGAGCGGATAATGAATTTCACTATAAAAAAAATACTTTTTCTTGTCAAGATGTTAGATCATCACTGCTGCTCTTTCTTTCTTCATGGTAGTCCGAGTTTCCTCTGACCCTTGCCATCCCATTTTTGATATTTGGTTTTTTATGTTGTGGTGTAGGGTCAGAGCGCATCCCCTATCAAAAAGTTGGAATTCGCCGACACCAGCTGGTGTCGGCATGGGGTACTCGCCTACTGACAGGCCTAGAAAATTTTAATGACAATATATTCGGTCATACTTACATTAAATAGATAGGGAAATCATTTATCTTCTCAGAAATTACAAATATAACACTGATTGTGTGTTTAATCCGTTCTCGGACGAGACGAAAGTACAGCGTTGATGAATTTTTACCTCGTTCGCACCATTTGCATTGCTAGTCACGTGACTAGCCAAATCTCGCAGCCGATATGCATAATACGTCACAGGTCAAATAGTCACGTGATAACAACAAACCCGCGTTGTCGTATGGTTTCAGCGTGATCAATCTGCCTCTTTCCAGGACGATGCGACAAAGACATGTTTCCGGTTGGTGTCATCTCAATTAATATGTTGAAAAGCAAATGTTCTTTCACTATTTTCGAGTGTTTGCTTCATCAACATTCAGTCATTGGAAAATAATTGTACATGTACTATGATGGAGTGTTCCTGCTGCGGCACAGAGTTTCAGAAAGACAAATAAAGGATTTAAAAGAATAGCCATTCATTCTAAATTTAAAGTTGGACCTAGTGCGGCAGAATTACTAGAAAAAAAAACATATTCTGTAACATTCACGCCTGAAAAACGTGCATTCATTTGTACTAAATGCAGCTCGACAATAAAATCCCTGGATGTAAGCAAGACTAACCTTGATGAAGTAGAGGAGAAATTCAGAAAAATTCGAAAATCAGAGTCGTATATAGGAAGTAAGATTCAAATCACGCCAACCCACCGCAGAATTGCTAAGAAAGCCAAGGTTATCTCAACACCAAGAAAAGCATACCAACCAAAGTTGATGTGAAGAAAATCTTTGACAGAAGAAAAGGTAAGCACATAGATATATATAACATCTATCAGCATTCTAGATAACCATTTCTTATTATAATTCAGCATCAGTTCCATATCATATATGTAACTATATTAAATAAAAAATCAAAATTTGAAGCTCATAATTCTATTCATAGAATGAGAAAAAGATTAAACTAACCTGTAAACAAGCCATGCATACCTAGGAATAATTGTGATTTTCTGTTTTCTTAAACCAGGTGTCACTTACTGTAAATAACACTCCTATTGGGAAGGCAATCCAACTTTTGGCACACTCAAGATACAGAAATGGGCTGCGACAACTCTTTAAACAAAGCAGATCTGCCAAGAAAACTGCAGTTTATGTAATTTGTGATGCAGTGAGGCAGGAGATCGGCAGCTTTACAAAAATGGTTTCCAAAATTGGTTTCAATGGTGGATTGTCATCAATTTTGGATTTTGAATGGGACAAAATGATGTATGATGCCAATAAATGTTGCCCCAGTTTGCTTGAGCTTGTCAAAGCCAGCATAACCAAGAAGCAGTACCACAACTCTGCCACAAAAAGGATCGGAAGAAAGGTCATCTCTTTAGTACCTGTCATTGGCTCCAACCTATGTATAATCAGCTTTATAAGAACCAGGCAATGTACTATCCTGCAACAGCTGGTTTCCATTATAATGTGGTTAGGTGGTTGTAAGAGAAAGGTAACACAATCATTCAAGTATAATTAGCAATTTTATCTAAATTGTATGGATTGATCATTTTTTTAAAAAAACCTACCAGGAAAGGCTAAAGGTTTTTTTTTTACCCAGTCTTTACAAATAAATTTAAAGAATGCAACATGCATTTTAATTAATTTAATGCAAATTAATTATCATATATGCATTTTTTATAAACCATAGATATGTTGTTAATTTTTATTGTAACTATGGTTATTTATGAATATATATTCTGGTGATTGTTAACAACAATAGAGAAGATTTCTTCTCTACTGACATGTACACTTTTGCAAACAATCAAACTGTACTTTTGTTATAAACAGATTTTTGGTAGTTTCAACAGACTTGGATAGTGCCAAAGTATTGATGCCACAAGACGAAGAATAGATGGTCTGTACCAAGATTTTGACAGTAACTTGAGTAAGGTTAAGCTGTGGAGAGATAAATTGTCAGGAAAAGAAAGAGGTATAAACCATTGTGAACGCGATAGAATTTTCTATATGTAATGTCCATGATATATTGTGGTATATCAGAATCATACTAATTGTTTCATTTTTTTTTCATTTTCAGCTTTGATAATTTAAAAGGGTTATTGTGAAAAGAATTAAAATTGTTGAGTGTCAATTCTTACACCTATATTTGTCTCTTGGTTTAAGTGTTTACTTCATGATACTTATATTTTAGGTCACCTAAGTATATAATGTTCAACAACACATCATCCAAATTTAGCATAAAAGTAAGGCATAACAATTTTGTTTGAAGTACACACAACTGTAGGTTTTATCAAACAGTACAAGCATTATGACAAAATTGTACATATTCTTTCCTTTCTTAGAAAAAGCAGATGAAACTTTGGATGAGCTGCCAGAGTTAGAGTCTGTTTGAGATGATGAAGAGGATGAGGATTTGATGGAGGAGAAAGAGCAGGCAGAGGAGGAAGAGCAGGCGGAGGAGGAAGATGAAGAGGAGAATGAGGAAGAAGAAGAGGAATCTAGTTCAGTCCAAGAAAGTGAGGAGTTGACTAGTGTAGAAGGTATATTCAGATGAATAATCAAGTCATTGACATGCATATCTGAAATTACTGTTTTTAAAATAATATTATGATAACATTTTTCATCATTAAAATCATCATTAAATTTCTAGTAAGAAAAAACAATCTGAAAAATTTCATACATAAAGTAAAAGTTTAAAAATCAAATACCTCCAGGTTTCTGTCACAATATGCAAATTCTACCACGTGGGGAAAGTTATCAGTAATAGTTATCTGAGATATTACAATGTATGTGAGATGGACACGGGTCATTAATATCCACCCATAATGGTAAGGTTTAATGGGGGAAAATGATACCAGATATCCCAATAATTCACATGCAAAATATCATTGCAACAGATTTTAAATCACTTATGAAAAATTTAAATTGACACTGAATAACATATTTGATATATTGGAACAGCAAGAATATTTTCTGAAGATCACAGGTTGAAGCCTATGCATGTCAGTTATAATTTAAGATATCAATGAAGCACAGTGCTTGCTTAATTTAAGAATTATATCTTCAAATATTACATTAGTTTTACTATTTTTGCAGCATTCAATGAAAAGTAGGTCACATTGACCAATAATTATAATGCTAATGATTTTGTTCATATTGTCAAACTTAAATCATCCAAGTAAAATTTAATCTTTTAGAGTGCTACATGCATAATGATGGCATTCCATGTGGTCTGTTGATAATTTTTTTCTTAGTGAAAGATGTTACTGAGTTGTATAATTGTTTTTGCCAACTATTTACTATATTTTCTCATGAATGATCACCATATCTACTAAACATACAACTCTTTCCTGTATTTTTATTCATATTATTGTTTATAATGTTATTGTCAAACAGCCACACAGTGGAATCAATGATTATTATTAGTATTGCTATGGTCCAGAATGCACTAGTATTTCGGAATTTATATTTAGAACTGTTTTTCCTTCTTTATAGCCAATTATATAACACATTAATGTAATATAGAAATAATGCCGGTCAGAATGCGTCTGCAAAACACTGCACACGACTGGTATTTATACCCTTGAGACCCACTGGTCTTACGCGGAGACTGGTGGGAAGAATATAGGTCGTAAGTGCGTGAGGGAAACACACGAGTGGTTCGAATGATACTTAACAACACGTTAGAAACGTTCAAAAGTATGATGGCGGGTGAATTGTGAATCGCACTTATACAAATAGTTTGGTAGTGGAATTTCTCAGTATTTGGACACTTGATGCGAAGATATTCAAGTCAGAATTAAACTCTTTATCTCAGAAAATGAATATACTGCGCAAAATAGTGTTAGACGATTTAAAAGGGAACAAACCACAACGACCAAAAAGACCAATTTGGACCAACATTGACAACGGAATACAAACCCATACGAAGTAAGTGCCAATCACAATCACCCAAATTATTAATATATTAATACTCAAAAATATCACGAACGTGATATTAAAACATTTATATACATATTTATTGTGCCTAGCATTGATGCAACCCTACAAGTCCTTTATGTCTTCATGTATGTACTGAAATATATCTTGACATAGACATGAACCACTAAAAGTTAATATTTAATGCTGAGAAGTGTGAAAATTATGTTTAAACGAGCCACAAATCACTTATATTTTATAACACCATAATTTATCACAATACCCCCCTCTAAAAAAAGAGTTCTTCCACGAACTTGAATATATATAATTTGTTTTAAAATCCTAAATTGAATAATGTCACACTGTACTGCAGTGTCCCCAGTTTGTCTGGATGGTGCTGCATCTGTCATGGTACCAGTTTCCACTAGTATCCTGTAAGTCGGTTCAAATAGGAATGATGTGTTAATTTCATACACCTCACCAGTAGGTAGATAAGCTCTTTCAGTTCGTCGGATCATTGCGACTCCCTCTGGAACATGTCGAACTTCCCTGTTAGGGCACACTAATCCTCGATCCCGCATTGGGCGCATCAAATCGGCTGCAGGGCCAGTGTGGTATAATGAAGGGGCACCTGCGAAAAACACACGTGGGTCACTGTGTAAATTTTCATAGAGACGTCCCACTGGTGGTTCCACTGGTTCAAGTGGTATTGGCCTTGTCCACCGTTCGATCGGCATCATTCGTTCAGGTCTCCTAGGTGAAAAAGGAAATAAGTTTTGCTGATCTGCCGTCTGTGTTGGAATTTCCTCCAAATCTGGTATCTCTATATGTGCAGGTGAACCTGGTGATGATATTTCTTCAGGATGTAAAAGTGGTACTGCAGCAGATTCAGATAGAGTGATCCCACTTTCTGCATGTTGAAGGATGACAGGTTCTGCAGTGGAATCACAGGCAGTCTGTACTATATATGGCCTCTCTTGTGGTTGAATGGTATGGCTCCCCGACTGTATATTTTAAGCGTTTGGGAAAGGATACGGAAGTCTTCTTACGATCTCCGTATCTTTCCACAACTTCGTGGTTACGTCTTGGCACGGTAGAACTAATATAGACGATCTTCCACCATCCGGATGATACTTCTGAAGATGTTGCTTCAACAGATAAGTTCTGTGTGTTGGGAAAGACTTCCCACACACCTCACAGTTTCTGACTGGCCAGTGAACATCTCGCCAGTGACGCTCCCTCTGGGTCGTAGAGGAGAATCTCTTAGCACAACGGGAGTCTTTGCACCAGAACATCTGTGAAGAAGAATAACATATGGCCATCTGATAACATCCTCATCTGTGTAACTGTCATGTTAATAATATTTGTTAATCAAATCCTACTAAAAAATAAATAAATAATTGTCCTCATCCGGGTGGTATCATTTGGTAATACCTGAGTTTAAAAGTAAATAAATTAACGAATATCATCAGATATTAGTCAGACTGTTCAACAATGAACCGCAATCTACTTCATCCTGTGTTTAAAACAAAACAATTGTTTGTTGGTTTTAAAAGAAATATATATAATTTTATTTGCTTGCTTTGAGCCTCTTTAGCATAGTACGGTTTTAGTTTATTAAAATGTACAAAGAGTTCTCGTGACTTGCCAGGCTGTTTTATTTTATACACCAGATCAGAGCATTTTTTAATGACAGTGCATGGGCCATCCCAATAGTTTTGCAATTTTGATGCATGTCCATGCTTTCGTCGTCCACTGAAATAGCAGACTTTATCACCAGAATTGTATTTGGTTTTCAATCCTATATTGTGGTCGTAGTTACGCTTCTGTCGGTCAGCTGCTTTATTCATATTCTTGCGCGCAATATCGTGTATCTCATTCATTTTTAGTTTCAGCTTGTACGAAAAATCAAGTGGATTTTGATCAGATTGTTCGGGTGATAGACCAAATAAAAGATCAACTGGTAGAGACACCTCTCGCCCAAACATCATTTTGCAAGGAGAAACTCCTGTACTGTCGTGACATGAAGATCGATAAGCAAGCATGACTAACGGAAGATGTTGATCCCAATCATCTTTACTTTTAGAAACATATTTTGTGAGCATAGATGTCAAAATTCTGTTGAAACGTTCAACTAACCCATTACTCTGAGGATGATAACTGGTGGTTCTGGTCTTGTGAATGTCCAAGAGATTACAGATATTTTGAAAAACTCTTGATTCAAATTGTCGACCTTGATCGGTGTGCAACGGATAAGGCACTCCAAAGCGACAAACAAATTCATGTACAAATGTTTCTGCAATTGTTTTTGTTTCGATATTAGATAATGAAAAGGCTTCAGCCCAACGTGTGAAGTAATCAGTTATGACCAAAACAAATCGATTTCCACTTTCTGATTCTGGTAAAGGGCCAAGAATGTCAAGTGCTACTCGTTCAAGAGGAGCACCTACCTTGTATTGTTGTAATGGTCCCTTTGACTTTTTCGAGTGTGGAATTCGAGCTTGACACTTTGTACAGCTTCTGCAGAAGTTTTCAACATCGTCTTTGTATCCAACACAATAAAATCTATCACGTACACGGTTTACAGTTTTAGACACACCTAAATGACCAGCAGTAATATCTTCATGCAACATTTTTAGAACCTCCTGCTGCCAGCATTTTGGTACCAGTAGTTGATGTTTAATATTATTTGTTACATCCTCCCACCATACCCTATACAGAATTCCATCTTCCAGTATGATCCAATCCCACTGAGCCCAGTATGTTTTCATTACTTGCGAAAGATTTGAAACTTCAGGCCATAGTGGACGCTTGTTTGGAGTTTTCCAATCCTGCAAGGCTGACAAAGTTTCATTTTGAGTTTGAGCAGCTATAATTTCTTCTTTGGATATTTTATCATGCCAATCGTTGCAACATTGTTTTCCAGGAATCTCCTGTTTTTCACAAATGTTGTGTGGCTGCGCTGCATTTTGAATGGTAAGTTTTTGTTTATTTTGTTTGGTGTTGACTTAACTTCTTGTAGTTACGCGCATTGGAAATTCATCAGTTTCTGAATGGTCGTCTTTAGGATTACATGAAGAGTCTTTCAGTTCTTGTCTTTCACAATAATTACACATCTCAAATGGTCTTCTTGACAAACTATTCGCATTTTGATGCTGTTTGCCAGGACGGTGAATGATTTTGAAATCATAAGCATTGAGAATTTCAAGCCAACGAGCCATTTGTCCCTCAATGTTTTTAAATCTTAACAGCCATGTTAAAGCACCGTGGTCAGTTCTCACCGTGAAGGGAACTCCATCTACATAATGATGAAAGTGTTTCACAGATTCAGTGACTGCAAGTAATTCTCTACGAGTAACACAATAGTTTCGTTCGGCTTTACTGAGAACTCTGCTAAAATATGCTACTACTTGCTCTCTTCCCTCATGAATCTGGGCCAAAACAGCACCAATGCCACATCCGCTAGCATCTGTATCCAGGATAAACTGTTGCCTGGTAGATGAATAACATAAAATTGGCGCAGATGTAAGTGATGTTTTCAACAGTTCAAACGCGGTTTGACACTCTCCCGCCCAACGAAACTGCGCTTGTTTTTCTGTGAGTTTATAAAGTGATTTTGCAACGGATGCAAAATCGTTCACAAGCCTTCTGGAATAGGAACACAGACCCAGAAAACTACGAACTTCGCGTACATTTTTGGGTTGAGGCCAGTGTTTGACAGCCTGAATTTTCTTTGGGTCAGTAGAGATTCCTTTGTCGGAAACTATATTCCCAAGAATGTCACCTCTTTCTTAAAGAAACAGCATTTATTGGAAGAAACCTTAAGGCCTGACTTTTCAATACGAGAAAGTACCTCTTTTAAATTCTGTATATGTTCATCAAAAGATTTTCCAGTCACAATCACATCATCTAAGTAGATCAAGCAGATTTTCCAGTGAAGACCATGAAGAACAAGTTCCATAAGCCTCTCAAAAGTAGCTGGGGCATTACACAGTCCAAAGCTCATAACTTTAAATTCATAACGTCCACATTGTGTGGAAAAAGCAGTCTTTTCTCGATGTTCTGGAACCACTTCAACTTGATTGTATGCACTGGCAAGATCAAGGGTTGAGAACCAAATGGATTCTCTAAGCGCATCCAGAGAGTCGTCGATTCTTGGCAAAGGAAAAGAGTCTTTGCGAGTTAAGCTATTTAAACGGCGGTAGTCAACACAAAGGCGAGGTGACTTGTCTTTGCGTTGTACCAGTACAACTGGAGCAATCAAAGGGCTCTTGGATGGTTGAACTATTCCCTGACGCAACATCTTCTGCACTTCTGCTTCAGCAATCTCTTGTTTGGAGAGCGGTAATCTCCTTGGGGGTAATCTAACAGGCCTAGCATAAGCTGTATCAATCTTGTGCTGTACTAGATCTGTTCTTCCTAGGTATTCTTTTGTGTTTGCAAAAACTCTAGCATGTTCACACAGCAGTCTGCGCACTTCTAATTGTTGATACGTGTTTAGATTTTCTTTGCTGTTCGTCCACAGTTCTGTTAAGTATTCTGGAAGGGGAATGTTGAAATCGTCTTCAACTTCAGCATCAGAGTTACCGAGTTCAATTGCCAAAGGCTCCTGTATATCATTTACTGTAACAATCTTGTCAACCATGGAACAAGAGGCTACATTTGTACATCGATACATTCTGCAGGGCTGATCAGAAATATTTACTACACGTAATGGCACTTTTCCAGAAATGGGATCCACTACAGATTTTGCAACAAGAACACCCTTTTCTGAAAGTTTGAAGTTGTCCGCTTCAATAACTGCCATCGTGGAATTTCCAAGTTTACCATCAATTCTTGCTTGAACAATCATCTCTGTATCAGCTGGAACAATGACACTCTCCATGATGCTAATTCTACATACTCTTGGTAAATCACTTTCAAGCAAACATTGCACTGAACTTCCACCTATGAATAGCTTACTTTCCACTACATCAATTTTGCACTCGTAATCAAAGAGAAAGTCATACCCCAACACAACGGGCGCTTGAATATGGGCCAGTACTTCAGCTAATTCACGTTTCCCTGACAATGATATGAAGTTGAATCACCTGTATTGTTTCCCCGATGAGAATTTGGTCCATTCCTGGAATCAGACTGAGCACCTTTCTTATTACGTAGAGGACACTCATTCTTCCAGTGCCCTTCCTGACGACAGTAGTGACATTTTCCTTTTCGCTGGTGGGCTAGTCGACGTGTGTTGTTATTGATTTGGTAATTACTCTATTGGCTAGAAGCAAGCGCACCTGTTTTCTCCAAGGTATTCAGCCTCCCAGAAATATCCTTCAGAAGTTTTCCAACTTCCGAAGCCTCACCAACTCTGGGCCCTGAGTTGGTGTCAAAACTGGTTCCTCCCGGTTCAGTATCCTGCATCCTCATTGTGTGAGGCCTCAACCCGAGTTTCACCTTCCGTCCGGATCGGAAGGACTCGAACTCCAAAGCCAGATGAGCTGCGTCATCTATGGACTTTGGTTTTCCCTGATGTACTGCCCACTCCACTTCTGGATCATTAAGGGCATCTAGAAAGCAGTCCCGGGCCAACTGCTCCCTAACTCCTACTGGTGCCGCTGGATATGCCTTATTCGTTAGGCGTTTCACCTCTTGTGCTAGCTCGTTCAGTGACTCCCCTCGCTTACGTTAACGGTGTTTCATTTCAAGCCTGTAGAGCTCTGGCTGATTATCGGGTTCAAAGCGTGAAGCAAGGGCTGTAACCAAATCTTGATAATTTATTCTCTGTTCATGACTGAAGTCGCTCAAAACACTCTGAGCATTTCCCCTCAGACTGACTGCTAATTCGAGGGCTTTGTTTTTATCATCCCACCAGTTCAATTGACTAACCATCTCGAAGTGCACATGGTAATCCCTCCAACTAGAAGTACCGTCATAAGTCGCAGGCTGTCGACCACGGTGATAGGGACCAAGAGGAATATGAGCTTCATCTTCTATTCTTTGCCTTGATACAACACCACGCACCTCCCTTGGTGGTTGTCTCAGATTGTTCTGAAAGTTACTATTTACGTTTTCACACGGAGAAGAATATTGTTCGTGTCTATAACCATTAAATCTGGAACTATCTCCCTCACCGTGATCATGGATAGTGCAACGTTGCCGCTCATGTTCTTTTCTGCGAAGCTCTTCCACCTCCTCACGTAAACTAGTTAACTCCTCCCTTACAGCTGACAAGACATCATCCTCACTTGTATTCTCATATTCAACTTCATAAACCACCTCCCGATCTGGGTCGCTAGGACTTTGATGACGAATTAAGACTTCTCCACTTGGTGACGCTGGAATCATATCTTGGGGAGGTGGGAGACACATTCCACCGGCAGGTTCCGGAACAACAGTTGACGATTCCCTTGATGACATTCTGTATCAATGTCCGACGATGAACTTAACGAAGATACTGCAAGCACTGATGTGACGATCCACACCGCTGCTGCCAAAATTTGTAACGTCCCGTGCTTTATTTAATCACAATGTCAGTTTTGACCAGATGTCAACATGGGCTTTTAATCACGAGACAGAAAGCTATTTAAGTTTAAATGATTTAATAAACGCTAGTAAGGATAAATATTAACTGTGCAATATGCACAAACGGATCAACAATAAGATAGTAATGTTTCAGTCAAAACACTGAAATAGTTCTAAAATGAGTTGATATTTGAAATTCCTTCATCACATAAATATGTGGCTCATTGTAATGTTAAGAAAGTACATAAACAAACAGTCAATGAAAACAGTTAAACTTAATGTATTTCTCAGTGGTATAATACAACCCCAAACAAATGGGATAATAAATAACACATATTAAAGACGATACCACTCGCATGTGTGTCCCAGTGAATTTAGTATTGCTATGGTCCAGAATGCACTAGTATTTCGGAATTTATATTTAGAACTGTTTTTCCTTCTTTATAGCCAATTATATAACACATTAATGTAATATAGAAATAATGAATACTCCGTGTAGGAATATTATAATTAATGCTCCCTTCTATACATGTTTAGTTATTTACCGTAGCAACGGTACCGATATTTTCATATATTTATATGATTGAATCTCCACATATAATTCCTAGGGGAGCATCAGTCTTCAATACTGAATAATATATTGTAGTTTTTTTTTCATTTCATTTGGAAGATTATATTATCCGTAATGATTCATATTGTTACAATGCGATCTATATAGTAAACGTACATTGGTTGTATAAGCTCTCCGTTCTCTTCTTGTATACAGTCTCTGCCGGTCAGAATGCGTCTGCAAAACACAAGCAAGCAAATTGTGGGTTTTATAGTAGCAACCGACCACTAAGGGTCATTTGTGCTACTTTTATATCCAGCATATCGCTGGACATTTATTTTCCCTTGGGGAAGGGTCGTTACTCCGCCCCCTTTAGGCGTTTATGTGCATACCAATGCACTTATTAATTTGGGCGTTATACCGAATTACTAATAAGTAACTATCGGTATAGATGTAAGCCCTGGGGCAGGTAGGTAAGGCCCATCCACACCTCCCCTAACAACTTCTAGATGCGATACCTGCAGGAAGAGGCAAAGGCGGAAAAGGTCCCAGTCAGACTCCTCGTCGTCCCACACACAGAGGCAGCGCCAAACGCACACCCAGACCCACCCACGCAGAAACACGAGACGCCTCTAAGACACTCCCGGAGAACACAACCCGCGAAGCAGCAACACACACCGAACACGCAAGGAGAAAGACAGCAACAGCCACAGATACCACACCCTGACGAAAGGCTCCCTTTAATTTTGTATCAAATTCAGTCCAGTTGTGCTAGTGGATGCCCTACACCAATGATGTGTAAGCCACCTGTGCAATTATATCGAGATTTATAAGTTAAGGAATTTCCTAACACTTATCACTATGCCCTAATTAAGTACAGAGTGTACTGTACAGTTCCCTATCCGGCCGGCAAAAAAACCCTTCTGAAGAGGGCAATTCACCCTAGAAAAAACAAAAAAAACCTATACTAGGGTGTCAGAGTGACTGTTAGTTTGTTCAGATTAGGTTGTTTTAAGTTATGAATTTGGTTGGGTGTGGTCCGAAATGGTCATATTTGGTTTGATGTTTGGTTAGTCTAATGGAATTCTCATGCCAGTCGATACTGTGAGAATTCAATGTCTATGAACTTGTAACAGAGAAAACCGACAGGACAATACAGACGGACAGACAGATATTTAGAAGGGGGTGGAAGGGGTCTGTCGGTTTCCTTGCAGGATTGACTGGGTTAGGCACAGAGCTGTACCAGGCTGTACACCTGTGCGGGCCCCAATCCAGGCGATTCCTGATATGGGAAAGGGCCTGTTCCTTCGCAGTTTCACCAACTTTCCCCTATTCCCCAAAAATAAATAAATAAATAAAAGAAAATAATAACAGATAATTTATATAAGAATAGATGTAAAAAGGGAAAAGGTGTCAGTCAGCTTCCCTGCAGGACTGACTGGGTTAGGCACAGAGCTGTACCGGCTGTACACCTGTGCAGGCCCCAATCCAGACGATTCCCAATGGGAAAGGGCCTGTTCCATCGCAGTTTGCATTAACTTTCCCCTATTCCCGAAAAAATAAATAAATAGAATAAATATAAATTTTTAGAAGGATAGATGTAAAATAATAAATAATAATAAAATAGAATAAATATAAATTTTTAGAAGGACAGATGTAAAAAGGGGGAAAGGTTTCAGTCGGCTTCCCTGCAGGACTGACTGGGTTAGGCATAGAGCTGTACCAGGCTGTACACCTGCGCGGGCCCCAATCCAGACGATTCCTGATATAGGAAAGGACCTGTTCCCTCCCCCTATTCCCGAAAATTAAATAAATAAATAAAAGAGAATAAAAACAGATAATTTTTAGAAGAATAGGTCTAAAAAAGAGGAAAGGTTCCGGTCAGCTTTCCTGCAGGACTGACTGGGTTAGGCACAGAGCTGTACCAGGCTGTACACCTGTGCGGGCCCCAATCCAGGCGATTCCTGTTAAGGGAAAGGGCCTGTTCCTTCACAGTTTCACCAACTTTCCCCTATTCCCCAAAAATAAATAAATAAATGAAAGAAAATAATAACAGATAATTTATAGAAGAATAGATGTAAAAATGGAAAAGGTATCAGTCAGCTTCCCTGCAGGACTGACTGGGTTAGGCACAGAGCTGTAACGGGCTGTACACCTGTGCGGGCCCCAATCCAGACGATTCCCAATGGGAAAGGGCCTGTTCCAACACAGTTTGCATTAACTTTCCCCTATTCCCGAAAAAAAAAAAAAATAATAAAATAAAAAAAAAAAAAAAAAAAAAATAGAATAAATATAAATTTTTAGAAGGATAGATGTAAAATAATAAATAATAATAAAATAAAATAAATATAAATTTTTAGAAGGATAGATGTAAAAAGGGGGAAAGGTTTAAGTCGGCTTCCCTGCAGGACTGACTGGGTTAGGCACAGAGCTGTACCAGGCTGTACACCTGCACGGGCCCCAGTCCAGACGATTCCTGATATAGGAAAGGGCCTGTTCCCTCGCAGTTTGACCAACTTTCCCCTATTCCCGAAAATTAAATAAATTAATAAAAGAGAATAATAGTATAGATATAAAAAGGGAAGAGAAAAAATAGATAAATATAAGTAAACATATAATTTTAGTATATATATTTTTTTTATTTTATATATAAATAAATTAAAAATAAAATAAAATAAAAATAATAAAATATGAATGATAATATATATAATAAAATAAGATAATATGATATTTAAAATAAAATAAATTACAATAAAATTAATAAAATAAAATGATATAAGATGAATTAAATAACAAATAGTACAATAGAAAATAATAATTAATGGCAAGGAGCCCTAAAAAGGGCTATTTTTTTTGCTGCAGGTCCCAAAAAAATCGTCATGTTTTGTTCATCTTCCTATCCCAAAATCATCATGTTCATATTGGCTCTAGTCCTGAGCTTTATTCTGCCTGTCCTTCAATTCTTTCCTTGTCGAGTTGTGTCCCTTGCATTCTGCCTGTCCTCCAATTCTTCCCTTGTTGAGTTATGTCCCTTTCAAGGGTTGATTTGAAATTACTCGGTGCCATTAACTTATCATTTCTGGATGGTATTAGAAATGAAGTTAAAAGGGGTAGAAAAGAGAGGATGTTATTAGGGTAGAATGTAATAGTAATTTATTACCATAAAGTGTTTTATGTAGATAATTACGAGTCAGACTGATTAGGCGATAGTCCCTGTTAGGGCAGTGTCTATGAGTGAGTGTAGAATCGCAAGGTGCGTAAGGTCTAAAAGAGAATCTCATATCGACACCCACCCTCATTCACTCCCCCCCCCCACAGATCCATATGCCAGTCTTAATCGCAGTTTCTACTATTGCTTAAAGTTTTTATTTTATTTATTGTAAGTGCTTTATGTAAATAATTACGAGTCAGACTGTTTAGGCGATAGGCCCTGCTAGGGCAGTGTCTATGAGTGAGTGTAGAATCGCAAGGTGCGTAAGGTCTTAAAAAGAACCTCATATCGACAACCACCCTCAGTCACTCCCCGACCCACAGATTCATAGGCCAGTCTTTATCGTAATTTCTACTATTTTTAAGGTTTAAAAATTGATTTGGTATATAGTATTATAGGATACTGTTATATTTTATCTATTAAGTTTGAATTGGTGAGAAAATCAATTATATTTTTAGCAGTTGAGTGTATATTGGATTGTGTTAAAGTAAGTATGTCTGGATAAGTACTTGGGGCTTTGTTTAATTTTTGTTTATTTTTAAGTGTATTTCTATGTGTAATATTTGTTATGCAGGTGTTAAATATATGTGCTAAATTTGCTGGTTGTCTGCATTGAAAACAATTTATGTTATGGGGAAATGGTCCTAAATATTTACCAAAGCTAGTAGCCAGCTTTGTTTTTCCTATTATTATCCTTTTCATTTTAATTTGTTCGCGTCTTGTTTTACCTAGTATTATTGCTGATCTATTGACTGTTTTAATAGTATTATGTAGTACTCTCCCTTTGGTCGATAGACTCCATGTGTTTTGCCACATGTTATTTGTCATGGTATGTATTAACCTATACATTTCAGTATAGCTATACGGTAATGGTTCATAATTCAATTCATTTAGTTTGTTATTGGCTAGCCGATCAGCTAATTCATTTCCCTTTATATCTATGTGTGAAGGTACCCATAGAAAATCTACTACAATATTTTGGTTTTTTAGTATTGTTATTTTATTTTGTATTTGGTAAAGGAAGTTTTTCCTACTATCGGAGTTATTGTTTTGTAAAGTTTTTAGGACGCTAAGTGAGTCGCTGACAATTAGGGCTTTTGAGGGTTTATGTTGTTGTATCCAATTTAGAGCTTGAAGTATAGCCCAGAATTCAACACTATATATGGAGCAATAATCTGGTAGTCGTTTGCCCTCATAAATTGTATAATTAGGTATGACCCATGCTGCCGCTGTTCGTGCAGGGTCAATTGTTTTGGAACCATCCGTATAAATTTTAATATGGTTTTTGTATTGATTATGTATCTTTTCATTTACAAGCATTTTTAAAAAGTGTGGATCCTGTATTTTATTCTCTTGATTTTGTAAGGAGAGATCTACATATATATAGTTCATTTTCCAGGGGATTATAATTGGAGGTTTACGTTTTTCTACTTGAAATATATCAACTGGGAGTTTAGTTTTCATATTATGTATCTGCTTACCAAATGAGTTAGAATATTTAGCTCGTTTTATTAGTGGTTTAGTGCATTTTTTAATGGCCTGTAATGTGGGGTGTGTTTCATCATGAGTCGACAGTCGAGCAACATATCTCAGCATGACCTCCTGTCTTCTCAAGTGAAGCGGAGGTTCACCTGCTAGGACCTGCAACTCCTCTGTCGACGTAGATGGCAATGCCCCAGTTGCTATAAGGAGGGCTTTACGTTGAATTTGTGTAATTTTTTTAAGTAGTGTTGATGATGCCGTGGCATATATCTGACACCCGTACTCAATCTTCGATCGAATAAGTGATCTATATAGTGTAATTATTGTTTTTTGGCAGGCACCCCAATGTGTACCTTGGATACTCCTAATTAGATTGAGATCTAAGTTGCATCTTTTAATTAGGTCTGTAATATGATATGACCATTTCATATGTTGGTCAAAGTACATTCCTAAAAATTTGACTACTTTTACAAATTTGATATCTTGATTTTGTAGGGTGAGTTTTTGGATATAGTATATTATTTTTAAAAGGGGTGAATAGGACAGCTACTGTTTTTTTGGTGTGAAAATTTAAATCCTCATTTATCAGCCCAATTACCTATGTTATCTAAACTATTTTGTATTTCAGCTATATGGTTATTATTAGATGGATTGCCTGCTCGCCAGAGGGCACTATCATCAGCGAATTGTGATAGCCCAATTTGTGGTGTAGCAAGGTTTTGATCTAAGTCATTAATCATAATGTTGAATAAGGTAGGACTGAGTACACTCCTTTGGGGTGTACAATTTTCTAAAGTATACTTTTCCGAATATGTTGTTCCTACCCTAGTGATAATTTTACGGTCTAGTAGAAAATTATTTATAAAGTTATATATATTGCCTGTTATGCCATAATTGTTTAGTTTGGTTAATAGTCCCTTAGTCCAAACAAGATCGAATGCTTTTTCCATGTCTAAGAAGACATCAATAAGATTTCTATTTGCAGGATTTCTATTATTGAAGGCAAGTTTGATTGCAGTTTCTAATTTAATTAATTGATCTATAGATGACCTATTGTTCCTAAATCCACATTGATTTTTAGAGATAAGATTATTAGTTTCTAAATGGTATTTGAGCCTATTATTAATAATAATTTCCATAATTTTACATATATTATTGGTTAAGGAAATGGGCCTATAGGAATTTACATCATTTCTATCTTTATTTGGTTTTAATATAGGAATAACAACTGCTGTTTTCCAATTTTTAGGGAGTGTTACGGCTATTGGATTTAATTTTTTTTTTTATTGTTAAATCCAAATTTATCATTTAGGGTTTAATATCCATTAATTGGGAAATTATTCTAGAAAGTTTAAGCTGACTTAGATTCTCTAATTGTAAACAAGTTTTGACCTTGGCTTGTTTGACCTAAATCCTGACCTTGCTTTAGACATTGTCAACAAGCCTCTAAAACTATTGGTCAATTTCAAGGACAACATTTTTATTGAGGGTGGGAAGTGAATGATTTCCTTCTAGAATATTCCATTATTACGTGACTTGGAGAAGGTAGCTTCTTTCTGGACCTTCCAGAATCACATGATTCCTCTTGTTTACGAGGGAATTACATATATATATAGCTGTGTTTTGGAAGAGAGATTCAGTAGAATTTTGGGCTTAAAGATATTAGTTGTGTGTATTTCATGTTTGAGTGTTAAATTTTATTATTTTATTCTGGACTTTGTGTCAATTCGTTGGAAAAGAAGAATTATTCTATTTATCTGGAAAAGGACATATGTTTATGATTTTCATATGGATGATAACAAAAATGAACAACGAAACAAGAACTGCATCACGTGACATTGTCAGCCATTTTGGATTACATTGTCAAGATTCGAACCTGGATCTATTAGAACATTTATTTATCAGGACTCTTACAATTCCATTAGTGGATTAATTTGTAAATTTTATATTTGTTGGATTTGATTCTCTAAAAGCGTATGTTTATTTATTTTATGAAAATAATTGTACTTAATAAATTCATTGTTAAAGTTTTACAAGCTTGTTAGTTTTCACTCTTTCTGTGTTGCTGCTTATTCGAGCCTAAGCACGTAACAAGAGTTTTCCTTCATCCCAAATTTTATTATACAGATGTAATATTATTTGTACAAAACTAACAGGCAATTTTTATAGATTGAATATCCTATTGTGTCCTCTCCAGGTGAGGTGTCTTTTTTGGTTTTAAGGGCTTGGTGCCATTCATGTATGGTAATTTTATAATTTAAGTAGGAGTTTTTGGTCTCTAGATCTGTAAACATATGTTTAAGTTCAGTTTCAGCTTTATTTTCTATATTCCTGAAATTTTTTTTGTGTGATTCGCATTACTGCTCATTGCTTGGAAGTGTGTCGCTAATGCATTAGCTTGTTCTTTATGATTACTAGTGTTATTAATTTTTGGTGTATTATTAGTGTGTTTACCTCTAATTATTCTAATTTTATCCCAGACTTGCTTTGAATTAGTTTTATAATCTAATTTGTCACAATATTGCTGCCATGTTTTCATTTTTGACTGTTTTATTAAATATTTTAATTCAGTGTCATAGTTTTTATATTCCCTAAAATGTGTAATGTTATTTGTGCGTTTAAATCTATTTAATGCTTTTCTTTTATTTTGTCTAGCATTGTTAATTTCATTAGTCCACCATGGAACACTGAGTTTAGTGGGCTTACAATTTGTTTTTGGGATAGTAGCATTAGCTGCCCTTATTATAGCCTTAGTAATATTTTCATAATATTGATCAATATCTTCACTTTGTATGTCTTCAAGTTTTATGGTTTTAATATTTTTTTGAAAGCTATCCCAGTCTGCTTTTTTTGTAATTCCATTTAGGGATCTTTATGTTTGATTCTAGTTTTGTAGAGATTTGTAATGTTGTTACTAATAGGAAGTGATCACTTCCTATAGTATCTGACTGCTCTACACCCCATGATGCTACTTGAGCAAGTCTGGGAGTACCTAAGGTTAAATCTATAGCAGAAAGAGTGCCATCTACCGGATTAAATCTAGTTTTGGCACCATCATTTAGTAGTACAATATTGGATTCAGCAATCCATTTTTCCACCCTTCTACCTCTGCTATTTATTTCTCCCCCCCCCCCCCCATATTGCATTATGGGCATTAAAGTCGCCACAAACAATTGCTTGGGTAGTGCCAATGTGCAATTTAAGTGCTTGTAGCGCAAGGTTATGAGTTTCTTTGTTATCTCCTCCTGGATCATAGAAGTTATATAAGGTGAATTTAGTTTTACCTGTATTTATTAAAAGAGCTTGTATTTCTACTTGGGAATTTTTAATATTATCTGAAGTTATTGGTATTATATTAGCTGAGGGAATATTATTGCTAAGAAAAACAACTAGACCTCCTCCTTGGCCTTCTTTTCTATTTTGAAAGTAGCCAGGAGCATAGCCTTGTATGGCTGGTAGGGTTCTAGTGTTTGAAGTTATTTTAGTTTCCTGTATACAAATTATATCAGGTTTAATTGTTGTATTTATTAATTTTAATTTGAGTTCATTAATATTAACAGTTATACCTCTGGCATTCCATTGCCATCTGCAAAACACTGCACACGACTGGTATTTATACCCTTGAGACCCATTGGTCTTACGCGGAGACTGATGGGAAGAATATAGGTCGTAAGTGCGTGAGGGAAACACACGAGTGTATCGAATGATACTTAACAACACGTTAGAAACGCTCAAAAGTATGATGGCGGGTGAATTGTGAATCGCACTTATACAAATAGTTTGGTAGTGGAATTTCTCAGTATTTGGACACTTGATGTGAAGATATTCAAGTCAGAATTAAACTCTTTATCTCAGAAAATGAATATACTACGCAAAACAGTGTTAGACGATTTAAAAGGGAACAAACCACAACGACCAAAAAGACCAATTTGGACCAACATTGACAACGGAATACAAACCCATACAAAGTAAGTGCCAATCACAATCACCCAAATTATTAATATATTAATACTCTAAAATATCACGAACGTGATATTAAAACATTTATATACATATTTATTGTGCCTAGCATTGATGCAACCCTACAAGTCCTTTATGTCTTCATGTATGTACTGAAATATATCTTACTTTGTTGACCTTTGATATAGACATGAACCACTAAAAGTTAATATTTAATGCTGAGAAGTGTGAAAATTATGTTTAAACGAGCCATAATTTATCACAGTAGCTATCGAATGTCAAATGTATTTCCTTCACCAGAGGCCATAAGGAATGTAAAGATTTCAGATATCTTACCATCCAGTGAAGACGAGATGGCCTTAGAAGAGGAGCTAGCAGTTCTAGTCTCAAGGATTCTGACAACATATGTTCCTGCCTATGCTGGACTTGACACTGTCTAGTCCATTCAGGGCCGGCTCTAGGAAGTGTGGGGCCCCATTGGAAACATGATGGCGGGGCCCCCATTTATGAAGTTATGATAATAATACTATAGATAATAGCAGTATAGATATTCAGTGGGTTGAAAAAGTATTCCTCCTCAATATTTTTCCATTGACTCCAATAGAATCCAGCTCTCACTCCACCAAGCGTAATTAACTTCAACTCATCCCATTTGTTCTTATAAATTGTGGTTCTATTTAATAAGTTTATTTTATATTATTTTCTAATCTAATCTAATCTATCCCTTAGTCTTGCCGACCGTTGGGGCACCACTGATGACCTGACAACCAGCTTCCTCCATTCCAATCTGTTCTCTGATACCTATATTTTTTTAGGTACGATTAAATGCACGACTCTGCTTCATTTTGCATAGGGGTCATAAAATTGCAAAAGTTTATTGTTATTTACGCTTTATTCAATGGCAGTAAAACAAATTTCACTGAGTATTTCAAGTGAAGAATAAAGGTCTGTTATCTGTTATTCATCCCAACCCCTCAAATGCTATTCCAATAGTAGCTGGGGGATGAACACTTTTGCAAATTGTGATCCAAATGCAAAATATAGCATAGTGGTATTTTTCAGTTATGCCTGATATAATATACTGACCACTGAAGTCTTGAATCATTAAACAGCACTACAATTTATATGGCTAAGCAGATTGTAATGAAGTTACACTTGATACAGTGAGAGCTGTTTTCTATAGGAATCATTGAAAAAATGTTGAGGGGGCCAACACTTTTGCAACCCACTGCACTTGGCAAGCAGAAGTTCAAGACAGGTGATTCACCAGGCCCAGTCTAGGAGACAGAATGTCAATCTGCAAATTATGAACCTAAATTAAACTGTCTAAACAAATACAAAGATACTATATTGTCTTTATTTGATTTATTAATTAATATGTTCTAGTCACTGGGAACCTTTATACATTTATATTCAACTCAATATATGGAAATATGGAACTTATCACTTAAGAAAAGCACAGCAACTAGTATCCTTAATACATTAAGCTTTCAAAAGCTAATTTTTCTTGCTTTTTTCATTGCAAAGTCTTTCAGGATTTCCTCAAAGCTCAATTCTCTGGCCACATCACACTCTATTGACATAATACTCAAACTATTTAGGCGTTCTTGACTCATTGTAGACCTTAGGTAAGTTTTAATAAGTTTGAACTTAGAAAAGGATCTTTCGCCAGATGCAACTGTAACCGGGATGGTAAGGTAAATTCTAAGTGCCACAAAAAGATTTGGAAAGGCTGTAGACCTGTTATTGCAAGCTAGAAACTAGAGCATTTTTGCAGGATTTTGTAATAGCTCTAAAGGGAGAATTGTCTTTATTGCTTCTATCTCCTCACAAAGCATGAAACCATCAATATCAGCCATCTTCGTTGTTGTAACTCCATCTGCTGCATTGTCAGATTGAACTAATTTGGAATCAGTTAAGGCGATTTCCAAATCTGCAGCACATTTCCTTACGTCTTCCTTGGGCATATCCTTAAAGTTGCACAAGAATTCAAACAACTCATAGTGCTTTGTCAGCTGTTCAAATCGGGGCTGAAGGGTTTGCACGGCTTTATTCACCACTTGATTAAAGCATTGAATTTGAAATGCCTTTTGGGGGTCTGACAGAGGTTCATCAGTTGATTCGTAGTCAAACATTTGCCTCTTCCTGCGCACACGCCTCTTTTCACTTTTGAAAACTGCTTCCACTTCAAGGTCTTCAGCAAGTTCTTTGGCATCGACCAGTGATTCCTCAAAGCCCTTTTCTCTGAATGCATTTAACCAGTTGAACAGTTTTTCAAATGCTTTCAGACAAGTTGTTATATCCATGGTTTCACCGTGAAGCTCCTTGCTTACGAAATTTACCTGAAAGAGCAATGAGTGCCAAAACACTAGAGACACAAGGAACTAGTAATTTCTCATTTGGTTCACCAAGAACTGAGCCTCACTTTTGGTATTGGCATCTTCAGTAGTGTCTGCCAATTCTTCGAGAGCATCAGACTTGAGAAGCTTGGTATCTGATGGCCTTCACACTATCCATTCTGCATTCCCACCTTGTTTCTGACAAAGGTTTCAAGGACAGGCCAGTAACATGACTTCTGAAGATTGTCCACCTTTTTGTGAATGAGGCAAAAATTGGGTAAATACGTTGCAATGTACTGAATAAAGTCATGGCCTCCGGGCATGTTTTTGCCATATCACCTAAAATAAGATTATAACTATGGCACGCGCATGGGGTAAAAAATGCTCGAGAATTTCTTTGCAGGAATCGTGCTTGTACACCTGAATTGTGTCCCTTCATGTTGGCCCCATTATCATAACCTTGCCCACGGATATCTGCAACATCAAGTTCTAATACCTCAAGTTCCTTCAGAACGGAGTTTAACAAGTTTTCTCCAGTGCTGCTTTGCACCACTAAAAACGTAATGAAGTGTTCATACACTCCAGCTGGGATGTTTGGTTTTGTACCATCAGCTACATATCTAATAGCCAATGACATTTGCTCTTGGTGACTGATGTCAGTGGTGCAGTCAAGAATTATGGCATAGTACTTGGCAGCCTTAATTCTAGAAATAATTGCTGTCTGAACAGCATTTGCCATAATGTCGATGAGCTTATTTTGGATGTTTTTTCCCAAATAATGATCAAGTATTTCCTTCTTTTGAACTTTCCGTATGTGTTCTTGCATTATTGGATCAAACTTCCCAAGTAACTCAATGACACCTAGAAAGATGCTATTATGTGGTGTGCCAATGTGTTCATCAGAACCACGGAATGGTAAATTTCTTTCTGTTAACATCTGTATTGTGGCCACAAGTCGCTCAAATACTTTATACCAGTGGTTTGCTTCCTTTCTAATTTGTTTTTCCTGTACTTCATCAATGGTCTTTTCAACAGCCAACCTCTCCTGTAGTTCACAGCAGCGGAGCATTGCTTGCAAATGCCTGTTTGAATTCTCATGCTCAGCCAGCCTTGTATGGATGTATGGCCAATTATTAAAACCAGAAGTTCCAAGTGCGGCTGTAGCATTCGGGTCAAAAAGTTTACAGTAGTAACAAAAGATCTTGTCACTTGAGACTGAGTATAACAGCCAAGGTCGCTCTATAAATTCACCATTTGGGAGCATTCGTTTGCAGTGGAATTTTGAAAAGTGTGTTCCTTTATCATTTTTAGGGAATCTTCTTTTAGAACTTTTGGTCCATTTTTCACCAAATAGTCTCTCACACCATGGCTTATTACTTCTGGCCAGGTTGCAGGATCATCAGTTAATTGTGAATGCTCATCATCAATCTTGACATTTGAAGTGGAAGGATCTTGCTCATCATCAATGGTGACATTTGAAGTGGAAGGATCATGCTCATCATCATTTGTGACATTTGAAGTGGAAGGATCTTTCAAAGAGTTCGTAACAGCAGAAGCACCCTTAAAGCTGTGTTCATCTTGTAAAATTTCTTCAGCACCACTATCATTATCACTGAATTTCGGATCATTTTTAACTGAGTTTTGCACATTTGTTTCATCAGATTTATCTGATGTATTTCTGTAAACAAATCTGTCTATGGCTCCTCTTTCTCTTTCATCTTGGGCTTTCTTAGCCTTTCTTATTGCTCTTTTCTTACTGCCACTCTGGTACTTTCTGCCTATATCTCTCAGTCTTTTACTCATATTTGAAGGTCAGGAATCTCGTGTCTCTATAACAAAATACAGTGAACACATAATGACTAGTTATAAAGGGCTACAGAAGAATCTACTTGGCACAAAGCAGGGAGGATGCGTACCCATACTCCATCGAAAGCCTAATAGATCCACTGTTGCCCAAATGAAAACCAGTCAAAATCAGCTTTACAACACCTCATATGTGCAAACCTGCCCAAAGAAGTGACAATGAATGCCAGGATAAATGTTGATCATTGTCATGTTAGCTAAATCACACCACTGCTATCTACATTTTTTCTGTGTGTGGTTTAATCTTAAGCAATTAATTAAATAACAATATAAATTCTTATGGTTCACATGCTGCTTGGAGCAATCCAAAGCCAACAAAATTGTGACATGATGAATTTTGTTAGACATCCGACATATTGGAGCAAATGTCATGAAGACACAATTCAACTCGGAAGGAAGAGCACTTCAAGCAGCATGAGTACTGGTCCACCCCTAACAAAAGATAATTGGTCGCACACTTCGCGTTCGACCTATGCAGTGATAAGCACCGGGGGTAGGCAAAAAATGTTTGTCCGGCAAAAATCTGGAAAACCACGCCATTTCAGGCCATGAACTTATTTTGATATTTTTTCCACCATGCCATAACCTAAGCATTTATGCATTCTGCTTTAGTCTTCGCCTATCTATTTATTCTACGCGGCATTTAAAATGCTTGCATTTCGTCAATTTTTAATATATCAATACGAAATTTGCACTACAGGACAATGGTGCATAGGAGTTTTTACATTATAATCTCGCAATAATCAGACAATTTATGGACCCGCCATGGCCAAAACCGTGCGTATTTCAGTCTGCCATCTGGATAGGAAAAACAGCACCATATTATTTCATGAGATTTACACAGAATACAGTTAATATACTTTTGGGGTGCAGAAAAAAAAAAAATCAGCTGCACAGCTATAATACTTTTGATGCTAGAGCATTGTAAAGCGTGCGACCAAAGTAGCACTTTAGTGCTGCATTTTTCTTGTTATACTGACTTTTAACTTCAACTAGTGGATTTCAAATGTTCAACACATTATTGAAAGCAGAACCACATGATTGTGTATTGTAGGTCAATATAAGACAGTAATGGTAAAGTCTACTTTTAATTATATATAATAAAAAAAATTTCATTGTCACTGTCTATACTCACACAAATGGCATCACTCGCTTCACTAGGATTCTTGGCAGTAGCCTGACAGACTTGCAGGTTTTAAATGTTAATATAACTGTATAGCTGGTACTTCTTCACTTGGCACTTGCTACAGTTATCATGTAGCCTGTACACTTAACACTGGCAAAAGACTGTTTCCCTTGACCATGGTGGCATCACAATGCACTGAATTGTCTAGACTACTTGTGAACTGACCCCCCCCCCATTGGGTGCAATTGGTCCAATTGGCCTAAAGCCGGCCCTGAGTCCATTCCTCATCAATATTCAACAGAATCAGCATTCAGGAGTGAAATTGTTAGTAGTATATAGTATACTTCTCACTCTCTTTATATATACATACACATTTGCCTACATAATGTCATTTTCATGCACCATGCAAATTATAGTTATATAATGTCATATTTGAGACAAATTACATTTTTTGTGCAGTATTCTGCAAATTATAGGTAATAAATAATAAATGCTTTTCTTTTAGGCATCATTTACCTACTCTAACATATATAATCCACATGGTCAAAGTTAATGAACCCTCTATCATATATTTATAATTATTGTTAACCTCTTTATTATGAACACACATTTAAAAGGGACACATGTTATGACCAACTAAGTATGCTTCACTAAGATAATAACTATTTGCTGTTAAGTGTCAGTATATATCAATGTAAAGAAATTTAAAGATAATACATTTAGACAGGCTTGATTGTTCATTTTAAGTTAGACTATAACTTCAGTCAAACAGATAGTTTGTATGTAATAATAATAATAATGAGGACTTTGTATAGCGCCTAATCTTTAGAAGCTCTAAGCACTTGACATCTATAATGAAATAACTACAGAAAAAAAACATGAAATCGGAAAACAAAAAATGCTGAAAATATTTAAGATAGGAAACATTATTAGGTTTTTATGTTTGCTTTTGGAGTTGAAAAAGGTTAGTTTTCAGAGCACTCTTGAAATGGATCATTGTCTTTGTGTCTAATTTACACTTTAGTTCAGAATTAAGTTGTTGGTTAATTTATGCTAATATTTTGTATTGTGTTTGCCCCCTTTCAAAGATCAAATGACAGTAAACAAATAATCCAATGCTACATTGGTTCTCTCTCTCTCTCTCTCTCTCTCTCTCTCTCTCTCTCTCTCTCTCTCTCTCTCTCTCTCTCTCGTTACCTTGTTTAACATCATTGGTGGGAGAATGTAACATACACTTTTCCCATACCCCGTGGAAAGGAAAGCAAATGTGTCACTTCCATCAATAAGTGATTTTATTATATCGTACTGTTTTTCTTTAATTTTAAAATTATATCCATTTTCAAGAAGTATCTCATTGGCAATAGATTCCATGTCTTTACCTGCCATGTTGCAATATAGATGTATGAACCAAATCTTCTTTGAGGAATGAAGACAACAAACTCGAACTAGTAATTCTGCCGCACTAGGTCCACCTTTAAATTTAGAATGAATGGCTATTCTTTTAAATACTTTATTTTTTTCTGAAACTCTGTGCCGCAGCAGGAACACTCCATCATAGTACATGTACAATTATTTTCCAATGACTGAATGTTGATGAAGCAAACACTCGAAAATAGTGAATGAAAGTCAATCAATGTTTAGAATAACATGAAAGAACATTTTCTTTTCAACATACTAATTGAGATGACACCAACCGGAAACATGTCTTTGTCGCATCGTCCTGGAAAGAGGCAGATTGATCACGCTGAAACCATACGACAACGCGGGTTTGTTGTTATCACGTGACTATTTGACCTGTGACGTATTATGCATATCGGCTGCGAGATTTGGCTAGTCACGTGCCTAGCAATGCAAATGGTGCGAACGAGGTCAAAATTCATCAACGCTGTACTTTCGTCTCGTCCGAGAACGGATTCAATACACAATCAGTGTTATATTTGTAATTTCTGAGAAGATAAATGATTTCCCTATCTATTTAATGTAAGTATGACCCAATATAATGTCATTAAAATTTTCTAGGCCTGTCAGTAGGCGAGTACCCCATGCCGACACCAGCTGGTGTCGGCGAATTCCAACTTTTTGATAGGGGATGCGCTCTGACCCTACACCCCAACATAAAAAAACAAATATCAAAAATGGGGTGGCAAGGGTCAGAGGAAACTTGGACTACCGTCTTCCGGGACGACCCAAACAGACTCTCAAAAACAGTCACTTCGTTGTCAGCAGTCACATCTTGTGGGGCAATTCCAATGCTTCTATGGTAAGATTGATTGTGGGCTTGGACTAAGTGCGGTAAGTTTTAATGATTTGTTTTCGCATGGTCGGAGAGACTTTGGACAGGACGGACAACATGTCTCCGTGTTTGGCTAAACGAGGAGGTAGTCCTTTCCTTTTCTTTCCCTTGTGGGGTGAATAAGAATGTTTTCTGCGAAGTGACATCTTTGGTTGTTCGTTCCAGAAATACACTGACGTCAAAGACTTGGTACACACACTCTTTTATCTTTTTTTCTAGCTCTTCGTCAAACATGTAACGATGTGTTTCCCCAAATCGCCAAAGTAACCTCCTTTTGGTGACTCTTCTTTTTCTTTAAACGACAGCGTCAGTAGTTAATGGGGGCACCGTGGCGACAATGGAAAATCCAGTCAAAAAGGGCTTGGGCTAATATAGCGACAAGATTTATAGCGACAAGGGAAAATCCAGTCAAAAACAGCTTGGGGCACTATAGCGACAAAACAGCTTGGGGTACTATAGCGACAAGGGAAATGGAACATAGTGGGCCTGTATAGCGTCAAGGGAAATGGAACATAGTGGGCCTATATAGCGTCAAGGGAAATATAACATGGGAAATAAAACAAGGGAAAAAAAGGGTGGCAATGAAAGCTACTATCTTTTCGAGACTTATGAGTGGCCCTGAAAAGAGCCGTTATGTGTAATGTTAACGTTGTCTTGTTAACACAGAGGACATCTCACAGATCTTCTTCTCTTCCTTAAACTTCTCCTTACTGTGGGTCCATAGAAGAGAACTCTCTTCAAGCAACCTTGTCTTTCCACATAGACTCTTCTCTTCCAATAGGCTGTCTCCGTCCTATGAATGACACTCCATGATGATCTGACATACATGGGTATGTCAGTCCTAAACAGCATACTTGACACAAGGGTTGACGATTCAACATTAGTCCACATCTTCTGATGAGAACAGGTGAATCGAATGCCGTGTACTGCGGTTATTTATAGGGGAAGAGCGGATTGAAACGGATTGAGTGTATCCACCAATCCAAACGTGCGTTACAAAAGTCAGACACAGCCATCCAATCGGAAGAGAGCAGTCTGTGACGTCACCTTTTCTATATAGAGGTACTAGCGCCTGTGCGCAGTCAATCGATTCAAGAGAGTTGTCAATCATGGCGGACAGTAAGAAGACAATGAATTGGAGTGAGACAGGAGTAGAGACAGCAAGTCATGGACCAACAGTGACTACTAAAGTCATGACAAATCTACATCCAGAAGAAGTTGATTTTAACTGGGATATTGTGGATTTTTTAACATCGCAAGAATTTATTCCGGAACCTTCGTTGCCTTCTGTATCTTCTTATGGACACGTCGATGATTTTAAACAAAGATAAAAAGAAGCATTGGAGCGATTTTTACAACAACAGAAAGTAGAAGAACAAGCTTTTCTTATGCAACAGCAGGAAGAAGAAGAAGCAAGAAGAAAACACCAGGAAGAAACAGTAGCAGCAGCAGCAGCAACGGAGAAGAAGAATGAAGACCAAGGACAGAAAGAAAATAGTGAAAATCAAACGGTTACGACGGTACTTCTAGATATTTTAGCTGAGTTAAGGAGTCTGAAACAAATGTATCAGACTTCTTTATCACGACCGAAGAGAAAAAGACCTTCTCGAGCGAAACAACCCGATCTCTCTGTGACTACGTCTACCTTACCACCGTTAGTGATTTCTACCAAATCATTGACAGGAACCACCAGTCCCGAAGTAGGCCTTGGCCGTGGCAAAGGCTTAAGACAGCTCAAGAGGATTTCATCCCGTTTCTGAGTTTGTTTTGTTTTAAACACACAAAACACCAACGGTCCTTTTCAGGACCACTCCAATTATTTCGAAAAGAAATACTATGTCAATTGCCTATTTCAATGAAAACTCAAAAGTCCTTTATTTTTTTAAAAACCCATGATGTACGTGTGAGTGAATGAATGTGTGAGTGTAGGTAATTATACTATCAAATCAAAACCAAGAGACACTTACGTTTTTTCTCTTTAGTTTATTCTAGTACAAACGTCACAATTCAAAATCACAACATAACATAACACAAGACCACTTTAAAAAAGTTCATAGGTTTTCTTCTGTTTCACCCTTTCTGTTTTTTCATTTTCTTTACTGTCACAGCTTTTTTTTCTTCCTCTTCACTTTCGTTTCGTCTTCTTTTCTTGTGAACGTGACGGGGTTCTTCCTTGGGGGAGGGTACCCCTTCCTCCTCCTGTTCAGAATTTCTTTCCTCCTCCTCCTTCTCCTCCTCCTCCTGTTCCTGTTGTTTCTTAGGGCAGTTTGGAGACCAATGTCCTTTCTCTTTACAATAATAACAGGTATCTTGACTTTTGTCTCTATTGTAGCCTTTTTTATTTTTGTTACGATCTGAACATTCTGTAGCCCAATGTCCTTTCTTCTTACAGATATAGCAAGTATCTTGACTTTTATCTCGATAGGAAGGAGAGTAGGCCGTCGGCTGGTCTGACGAAAACTTTCGTATGACCCCACGTAAAGCTCTAATGAGAAGTTCCACTTGTGTAGGTTCTTCCATCGTTCTGGTCAATGTGAGAGTTAAAGGAATACTGAACCGTTAGACACTAACCCTTTATATATATATGCACGGATCGAACATGAATATATAGGGGTTATGGTCTTTAAAAGGTAGTCATTTGACTTTTTGCAGACAAGATGAAAAGACCACATCATGTTGTGGAGAAAAGAGAAAACAGTAAGAGACAGAAACGTAATGTATCGCCTAGCACAGTAGCTGAAGTCTTGGCTCAAATTCATGCCAGTGATTTTGAAGATGACATGAGTGAGCCCGAATCCACACCCAGACAATCCACGTCCAAGCAAAGTGCACCACCCTTAGTAAACCCTGAAAATTACTATCACATTCGAGAGACGGAAAAGCGTTCCTCTCGAAAATTTAGAACAACGGCTTACACGTATGCCGTAAAGTTTAAAGATTTCAAGGCCAATGTACCTTTGGAGAATACAGAAGGGTTCATTACTGAGGTGTGGGATTCTGTATTAACTGCATTGAAACAGCAATGTCAAGCCAAAGAAGACGATCGCTTGAGACTTTCTATTCATCACGATAATTTAAAGTCTCCCGTTTGGATCGAGTTTACTAGCCCATCAGAATTAACACCTTCCAAAGTCATCGACAAAATTCAACATGTGCAACAATCCAACGACAAGTTTCACATTGACGATGGAAAAGCCACACTGTTTATGACCCACGTGTCTCTTCCCCAGGGGACAGGACGCAAAAAAGTATTATTGGTCGACAACCTTCGCAGCATGAAGCGAAGCCTCGTCCAAATTAACAATCCTCAAGACCAGATGTGTTTAGCCCGTGCTGTCGTCGTGGGACGAACGTATGCCAACAAGAACGACACGACAGAATGGAAAAGAGCCTGGAAAACTATTCAACGATCGGACCGAGCCAAACAAAGAAGTGAAGCAGAACTCCTGTTACAGCAAGCGGGGATATCCAAAGACACCCTTTGCGGTATTCCAGAAATGCAAAAGTTGCAAGACGTCTTGGCTCCACGTTACACCTTGAAAGTACACCCTCAAGAAGTGCGTGGACCTCTTTTGTTTCGAGGCCACGATTTCAAAGACGGAAAATACATTCACGTCTATCATCACGATGAGCATTTCGATACCATTACCAGTATCACTGGATTCCTGGGATACAGTTACTACTGTGAAAAATGTGACTATGGTTATAACAATCGAGAACAACACAAGTATTGTGGATCAAAATGTGAGGGATGTTTGGCCTCTAAACCTTGTCTGGACAAAGGAAAAGAAAGAGTGCATTGCCCTGTTTGTCAGCGCACTTTTGTCAGTCCTACCTGTTACCAACAACATTTGAAGATGCAAGGTTCACAGCAGAAAAATGCTTGTCAACTCCTGAGATTGTGCCCTACTTGTGGACAAGGCATACGTACCAATAGTGCCAAGTTTCACGTTTGTCGAGGTAAGAAACGATGTCACATTTGTCGCCAAATCGTGGATTTGGATCACGAATGCTTCATTCAAAAATACCAACCCCAACCAGAAGATACCCAGAAAAAAGGAAATTTTATCTTTTTTGATTTCGAATGCATGCAAGAGACCGGTATTCACATTCCCAATTTCTGCGTAGCTCACCGTGCGTGCGAACATTGTATCCAAGAGCCCATCTTTAGTCATTGCCCTCACTGCAGCAAGATTCCTGGAGGACGTGAAAAAATCTTTCGAGGGTCAAACACGCTAGCCGATTTTGCCCAATGGATCCTTAATCCCATCGACGAAACGTGGAGTCCAGAAGACATCGAACGTTACGGCAATTGTCATCGCCATGCCACGGTCATGGCTCACAATTTCTCGGGATACGATGGGCAATTTCTGCTCAGATACTATGCGGAACAAAGTACCGAACGGCCTCAAGTGACTTTAAACGGAGTCAAAATCATTTCTATGCAAGTAGGACAAGTACAGTTTAAAGATTCGATGTGTTACTTGGCCATGCCATTAAGTCGCATGCCTAAAACGTTTGGAATGACAGAAATGGCTAAAGGTTATTTTCCACACTTTTTTAATACCAAAGCCAATCAACATACCGTTCTACCCCATTTGCCTGAGGCTGACGACTACGACCCCGACAACATGCGCACCGAACAACGAGAAGCTTTCTATGCTTGGTACCAGACTCACGCCTCGGACCCTTTTGACTTTCAAGAAGAAATGTTAAAGTACTGTCGATCTGACGTGGACATTTTACGACGTTGCTGTGGAAAATTTCGAGAATTGTTCATGGAGTACGGAGGGATCGATCCTTTGAAAGAAGCTTGTACCATCGCCAAAGCGTGTTCTTTAGTGTACCGAAAACGCTTTATGCCTGAAAATACTCTAGCGGTCATCAGTCCTCAAACGACAAATTTTGTCAAACGTCAATACTCGGTCAAAGCCCTACGCTGGCTCCATTACTTGTGCGACAAGGAAGACAAATGGATCCAACACGCTCGCAACGGAGGAGGCGAAAAGACCATCGGAACGTATTCGGTAGATGGTTGGGACTTAGAAAACCCTCAGATTGTGTACGAGTTTAACGGATGTTTATTTCACGGATGTCCCCTATGCTACCCTCAACGAGACACCAAAAATCAGTTTTTACAACGAACCATGGAAGACTTGTACCAGACCACGTGTCAGCGACGTTTGAAGTTAGAACAGCAAGGATACCAGGTGGTGGAAATGTGGGAACACGAGTACGATCAGCGTTTGAAAACCGATCCCGAGTTTAAACGCATCGTAGAAAGTTACCAGTGGGTGGACCCCCTGAACCCACGGGATAGTTTGTACGGAGGACGAACGAATGCTACCTGTTTGCTGTACCAGGTGGACAAAGAGAAAGGAGAAGAAATCAAATACTTGGACGTGTGTTCGTTGTATCCTTACGTGTGCAAATATTGTCACTTTCCCGTAGGGCATCCAGAATTGATGACAGAACACATTGACTTGGACCACATTCGACAGTACGAAGGATTGATCAAGTGTAAAGTCTTACCACCCACAGACTTGTACCATCCCGTTTTACCTCACCATTGCCAAGGAAAACTGATGTTTCCTTTGTGTCGCACATGTGCCGAAACGTGCAACCAAGACCAACCTTGTCATCACACTCAGGAAGAACGCGCCTTGACAGGAACGTGGGTGAGCGTGGAATTGTTTAAAGCTCTGGACCTGGGATATCAACTGTTAGAAGTGTACGAAATTTACCACTTTCCCAAAACACAACAATACCGCAAGGGCGACGAGACACAGAAAGGTATTTTTGCAGACTACGTGGATGCCTTTTTAAAACTAAAACAAGAAGCTAGTGGCTATCCTTCCTGGTGTCACACTCCCGAAGACCAAAAGATATTCAAAGAAAAATATCGGGAGCAGGAAGGTATCACTTTAGACCACATCGAGAAAAACGAAGGACGGCGATCGTTTGCCAAAGTGATGCTCAATTGTTTGTGGGGTAAAATGGCACAACGTCCGTCTTTACCCAAGACGGAGTATTTGTCCGAGCCGTCTCGCTACTTCCAGATGATTCACGACCCAACCAAAGTCATGAAACACGTGGACGTCATTCGTGAGGACTTGACCTTAGTCAATTACGAAGAAGAACTAGACTTTGTAGAAGCCGACAAATTTGGAAATGTCATCATTGCGGCTTACGTGACAGCCCACGCTCGTTTAAAATTGTACGAAGTGTTAGAACTGTTAGGAGATCGCGTCCTGTATTTTGACACGGACAGTTGCATCTACATTCACCGACCGAACCAGTGTAACCCTGTCATCGAAGGAGACCGTTTAGGAGCCTGGACCGATGAACATCCCAACGACAAGATTCTATGTTTTGCAAGTGGCGGTCCTAAAAATTACGGCTACGAATACCGAGACCCACAAGGAGAAATGCACACCGAATGTAAAGTGAAAGGATTGACTCTCAATTATCGCACCAGTCGAGTGGTGAACTTTAACGTGCTACAAGAAGCCTTACAGTCGGGACAGGATGAAACGTTTCAAGTGACTACCCACGAACCGCACAAGATTGTCCGTTTACCTACACACCAAATCGTTAGCCGACCTTTGGAAAAAGTATATCAAATCGTGTACCAAAAAAGAGTACGACTTCCCAATCACTTCACTTTACCGTACGGTCACGTCGAGATTGGGCAGCATATAAAAAGGGATATCGTCCAAGACCAATAATTCATTTGTCACTACAACGTCACAGCGAAAAGAAGATGAATCCATTTAAACAGACATCATTCAAGTTTGGGGATTGTAAAACAAATGTACCTTTCCAGAGTGTGAAAAGTACTGGATGGATAAGACCCATGCATTGCAACGGAAGTTGTCCGGAAGGAAACTGTAAGTGTCCTTGCGGTATGCACTGTAATTGCGTTACAGAGTGCGATGGTGAACCCTACGATTGTAGTGATGCCAGACGCTGTGACGGTAGCGATTCAGCTGGATATCGTGGGAACGTTGCTATGACTACTACCCCTATATCTACCGTGGAAAGTGATGCTGTGCGTGTCAAACCTGAGGGATGCGAAAGCGGTGCGACACGTTATCGTGGACTCCTAGAAATTTCACCGTACCTGCATCGAACAGAAGTGAGGAGAGTCGAATATTCGTTCCCGACGAGTTTGCCTGAATATTGTCATTTCAAAAGTCGATTCCAAACCTTCAAAGATAAATGGCCAAAATATCTGCCTGGACCAACTCCTGAAGAATTAGCCAGAGCCGGATTTTTCTACTTGGGCGAAGGGGATAAAGTCAAGTGTTTCAGATGTGGTGTATCCATTTACGAGTGGGAAAAGAAAGATTCCGCTTACTTGGAACATGCTCGATGGTCTCCGAATTGTCAATACCTACCTTTAGTAGGACCTAGTGATTGGAAGTGACACTACTGTTCCATGTCGTGTAACACACCTAGACCAGTATATAAACCCTCTCTAAAACATTATATTCAAGGATTACCACACGAATTGCAAGAGAAGATCTACAAGGACGTTTGGCAAGGTCTTGCTAAAGAAAAATCGCAATGGGTGACTGTAGAACTTTTGTGTCGTGAAATTCACAAGAGGCAAGTGACAAAAATTAACCAACGTGTTAGATTTCTCTGGATTAAGGGTATTTTTTTGCTCTGTTACCAATTTACTACGTTTACCTCTGAAGACGCTTTGATCCTTCTTAACCGTTACCCTGAATGGCAGTGGGACGAAATTACACGTTATATTAATCACTTTCGCTTTTGGAGCAAATTTAATTCTATGTTTAATTCTGGGTTGAATCTACACTGATAGTCTTCGACCTAAAAAAGAAGTATAAAAGAGAACGACCATGCCACAACCTTTATCAGTTGTGATCCAACAGATTCCGTGGAAGGATATCAATGAGAAGATTCACACGGTGAAAGATTACGAACACTTATTACAAGAACTATCCCCTATGAATTGGGGTCGACGTGTCGTGTGTGTTTTCGTGACTTGCTTTCTGGGATTTCGTTTACCTGCCGATTCCTTGTGGACACTTTACGAACACTACCTATCAAAAAATAAGACAGTATGGTGACTCCTTTAAATGTCCACGAGAGACTTATTCTGTTCAAAGCCTTACGCTTTCATCTGGATACGTCTCGACCTTTCCAAGAAAAAAAGATTCGTCAACTTTTACGTACGGAAGCAGTGTACGAAGATGTGTGTGTAGCTTGTGATTTACACCCTCATTGGACAGATGTACGTGACTGGAAAAGTTGGGATTTTGAGGCTTGGACAAACGAAGTATCCCATTATGCCCAAGCGTTGTGTTCCTAAAATTCATCGTCGTGTGAAAAAAGTCACTTTTAATCCTGTGTTAGTAACAGTACCAGAAGATGAAAAAGAAAAAGAATCTATCACCCAAGACAATCCTTCTGTTCAAGACAGAACTGTCATGGACATTCCCCCACAAAGACCCTTTCGAGAAGACACCTATGTGACTGTACCCCCTGTAGAGGAGACTATAAGAACATTACACACTACCTCTAGGACACATTCGTTACCCAAACCACGTTGTACAGGGACTTGTTTATTTGCCACTTTGATCGTTTGCCTAGGTATTTTATTCCTGTATTTATCCATTTGGCTTTTATGTTTTCGTGTTGTTCAAATTTAAACATGCATTCAAATAAACGTGTCTTGAAAAAAGTATAAAAACCTCTTGTCTTGTCTGTTGTTGTGTCAATACTGTCATACCACTACACGACTATGGCTCACTCTACTCTTTCTACTACTCCTTCCTCCTCCACATTCAAAGTCATTGACGAACACTTAGATCAGGCTAGTTGGAAAGCCTCGTATCTTCGTCATCCTTTTAACATGTTAATTGCTGGACCGAGCGGTTCAGGCAAAACCGAATTTGTCAAACGTTTGATCGAACATAAACATCATTTGATCGATCGTCCACCTCAACGCATCGTGTGGTGTTACAAAGAGTGGCAATCGGCATACAGCCTCTTGCAAGAAAGTCAAGGTGATTCCATTGTGTTTGTAGCAGGCATTCCTAAAGAAGACGAGGGGATCGTGTCTGACCCTAGTCAAACTCATTGGGTCATTTTTGACATGTTAGGAGAAGACGAAGAAGAAATTAAACTATGGTTTACGCGTAAAGGGCATCATCGTAATGCCAGTGTCATTTACATTACACAAAATTTTTTTCAACAAAGTAAAGCCCATCGTACCATTAGTCTTAATGCTCATTACGTGGTCTTGTTTAAAAGTCCTCGAGATAAATCACAAGTGCAAGTTTTAGCCAAACAGTTAGGAACACCTTGGCTAACTCATGCGTACGATGATGCCACTCAAACGCCACACGCCTATTTACTCGTGGATTTAAAACCCACTACCCCTGATTATTTGCGATTTCGTACCGATTTGTTTCACGACTGGTGTCAAGACGGAGGACCTGTCGTGTACACGTCCTCCTCGTCGACATAACACTATGAAGCACTAAAAAAAACTATAAAAACCTTGGGTTACTTTGACCTGGTCTCATACATCGTCAACATGACGTCCCTTCAGTCTCATCTTCCGATCAAATTGATTCGTGCCTTGTACGGCATCAGTCGCGAAAAAAATCCACAAAGACGTGCTCACGTCTTAGAAGCCAGTCTCAAAGAAGTCTTACGATGGTTTACGGTGACAGCACGTCAAATACTGCAAGGCATCATTCACATTCCACATCAAACCAAACGCTTTTTTGACAGAAACAAAGTAGCCTTGACGCAACTGGCCAATCCTCGCATTGACACTCACACCAAAAAGCAAATCATATTGAAACCTGGAGGTAGTGGTTCTCTAGGATGTGTCATCATTCGTTCCCTTTTAAAATGGGATCCCAATACTCCCAAAGTTCACCCCAAGAAGAAAACAAAAAAAGCCAAACAAGCCCCTAAGAAAAAGAACAAGGGTGCCAAGACCAAAACACAGAAAATGAAAAGTCCACAGACAAAAGCGGTCACCCGCAAGAAAGGCACTTCGGCCAGGACACAACCTTACCTTCGTCAACCACGACCTGTAAGAAAAGATCTACAAGGACGTTTGGCAGGGACTACGTTGCCAGTAGCCTCAGGGGCTGCCACTTCTCCGTTGCGGGTGATGCCAGCCAAACCCAATTTGACACCCGTTTTTCCTAATTTGATGAAACATTGGAAATCTGCGTCTCCCAAAACGTCTCCTCCACCGGTGACACCCTCATCCACCTTAGCGGCAGTAGCAGCTGCTCACAAAGTACCTGCCCAGAAAGTCAAAGTCCAAGAATGATCTGGCATGTTAAAGAGTTTACTAGATTTGTCCAAACAAGAACTGTCCCGATTGAGTCCGTTGCGAACCCCTTCACGACGTGTGTTACCTGCCATGAAGTTGATACGACGCAAAGATAATCAGTGGCGACGCATTCCAGTATAAAAATATGACTTGAAGACCACGACGTCAATCAGTATTTTTCTGTACCACTGCTGAACACTCAAGGATGCTTCCTCAAAAACGTGCACACCACCACCGCCACTACCCTCGTCGTTCTGCTGTCCAAAAAGGAAAAGGAACAAGACAATCTCGTCATCTCACCAAAAGCTTTAAAACCAAACATCAACGTCCTTTCCTCCAAAGACGTAGTCTTTTAAAGAAAAAGAAGAGTCACCAAAAAGGAGGATCCTTTGGTAATTTTGTGAAAGACATTGTTACCTTTTTGACGAAGCGGTAGTTCCCAAAAAGTAGATAAAAGAGAGTGTCTACCAAGTCATTGACACTAGTAATATTGTGAAACGAACAAGCAAAGATGTCACCTCGCAGAAAACATTCTTCTTCACCCCACAAAGGAAAGAAAAGGAAAGGACGTTTAGCCAAACATCGACACGTTCATCGTCCAAAGACCCAAAAGAAAATATCCGTCCGTCAAAAGAAAAAGATGCTGGTGCAACGCGGAGGATTTTTCCTACCCCATGATCTCTTTCCAGAAAAAGTGATACCACTTATAAATCAAGTGATGGCACAACAAAAAAAAAAAGATAAAAGAGGGTGTGTTTCAAGTCATGGACGTCAGTGGTATTGTGGAACGAACAAGCAAAGATGTCACCTCGCAGAAAATATTTTTCTACACCTCACAAAAGAAAGAAAAAGAAAGGACTACCTCCTCGTTTGGTCAAACACGGAGACGTGTTGTCTGTCCTGTCCAAAGCCTCTCCACCCATGCGAAAACAAATCATTAAAACGGCTTCCAAAGATGTCATCGATACCGTGTGCGAATGTTGTTTGAATGTCTTGAAAGGCACGATACCTTTGTCTTCACACCAGAAAAAATGCTTAGCCAAACATCGACACGTTCTTCGTCAAATGGTCCAAAAGAAAATACCCGTCCGTCAAAAGAAAAAAATGTTGGTGCAACGCGGAGGATTTTTACCTTTTCTTCTTCCTGTGTTGGGAGGATTAGCGAAATCCGGTATCCTATCCGGCATATTACCAGGTTTTTTACAAGGGATGACACAAGGGATGTCCCCAGGGATGCACCAAGGGATGTCCCCAGGGATGCACCAAGGGATGGCCCCAAGGTATGGGTAGCAATATGTATGATCCTTCCAGAAGATAAAAGGGATCCATGAAGCACCACGATCTCAGACGTAACCTTTGGAAGCCCATGGAAGGACGAAAACTGACTTTAGTTCCTTACAAACGATGGATGGAATACCATCGTTGGCAAGAACAACGTACCCCCCATTTACCACCCAATCCTGATTTGAACGAGATGTCCCAATTACAACACGAATTGCAATCCTTGCTGCATCGCCACGATTTGTCCGAAACCGAAAAATCGCAAAAGTACGGTCAACTTCTGCAACGACTACAACTCTTTCATCGAAAAGCTGTGGAACAAACAGCTCTACCCACACTGTCCGATTTGAAGGCACTAATGAATAATCCGTCGCCTTTACCCTCTACAGTAGCCAAAACAGACGTCACCCCACCATTACCCAAGGAAGAAAAAGAACCCCATGATCTCTTTCAAACACCCACTGCTACTCCCATTCCGAGTAAGATTGCCGCTTCCTTATTGACCCCTTCTCCCACGCCCCAACGAGAAGAACTCAAAACTTGGGTTAAAAAGATGATGGCTACTCCTGCTTCAACAGAAGTGAAAAAGAAAGAAAGGAAACCAGAGGTGAGAAAAGAAAAGAAGACCAAAGCTATCTCATTACCTCCGCCACCACCACCACCACCAGCACCCTCGACGTCAACTCCTGTGGCACATCGGACACGTAAAACCGTTTCCAAACAACCCCCATTTCGTCCCACCCAAAGCAATATCCTCGAAGAGTGGGTCACTTATTAACCTAAGCCATGGAGAAGGTCTTAGCCAGCATTTATTACGATCCAGCTCACCCTGCAGGTTACGGAGGCATTCAGAAATTGTATCGTGCTGCAAAAACTCGCTTCAAAAAGCTCCGTTTACCTACAGTACAACGATGGTTACAAGAACAAGCGACGTACACTTTACACAAACCCATTCGACGAAAATTTCACAGAAGTCGCACTCAAGTGGAAGGCATCGATCATCAATGGCAAGCCGATTTAGCCGATGTCTCTCATTTAGCCACCTACAATCGTGGCTACAAATATTTGTTTTGTGTCATCGACGTCTTTTCTAAATTTGCCTGGGTCGTACCATTGACATCCAAATCGAGCGGAGAGTTAGTACGAGCTTTGCAACTGGTGTTGAAACAAAGTGGTCGTCACCCTCTTCGATGGCAAACCGACAAAGGCACCGAATTTCTAAACCAAGCTTTCCAACGAGAATTAAAGAAACGTGACATTCATTTTTTCACCACCGAAAATCCTGAAACCAAAGCCAGTATCGTGGAACGTTTTCAACGTACCTTGAAAGAACGCATGTGGAAATATTTTACGCATCAACACACTCTCAAGTACATCGACGTCTTACCGCACTTAGTTCAAGCCTACAATCAATCTTACCATAGAAGCATTGGACGTGCCCCACAAGAGGTGACACCCGACAACGAAGTGACTGTTTTTGAGCGTCTGTTTGGTACGTCCCGAACGGGGGCTGTCCCCAAGAAAGGTGGAGAAGTGTTAACCCTGGGAGATTGGGTACGCATTGGTAAAACCAAACGCACTTTCGACAAAGGTTACTTACCCAATTGGACCACCGAATTGTTTCGTGTTACTGAACGAGTGCGTGGCCGTCATCCTGCCGTCTATAAATTGGAAGACATGAACGGAGAAGTATTAAAAGGAACGTTTTACTTGCCTGAGTTACAACGTGTCACCAAAAAAGAAGACGACGTGTACGACATTGAAAGCATTCTCGAACGAAGAGCTCGTAAAGTAGGAAAACGACGTGTCAAAGAAGTCAAAGTACGTTGGAAAGGATATCCTCCTAGTTTTGATTCTTGGATTGACGCTGCCCAAGTCATCGACTATAAAAAGAAGTGACCATCATGCCCTTCAATACAGCTTCGGCAACCACTGTGACTTCTCCTTCACCCACGTCATCTCTGCAAGATTTACAAAAGCAACCCTTGTGGGTGTGGTGTGGAGAACGTGTCCCTAAAACCCAAATCGTCTTTTTCTGTCAAATCTTTGTGGTGTATTGTGTTATCGGTGCAGCCATTGCTAATTTGAGTTTGCAACAAGGAGACAAACAATTGTGGACTATTTTACTCAGCAGTTGCATCGGGTATCTTCTTCCCAATCCTTCCCTGAAATACTCTTACAACGGGAACAACAGTAACAATATTGGGAGTCTTGCGTCCAACGTTAGTCCTTCTCCTGACAGTCACCCTTCCAATCACAATCCTCTTTTAGACACTCCTTTAACCTCGAGTGACTCCTCGGACAGAAGAACATTGGAAATATGAACAACACTATTAACCAATTTTACTTAACGTTACCCAGTGACAGTTCCATGGAGGTGTTTCCTAACAACACGTTGTGCTGTTACACGTCTAAATTACCTCAAGCCATGCATTTGGATGAAGATGCTCATTGGGAAGTGGCTTTAGTGGAAATAATACACCCAACACAAATCAAAAACATCGTCGAAAATGAAAACACTTTTACAGTAGAAGTGTTTGACGAGCAATTGCAACAAGCCTTAGACGTACGAGGCATCACTGGCATGGACACAAAGAAATCTGATGGACCCAAAACTAAAACCCTGTCCACTCATGTGATCATCATTCCTCCAGGCTATTATTTTAGTGGTCAACATTTAGTGACTACACTTGCTACCAGGTTTAATGCTGTGTTTGGTAAAGCCATGGATAAACTACCCTCCAAAAAAAGTATTACCTTTGAGTACTATCAAGTGGCTCGTCGTCTCATGATCAAATTTTCAGAGGATAAAATGATAGGCATTACCTTTTGTCCTGAATTGTATGCTATTTTAGGTGGAGACACCGAGTTGCTCAAGAAGAGAAATGAAAAAAAAAACAACTCATAGACGGTAACTCGGATGTTGCGAAATATTTTAAATTCCCTGTAGAAATGAACCAAGGACTCAACTTAATGTTTGTGTACTCCGATGTGGTGGAGTACAACGTGGTAGGACACACCTCTGTACCGTTACTGCGTGTCATTCCTTTCAAAGTGGATTCTGTCGTCGCCGCTGACGAGGAAGGTGGAAATACCTATCACGTTCACCGCGAATTTATACAACCTCATTATTTACCTGTCAGTAAGTCGTATTTCGACAGTGTCAACATTACTATAAAAGGAGAACTAGGACAAAATATTCCATTTACCAAAGGGAAAGTCACAGCGAAACTCCATTTTCAAAAACGATTCTCCAACAACTGAAAAAGTGATGTATCCTGTGTACCAAGGAGTCACTCGACAACGAGGACATGGTTTAGGAGATATGTTTAAATCAGCCTTTCGTTCTGTGGTCCCTGTTTTGAAACCAATGGTGACACGAGGATTGCACGCCTTAAAAGATGCCGCATTGACTCACGGCAAAGATTTTCTTCAAAATGTTCTCATTGACAAACAAAACCCCAAAGAAGCTTTCTTGAGAGCAGGCAAAAATGTCTTGCTTCAAACGGGTAAAGAGATTTTGGGTCGACGAGAAAGTCCTATAAATGCCCTAAACGGTACCGAGTCTGGCATTCCTGCTTCCCTGACGACACAGCAAGGACAAGGTAGAAAGCGACGACGAAGGCACCCTTTCAAAAGTCTCCGTACCTCTAAAGTTAGTAAGACGAAGAAAAAAAGAACCGCTCGAGACTTAGACATTTTTGATTATTAAAAGTAAAAATGATGCACCAAGAATCTTGTGCCTGTTCCAAGTCGGAACTAGATCTCTTTGCCATGCCACCCACGATGATGACCATGCAAGAAGCCCAATGGGTTGAATTTCATCCCGTCTCCTCTTTGACGGATTCAGCTCCCATCGAGTTTGAAATCAAAGGACAACCCGAAGATTACATCGATCTCAACAACAGTTACTTGTATTTGAAAGTGAAAGTGACCAAAACGGACGGCTCCAATCCAGTAGCCGATACCCTAGCAGCTCCTGTCAACAATTTCATGCATTCCTTGTTCAGCGAAGTGGATTTGTACATGAATAACAAACTGGTTAGCAGTAGTATGGATACTTACCCTTACCGTGCGTACCTCGAAAATCTCTTGACGTACGGAAAAGAAGCCAAGAACACTCATTTAGATGCTTGCGTGGTATGGAAACCTGACACCGCAGATAAGTTTAACGACACAGCTGCGCCCGCAGATGACAATCCTCACAATGTGGGTTTTAACGAGCGTCGAAAGAAAATTTTGCAAGGACGTAGTTTAGAACTGTTCGATCGTTTGCATTTGGACATGTGGTTTCAAGAAAAGTATTTGCTGAACGGGGTGGATATTCGCTTGAGACTAAATCGTAGCAGTGCTGCTTTCCATTTGATGGCTGCTGATGACAACCACTGTAAAACCACGATCCAAGAAGCCAGGTTATACGTGCGTCGTGTGGAAGTGTTACCTAAAGTGGGAAATGATATCAGTCACACTTTGAGCAGAACGACAGCCAAGTATCCGATACGACGCGTGGAAGTCAAAACTTTCACCATTGCCACTGGACTCCGATCTAAGATCGAAGATCATCTGTTCCAAGGACAGTTACCCAAACGTTTATTCATTGGTATCGTCAACAATGAAGCCCTCAACGGTGCCTACACTCAAAATCCTTTCCAGTTTCATCACTACAATGTATCCAAAATCGAAGTGAGTCGCGATGGCAAAACTTTGTGTACCAGACCCTTTGAACCCAACTTTGCCCTGAAGAATTACTTGAGGTCGTACTTGTCGCTGTACGAAGCCACAGGACAGTTAGGAACCAACACCAGTCACGGTATTTCCTACCACGATTATGCAGGAGGTTACGCTTTGTGGGCTTTTGATTTCACTCCAGACCAAGGCAGCGACGAGGGACATTTCCACCCTATAAAATCTGGACAACTGCGTGTGGAACTTCAGTTTACAGTAGGTCTTCCCCATACGGTGAATGTCATTCTGTATGCCGAATTCGATAATACCATAGAAATCAACAGTTTGAGAGAAGTCATTCTAGACTATTAGACATTATGGAAGACCCTTGTCCTTCTTTGAATAGTGGAGAATCCATGGAATGGGAGGTTACAGAAAAAGCAAACCCTCAAGACCAAAAAGAAGAAGTAGTGATCATGCAATCCAGATGGCCAGAACAGGAACAACAGTTAGTGGCTTGTTTTGCACAACACTTAGAAGATAAAATGAGGGACATGATTAAAAAAGATTGTTATGGATGTCAAATCGATCATCCCAGTCAAATTCAACACGATAAATGTATGATGATGAGTCAAGAAGAAAAATTGGATGATTATCTGAACGAAGCTTGGAGTCTCATCTCAGAAGAAGACGTGTTACTTCAGTGGTATAAAGGCTTACGTGATTATTCCTCTCCTCCATTGTTTGCTCGAGAAATTGATCGCATCGAAGCTCTCTTGGCACAGAGTAAAGAGACGAAGAAAACCATCAGTTACTTGTCAGACCGTTTCAAGCAAAAAGTCTGGATTGAATTGATGACTTATCATCACCTGTGAATTTGAATAAAAATGTTGTGTTTTGAAAACCAATGCGTCTGTCGTTTGTTTTACATTTGTATTCATATAAATGCTCTTTGACTTTTCTTTCTATCCCTCACATCAAACTATCTAAACGTTTCAAAACCCTAAACCGCAGAGGGGTGTTTTCCATCACGTCCGCGCTTGAACCATATAAAGCAGGGGTAGTCTCCAGTCTGGCCATCCATTGTTTGACTCATCCTACTACGAAGATGTGCTCAAGACTAGCTAAGCTGAACGAAGCTTATGTCACTCTGCATCGTATCAGACACAATCTGATGCCAAAGCCTGAAGAGATTGAGAATGTAAGAATGCTACAAGTAACGGAAGACCTCATAGAAGAACTCTTCAGAGAGGACATTCAAAAAGGGAAAGAAGAATGGACTGAGAAGTATCGACTTCAAAAGCAGCGGAGAGAGCAGAGAGAACAGCATCAGCAGCATCAGCAACAGCAACAACAGCAACAGGAACCAGACAGAAGTTTTGTCGACTGTCGTGTGGACACGAAAGAGTTCTCTTTCTCTTTCCGAAGAAGCAGACCCTATCGTGTAGCCAAACGAGGACGCAATCTTAGACGATAAAAGATTGTCATCCTTCCTCGTACACACAAACACAAAAAAACAGCCCTTTTCAGGGCTACCCAATATTCTCGAAAAGAATTAATCATTCAATTTGCTTATGGTATGTGAGGAAGTTAGAAAAAAATTAGAAGTGAGTCTATAATCACTGTCTCTTTTTACTTTTGTTTTGAAGTGCGTCTATAAGCACAACGTATTTTTTCAGAATAACTTGTTCAATGTATAATTAATATGAGTCAAGTATAAAAGTGAGTGAGTGTTTTATTTTAAAAGTCAGCTTGTTTTGATGATGATAGGAATAATGTAAGTTTTTTGGATCTAGGGGTGTTTTCCATCACGTCCGCGTGTTTTGGTAATGATAGGGATACTGTAAGATTTTTGGATCTAGGGGGGTGTTTTCTATCACGTCCGCGCTTGAATTATATATAAAGAAGCACTCGTCAGTCTGGCTACCCATCGTTGGCGCATCAAAGAAGATGAGCAGAGTACAGAAATTAAGAGAACTTCAAATGCATTTGGAGAATGCTAGGCGTCTCCTGGACGAACTGGCAATGGAGGCAGAAGAAGAACAGACTAGGATTGAAAAAGAAGAGGAGGAAAAAAAAAAAGAAAGAAGAAGAGGAGAAGAAAAGCCCCATCTTGTCTCATCGCATGATGAGACAGACTAGTAAAGTCAAGCCCGTGGTGAGGACACCTTCACCACCAGAACCAGTTCGTCCACTACAGGCGCAGCCCCCACCGCAACAACCACAGCCTCGACCGCAACAACCACAGCCTCATCCACGGTTGCGGAATAGAGGCAGAAATGAAGAGACTTTCACTATCCCTCAAACAGAAGATTGGGATAGTGAAGCCACTCATTCTCCCTCTGCACTCCCAATCACAAGAGTGAATTGGGAGAATGATTGGAGTAGGAGATGTGTGTGTGGGGCTAGACCTGGGAGATGCCAGCATTAACCAGGTGCAATTTGAAGTTTTAAAAACAGCCCTTCTCAGGGCTACCCAAATAACAAGAAAAGAAATACTATGTCAATTGCCAATGGGTGTGAGAGAGGAGTAGTGTGATTGTAAACACTGACTCTATATAGATGGTATATGGTGTGATTTTGGATAGTATATAGTATGGTGTGTTTTGGCTGCTTCCCCGTGTGTGTGGTTAGTATAGGGTGTGATTTTGGATAGTATATAGTATGGTTTGTTTTGGCTGCTTCCCCGTGTGTGTGGTTAGGATAGGGTGTGATTTTGGATAGTATATAGTATGGTTTGTTTTGGCTGCTTCCCCGTGTGTGTGGTTAGTATAGGGTGTGATTTTGGATAGTATATAGTATGGTTTGTTTTGGCTGCTTCCCGGTGTGTGTGGTTAGTATAGGGTGTGATTTTGGATAGTATATAGTATGGTGTGTTTTGGCTGCTTCCCCGTGTGTGTGGTTAGTATAGGGTGTGATTTTGGATAGTATATAGTATGGTTTGTTTTGGCTGCTTCCCGGTGTGTGTGTGGTTAGTATAGGGTGTGATTTTGGATAGTATATAATAGGATTTGTGAATAGTATCTAATATGACAAGTGAATGTAGGGATGTTTACTTTCACGTCCGTGCTTAAGATATATATATATATATATACGCAATCGTCGGTCCTTGGAGCCATTCAATTTTGAACACATCAAGATGAATTTTGAATTGTTTATCCAACTCCGAGACAGCTGGTTTGGGATCCTTGATGCAGAATATCAAGTGGAAAGACTTGAGGAAGAATTTCAGAGTAACCATGGCTTTGTAAGCCAACTGAAATTAGCAAGAGATTTATTAGAAGGTATGATAGAGGAGGAAGACCAGAACTTAAGAAGACGTATTAAAAGAAAATATATAAGAATAGGGGACTTGAAGCAAGCACTTGATCATGTCATCAAAGTCAGGTGTTTTCTAGAAGAAACATTACATCTGATAGAGTGGGAATATGTGAAGTGGGGTCTAGACAGGCTAAAGAAAGCAGAAGCAATGATGAGAATGGTGATGGAAGAACAGGTGATCCAGATTAAAGAAAACTGGTCTAAGGAGAGAAAGGAAAAAAAGAACAAAAGACGAAAGAGGACTTTGATCTACTCAATCTAAGATGGATGAGAGTTCAGGAAAAGTTTAGAGCTATGGGACATCCTGACTGGATTCCCGAAGAAGAAAAGAAGAAGAAAACAGGAATCATTGGTAAAATCAAAAGGTGGTGGAACAATGGCAGAAAATAAAAGAAGAAGAAGTATCCAAAGGCTCTTTTCAGGGCCACTCATAAGTCTCGAAAAGATAGTAGCTTTCATTGCCACCCTTTTTTTCCCTTGTTTTATTTCCCATGTTATATTTCCCTTGACGCTATATAGGCCCACTATGTTCCATTTCCCTTGACGCTATACAGGCCCACTATGTTCCATTTCCCTTGTCGCTATAGTACCCCAAGCTGTTTTGTCGCTATAGTGCCCCAAGCTGTTTTTGACTGGATTTTCCCTTGTCGCTATAAATCTTGTCGCTATATTAGCCCAAGCCCTTTTTGACTGGATTTTCCATTGTCGCCACGGTGCCCCCATTAACTACTAGCGTCATTTTATGGGATGACGTCAATATTTGGTTTTTAAGCGTTTTGTAGGATAACAAGATTGCCTTTTTCCTTTTCCTTTTTGGACAGCAGAACGCCGAGGGTTGTGGTGTGCAAGTTTTTGAGGAGACACCATTGGATGTTCAGCAGTAGCACAAAAAATACTGATTCACGTCGTTGTCATCAAGTGATTTGTTTATACCTGAATGCTACGCCACTGATTATCTTTCCGTCGTATCAACTTCATGACAGGTAACACATGTCGTGAAGTGGTTCGCAACGGACTAAATCGGGACAGTTCTTGATTGGACAAATCCAGTACACATTTTTAATATGCCAGATCTTTCTTTGACTTTGACTTTGGGGGCAGGTATTTTGTGAGCAGCTGATACTGCCGCTAAGGTGGAAGAGGGTGTCACCCGTTGGAGGAGACGTTTTGGGAGACGAAGATTTCCAATGTTTCATCAAATTAGGAAGAACGGGTGTCAAATTGGATTCGGCTGGCATCAACCGCAACTGAGAAGTGGAAGAACCTGAGGCTACTGGAAACGCGGTCACTGGTGCTGCAGGTTGTGGTTTACGAAGGTAAGGTTGCGTCCTGGCCGAAGCACTTCTTTTGTGGGTGACAGCTCTTTTCTGTGGACTTTTCTTTTTCTGTGTTTTGGTCTTGGCACTATTGTTCTTTTTCTTGGGGGTTCGTTTGGCTTTTTTTTCTTGGGGTGATCTTTGGGAGCATTGGGATCCCATTTTAAAAGGGAACGAATGAAGACACCTCCTTGAGAACCTCTACCTCCAGGTTTCAAAATCATTTGCTTTTTGCTTTGAGTGTCGATGCGAGGATCAGCCAGTTGCGTCAAGGGTAACTTTGTTTCTGTCAAAAAAGCGTTTGGTTTGATGTGGAATGTGAATGATGCCTTGCATTATTTGACGTGCTGTCACCGTAAACCATCGTAAGACTTCTTTGAGACTGACTTCTAAGACGTGAGCACGAATTTGTGAATTTTTTTCGCTACTGATACCCTACAAAGCTCGAATCAATTTGATGGGAAGATGAGACTGAAGGGACGTCATGTTGACAATGTATGAGACAAGGTCAAAGTGACCGAGGTTTTTATAGCTTTTTTTAGTTGTTGATATTGTTATGTCGACGACGAGGACGTGTACACGACAGGTCCTCCGTCTTGACACCAGTCGTGAAACAAATCGGTACGAAATCGCAAATAATCGGAAGTGGTGGGTTTTAAATCCACGAGTAAATAGGCGTGTGGAGTTTGAGTGGCATCATCGTACGCATGAGTCAGCCAAGGTGTTCCTAACTGTTTGGATAAGGGTTGCACTTGCAATTTATCTCGAGGACTTTTAAACAAGACCACGTAATCAGCATTGAGACTAATGGTACGATGAGCTTTACTTTGTTGAAAACAGTTTTGTGTAATGTAAATGACACTGGTATTACGATGATGCCCTTTACGCGTAAACCACAGTGTAATTGCTTCTTCGTCTTCTCCTAACATGTCGTCAAAAATGACCAAATGAGTTTGACTAGGGTCAGACACGATCCCATCGTCTTCTCTAGGAATGCCTTCCACAAACATAATGGAATCATCTTGACTTTCTTGCAAGAGGCTGTATGCCGATTGCCACTCTTTGCAACACCACACGATCTGTTGAGGTGAACGATCGATCAAATGATGTTTATGTTCGATCAACAAACGTTTGACAAATTCGGTTTTGCCTGAACCGCTCGGTCCAGCAATTAACATGTTAAAAGGATGATGAATATACACGGCCTCCCAATTAGCATGATCTATGTGTTCGTCAATGACTTTGACTGTCGAGGAGGAAGGAGTAGAAATAGCTGAGTTAGCCATAGTAGTGTAGGGTATGACACTATTGACACAACAACAGACAAGACAAGAGGTTTTTATACTTTTTTCAAGACACGTTTATTTCAATTCTTGTTTATATTTGAACAACACGAAAGACAAACATACATCAAAGCCAAATGGATAAGTACATGAATAAAATACACATGGAAACGATCAAAGTGGCATATAAACAAGTATCTGTACAACATTGTTTGGGTAACCAAGGTATCCTAGAGGTAGTGTGTAATGTTCTTATAGTCTCTACATGGGGTATAATCACATAGGTGTCCCCTCGGAAGGGTCTTTGTGGGGGAATGTCCATGACAGTCCTGTCTTGAACAGAGTGATTGTCTTCGATGACAGATTCTTCTTTTTTCTTCTTCTGGCACTGTCACTAACATAGGTTTAAAAGTGACTTTTTTCATTCGACGATTGATTTTACGAACACATCGGTTGAGCATAATGGGATGCTTATTTTGTCCAAGCCTCAAAACCCCAACTTTTCCAGTCACGTACATCTGTCCAATGAGGGTGTAAATCACAAGCTACACGCACATCTTCGTACATCACTTCCGTTCGTAAAAGTTGACGAATCTTTTTTTCCTGTAGAGGTAGAGACGTATCCAGATGAAAGCGTAAGGCTTTTAACAGAACGAGTCTCTCCTGGACATTTAAAGGAGTCACCATACTGTCTTTTCTGTAGGTATTGTTCGTAAAGTATCCACAAGGAATCGACAGGTAAACGAAATCTCAGAAAGCAAGTCACTAAAACACACACTACTCGTCGTCCCCAATTAATGGGACACAGTTCTTGTAATACGTGTTCGTAATCCTCCACCGTGTGAATATTCTCATTGATATCCTTCCACGGAATCTGTTTTATCACAAGTGATAAAGGTTGTGGCATGGTAGTTATATTTTATACTTCTTTTTTTGTCGAAGACCATATTTGTATATTCTGCTCAGAATTATTTAAAAATCTTCTCCAAAAGCGAAAGTGATTAATATAACGTGTAATTTAGGACCACTGCCATTCAGGGTCAAGGTTAAGAATGATCAAAACTTCTTCAGATCTTTAACGAACTAAATTGGAATCTGTGGAAGGTAGACTTGATCAAGAGAAATCTGACACGTTGGTTGATTTTTCTCACTTTCCTCTTGTAAATTTCACGACACAAAAGCTCTACAGTCACCCATTGAGATTTTTCTGTAGCAAGTCCCTGCCAAACTTCCTTGTAGATTTTCTCTTGCAATATGTGTGGTGATCCTTGAATATTATTTTTTAAAGAGGGTTTATATACTGGACTAGGTTTGTCTCCAAGCCAAACTGGTTTGTTAACCGACATGGTACAGTATTGTCACTTTCAATCACTAAGTCTCACTAAATGTAGGTATTGATACTTCGGAGACCATCGAGTATGTTCCAGGTAAGCGGAATCTTTCTGTTCCTAATCGTAAATTGACACACCACAACTGAAACACTTGACTTTATCCCCTTCGCCTAAGTAGACGATTTCGGGCTTTCTATTGTTGTAACGGTATTTATGTTGTTAGTTTGTTGCTGAAATTATCTATACTATAGTCTATAGCAAAGCGCTTAAGTTTTTTCAGTATTTTAATTTCACGCTCACAATAAATATCATGTTTGTCTTGAAAGAGGATTGAAACTCTAAGTTACGCGAACGTGAAGAAAAACATCTCTTTGTTACTAGTTAGGTGTTGTGTTTATTTTAATCATGCTTGCCGTATATCTTTGTGTTTTGCAGGTCATATTGTTTTTGATGTAAATATTTACATCAATAGACAGACAACTTGGGTTTTTATCCTAACCCTAACCCACTGAACTTGCTTTGTTAATTCGTACAAATCCCAGATTCACAAGTTTGAATAGAAAAGAAAAAAAGAAACAAAAATCCATGCCACTTAATACTGCACAACTCCTGACTATACCGATGTGAGTGTGTACGTCAAAATGTTTAAATGAGATACAAATAAATTGTCAGTTTCAAAATGAGAACCAGTACTCTGACCGTTCAGTAGCTGATGTGGTAGAAAGAAATGGTACGAGTACTGTTACCATTCAATAGTTGATGTGGTAAGAAGAAATGTTACAATACACAACGGAGGGAGTTAAGTTCATATTCCAGTCTGCACTGCAATGGGAACAACTTGAGAGCGTATTTATTATTTTACCATACCACCTTCGTACAAAACATTGCATCACTCATCAAAAACATATTCATTGGCTAGATTAATTTTCTTACCGCGTTCACTTCGAATTGACTTCAGTAGCTCTTCACCTAGTTTCGAGATAGGTCGTGTTTCACCGCTAGATTATTTATATAAAAATAGAAGTCAAACTAAAGCAAGAACAATCGTACCCTGGGCGATCCCACAAAAATTATGTAAATTTTATAGTCAAATACATCACATCGTATTTGGATTAACTATTTTGTGGGAACGTTTTAGTCGTATTTGTCATCGGTTCACTCTGGTGATATTTTAAAATCGTAGTCCTTTCCTATGGATTTGATTTTCTAATTGGGATCTGTGTTTCTTTGAATTTTTCTAAGGGAAAATATACCACAAAAACAAGCGTAAGGGTCCAGATTATTTTTAAAAGTAGGTATAACATACTCTCTCTCTCTCTCTCTCTCTCTCTCTCTCTCTCTCTCTCTCTCTCTCTCTCTCTCGTAATACGTTTGATTGAAATCCTAATGGTGGATGTTCCCGTTTGAAGATACCTCTCCAAAATTTGAATCAGTAGGCACGATAATTTTCGTTTGCAATGTAATTTGTTTTTTCAAACGCTACACCCTTACAAATAGTCAATCAGTAAATCGTTGGATGAAATAAAATCTTGAGTTGACAAACTTGTACAATTCAGGTATCGGAGCTTTATCTTTATTTTTGGCACTGCAATGTGTCACGGAAAATTTTTTAAGCACGAGATCTACCGTTTTTTTTAGAAAGGAAACAGATACAAAAGTATTTCATTCATGACTCGAGTGATCTTGCACTGTATAACCATTCTTATGGCTAACTTTGAAATACAAATTCCAGAACCAAAACACACGTTCGGAAGAATTGTAACAATGTAACAATGATTGACGCGAGTGACATTGCACTTTATGACCCTGCCTATGGTTAACTTTGAATTTCAAATCAAAACACACAGCTTAGACTGTCGATAGAACTATGCATATTTTGATGCTGCTTTTTTTCCCCTTCGACTTAGATTTGTTAAAACTTGGCAACATTGTTTGTAGCGTATGCTGAGAAACACAGGACATCCCTTAAATTTGAGATATGTTAGGAAGTCAGTCGACAAAAAATATCACACTACCATTTTACCAAATTGATGAATGAATGAAAACAATGAACATATTTCACATAGAATGTATGGGGTTCTTAATTATCCTTGTTTTGTTTTCCTTTCCTTGTGTATAGGAGATTGTGTGATTTTTTTTTCTTTTCCTTCTGTTTTGATAGGAGATTGTGTGGTTTGTTTTCAGGGCCACTCATATACCTCGAAAAGATATTTGCTTTTTTTGCCTTCCATTACCCTTGTTGCTGGACAGGCCAAATAAAAATAATATTCCCCTTGTTAAATTCCCCTTGTCGCTATATAAGCCCACCATACCATCTTAAATTTCCCTTGTCGCTAGATAGTCCCACCATGTTCAATTTCCCTTGTCGCTAGATAGGCCCAAATAGTTCCCATGTTAAATTTCCCTTGTCACTAGATTGGCCCACCATGTTCGATTTCCCTTGTCGCTAGATAGGCCCAAAAAGCTCCCATGTTAGATCCCCTTTGTCGTTATACAAACCCACCATGTTAAATTTCCCCTTGTCGCTATAGTGCCCCACGACCTTTGTCGCTATAGTGCCCCACGACCTTTTTGCCTGGGATTTCCATTGTCGCTATAAATCTTGTCGCTATAGTGCCCAACGACCTTTTCGACTGGATTTCCCATTGTCGCTATAGTGCCCCACATTACTATATCTATCTATCTATCTATCTATCTAACTATCTAACTATCTATCTATCTATCTATCTATCTATCTATCTATCTATCTATCTATCTATCTATCTATACGAGTTGGATTTAATTTTTGTGTACCTTTTTCAAAATCACCTAGCGTTGTAACTTCAACGTCTACACCAATTGCACCACAACCCCTCATATGGTTCGCATGGTTCTAATACCTACATACTTATATTAATCAACCTATGTAATACATGTACCCGCCAATGCTATTCACTTTTTCTGAATCGCTGCCAAGCGTTTCATAGGTCCTTTAAAGAGGTTCTTTCATGGTCGGTATTGATCAGTAGTATACTTATCTGCCCCACAGTGTCTTGACGTATGTTAGAAACGTTTAATTTATTTACCTGGAGTCGACTAACAGAATATATTTACAGATTAGCTTGTTGTGTACATGGGTAAAATGAAGACATTTCGTCCTACACCATTATCTGTTAGAATGAATTTGATGTGGAAAGTAGAGTCTAGCTTGCTTGTGGTATGTACAACATTATTTCACATAGCATTTCAAAACATTAAGGTCATATTATCAAAGTGTAAAGTCTCATGAATATATCCTAAGTGCTTCAACAAGTGACTCCTTAGATGATCGAAATAGTGTGTGTGTGTGTGTGTGTGTGTGTGTGTGTGTGTGTGTGTGTGTGTGTGTGTTTGTGTGTGTGTGATTTGCAGAAGACATATAAGAATAACGTGACACAATGTATATTATAGTTTCGCATTTGCATACAAAGGATAAAAAAGAATAATCATTGACAGTATTAAAGAACTGGCAACGATGTCATGTCACTTAATTGTAATGTGTTTTTGTTTTTTTTAAATAGATATATCTATTCCATTTTGCCTTTTTATAGTCTTCCTTTACATGACTTTCGCCAGTTTAGAGAGGTGGCTAGTTTTGAGAAATTGAAGTTATATATATATATATATATATATATATATATATATATTCCTTTCGTCACCTTCAACGAGCCATGTTAAGTTTATATCTTACCTATTCTATCACCAAAATAAACCCTCAAGGATTGTTGAAATGGTATCAGGAGCGATATTGATAAGTACATATATAAATCATCCTAGTTATTGTATTTTTATATGTATGCACAAAATTTCTCAGTGGATATTATCTACGTTACATCATACCTGAAGAATATAGATATTATCTTAACTACAAAAGCATTTAGTACACTTATTAGGATACATATGTTTACAAGTGATGTATATCTCCACGTAGAAGACGTCTCTTTCTACATCACTAAATATTACTTGTTATTCTGATGTTGTTGTTTTTGTTTTTTTTTTAAATTATATCGTTTCATTTTTTATTCTTATTTTCGTTTTGTTATTTGTTTCAGTTGGGGGGGGGGGGAGGATCTTCCTACACTTAGTGATATTGTTAGTGACCGTTATGCCACTATATCATACTGTGTTTTTTCTACGTGAGTGTATAGAGATTTTGAATCTCTATGCGAATAGGAAATGTGCCTTTATTATATATTAAAATTGACTTGTTCGTCCAGTCAATATAAAACCGACTCTTTCGTAAACTATCATTTCCTAGCTCTGGATTAAATGGGGTAAATTTGTTGGGGGTATCTTTTTTATACTATTTTGTACCAGAGACATAACGTATTGAGTATATAAATCTTCTGATTTTACTCTGAATGTTAATATTCGCTTTTTTTAATCGTTCAAAACACTATTAATTTGATCTATCCACTGAAGATGTTGTCAGCAAAGATATAACGTTATTAATTTAATTTTACTTATTGCATTGTGAATTCTTATTGGTTTTGTTGTTCTCTTGTCCTGTCTCTACCATGATCATCTCTCTCTCTCTCTCTCTCTCTCTCTCTCTCTCTCTCTGTTTTTTGGAATAATTAGGAAGGTTTTTTTCAGTTGTGAATCATAGTAGTCTGGCCCATGATTAACATTGATGTCAATAACATCTTAAACAAATACAAAATTCGACTCCTTTGAATTCCAAGGAAACGTCCAATTATGCAATTCTCATTTTATTACTCTCTACAGGCAATACACATTATTAGTGAAGAGTTTGCTTGCTGAGCGCAAACGACCTATTGTAATGTCGTGTGTATTCTCTACTAAGCATAAGGTGTGCCTATTGGCCAGCTTTGTCAAATACCGGCCATCAATCGAAACGAGAACGTCTAAATCGTTAACTTTTAGTAGCTAAGACGGTTGAAAGATGATGTGTGGTTTATAAATTGTATTTCATTTAAACAAGTGACCATTGGGATACTTCTCTACTCAGGCTGGATACGATGCCATTTGCTGAAATCTTCATATATTCAACGCCGTTTCACCAAATAATAATAAATTTAACGCAAATTGATAGACAATATTATAATGTTTAATAAAAGTGATATGCTGCTATAAGTAATCATTTTGGATATCTGTAGATACATACATGTAGCCAAACATAGGTAAATGACATTGACGTTGAAATGTCGGTGGTTGTGATACATTGTACTAATGAGAAAAGACCATATAGTAAAATTCGATAGTTCTCCCTAATTTTTTTTTGCGAACATCTTGGAGGCTTAACCATGTCCACAGACACTAGCCGCATCAGGCGTTCGGACCAGGAGGACAGAACAGTAATACGTATAAAATTCTCATGACAATCTACGTCGAGCGATTTGTATGTAGCCTTTACTCATTTTCTTCGATATATTTTGTTTTCTTCTTTTGAGTCGTGTTCAAGAAATTAAATCAATGTTTTATCATCTGTGACATTCTAATTCTGATAACTGTTTCATAGTCGCTGAGTAGTTTTGGGCGATTTCATTACAAACGTGTTCCTTAATCTGCCGTCAATAGCAGTGAGGCCTATCTAGCAGAAACACGTTTGAGTTTCAAATGTTTCTTTAGCTGACGTAATCGAGCATCTTCATCAATTTCCCTTTTCACACCAGCAACTTCTGCAAAAACTATAGGATGTGACAGAATATTATTTGCGTCAACTTCATGCAATTTGGCCTTGATAAGGGATAAACATTAAAGCGCCCGGATTTTATTGCATGAATTTTGCTCATCTATTATTAAGGATGTTCAGACAAACTTGTAACTTGTACTTTTTAAATCACAACTATTTAGTAAATTTTTAGAGTTATTGACCACATCTATTTGCAGAAAACCCTATGGCAGTTGTCTTTAGAATTCTGTAGAAAAGAATTCGATGGTGGTCATCAAAACTTTACTGGAGAGAAACCTCCACTGGTCTTCATAATCTTATTGGGAAGAAAACAAAACAACCGTGCACTCCAACACCATGACTTTGAATTCAAAACTTTGCCCCTTTAATTTATAAAATACTCTTAACTGAACTTGATTTATTGAATTACCCAAGCCAAAAGAAGAAGTATAACGGCAGTAGCATCACGAAAGCAAGGTGCCTAACTTGTGTGCAACAAAATGAAGAGACAAGAAAACAAAGGCAACCAACAATATATATATATATATATATATATATATATATATATATATATATATATATGAGAGAATGAGTGATTAATAAGTGCCGTTTGAAAGGTAGCTGCACCATTTGTATGATTTCTAATTTTTGTAAATATTGATAGCCAGCCACTGAGTCTAATAGTTATGCAATTTTAGACAAACGCACTTGTCGAATAATTGCATTATTTCAGTTCATTTATGTAGAATGACCTTGACCCATCGCTTTTATTATAGTAAGTATTGATCTAATACGTGCATAGTTATATAACATTATTGTTCTTGTTTATGGTTTAATACCACTTTTTAGCACAATACATGATAAACCTGGCGGCCAATATATGTGGTGCGAGAAAATCCCCGAAAAAATCCTGGAAGAACCACCGTCCTACGTAAAGCTACTGACCTGCTTTCTTACACAGTTCAAATGTCGATGGTCTGTAAAGGTGAATGCATGAGACTACTCGATCACAGGGACCCGTAAGATTAGTGCGATAGTACGTACACAACAATATGTCACTGACAAAATATAACTTAATACAACTTAACAACAAGGAAGTGAAAATCAATCCTGATATAGACAGAAGTAATGCTATTTGAACTACCTTCCACAGCACCATTAGTATAATCGTCTGATTTTAAACCCAGAGGTTTGCTGTGCGAATCCTGTTAACAGCCTTAAGTATTTTACATGTATAATTTGTTCAGTACGTGTGTGTTGTGATGTGATTTGGATTTGTAATGTAACTTTAAAACAATTTCAGTCATATCGCTACGATGTCTGCAATGTGGCAGTTTATAGTGACGTCCAGCATTGGGCTTCATGCCGCAGACATGTACCATGATGTCCCATCCACTCACATTATCCTGACACCAGGCCGACCAGGCCTAACACTAACCACTTGATGCTGAGCGCCAAGCAAGGCAGCTATTAGTACCATTTTTGCAAGTATTTGGTAGGACTCGGCCGGTGGTCGAACCCACGATCTCCCGCATCCAAAGAAATATAGTTGGATAGAATGATGGTATGAACTGTACATGTGTAACGAAATCTCACTGGTGTTATAGATCAGTAGAAACTAATCAACAAATACAGCCAAACAATATTTATTTGCAAATGTGGCAAAGGTATAAAAGAACAACATTGTTTTATCATTTAATCTAAATGTCACGGTAATTTTGTCTGTGGAGGATAGTGCTAGGAAAAGATAAAACTTTACACTGCATTTTGGCATTGACTTCTTAGCTGAACAAATTTAGTACTGTGTGAATTTAACAAATATGATTGATACGAAAAGCTAAAGAACATCTTCATTACTTAATCATCCAACTTAATGAGGTAGCACTCGTTCCGCGTATTAATTCACAATAAATATTAGAGAAATGTTCTAGCTATTTGTTTAACCCAACACAAAAATCAGCAGCCTTCTCTACTATTCCACGAATTTCTCTAATGGACGAAAAGTAGGGAGATAAGAAACTTAGGTTTTTTTAAAAAAATTTCTACTAGTAGTGAAGAAGGGCGATATACGGATAATGGAGAAATACATTACGGACCCACCCACACCCGGCCTCTATACGGACAAGGGGATTTTAACATGGGAAATTGAACATAGGAATATAGAAAGACAATGGATTGGACAATGTTGCAACTAGGGGAGGTGACGTCACTGAGCAAAGAGTGGGTGTACAGATATAACGCAATAGACAATAGCAAACACTTATTCAATATTAAAAATAAAAAAAAATTATAATTGAGGCAAGAAAGAAATTATTTTCGAGGCATAAAGAGTGGCCCTGAAAAGGGCCTTTTGGTTTATGTTAACACACTAGGCATCGCATAGGTCTTCTACTTTTTCACAAACTTTGTCTGAATTCCACATCTTGTGACGAGAACAGGTGAAGGGAATGCTGACTGACTGACTTGGGTGTTTTATAGCTGCAACCGTCTACTAGAGACATATGTGCAGCTTTTATAGACACCATATCGGTGTCCATTTAGTTCCTTCAGGGAGGGGAAGAGCACTCCCTCCCCTTAGGGTTAAAGTGCTTAATTGCACTATATTAGTCAGTGATAGGCGTTCCCTTGCATTACTAAAAAGTAACTATCAAGGGAAGTGAAAGCCTAAAGGGTGGGTAGGAATGGCACTACACACACCCACCCCTATTCTAGATACCAATCAGATCAAAGCAGTAATGGTAACGAAGGAAAGTTGTCCCACTTCGTTAGTAATGTTCATGTCCGGAAGAGGAAAAGGCGGAAAGGTCCAAGTCTGGAGGACACACGGTACTAATTATACGGAAGAGCTGTGAACCAGTCTAAAAATGGGTGATAATAGAGTATATAAGGCTTTGGTGGTCCATAATTGGTTAATAATGAAAATTAAAATTTTAGTAAAAATATTTTTTGAGAGCTTATCCTATCTGTAATTTAAAAAAAATATGGACAAAATTCTATTGATGCAATTGAAGTAAATTTAGAGGCTTCACCTATTACTACTCAATAATGAAAGTAGCACCTGATTCATTTGGTGCAGAATCAATAACATGTGCTTCCTGTCAATTTATGTCAACAAAATGCCGCGGGTCCTATGTTTTTCTACATTTAAAAACTTACATCAAGGTTAGTTGTGCATGGAAAAATATAGGTCTGACCATCAGCACCCAGAAATGTTAAGTTATTGAATTTTGAATATGACAGTGTTTCCATATGTTTACCATTGGAGTTGAATTAGTACCGTGTTTCCTATACAGGGCCTATACCACAACATGAGCCTGATGTTTCTATGGTTACCACGTGCATCCAGGGTATGATTTTGGTGGTTTTTAGATATGACAATCATAATGGAGTCTTTCTTTCATGATTTGCATGTGATTTTGGGGAAAAAATCTATAGAAAGCACAGATGGGAAGGGTTGTTTAAACTGGATAGGGGCAGTGGACAGCTCGGGCTATGGGAAAAAGAGAATAGTATGGCCAGATGGCAGAATTTCATATGTTGGTGCCCACAGATTGGCCTATATGGTTAAATACCAATTAACATATGAAACAATTCCCAAAAAGGGGGTGGGGGGAGAGCAGCAGAGAGGGTGAATCAGACAACTTTTTTTTTGGTTATTTTTTATTATACCCTTAAAACGGTACGAATAGACCCTTCTCGCGAAAAAATAAGTCTCCGACCCTTATGATTGTTCGCGTTTTCGTTGATGAATCATAAATGCCGCAACGTCGTTGTCACTCACCCTCTCTGCTGCTAAGGTTTACGGTGATTTTAACCGAATATTTGATCAAGTCCTTACTACGACGAAAATCCCCTTAGGATGAAAGTCTTTACGACGAAAATCCTTTCAGGATTTCACAAATAGACTAATTTGTAAAACCTAATCTTGTAAATCAATCAGATTATTAGACTGGTCAGTGAGTTTGAAATTAATTCTGGTTAATGAATTATTATGACATCGCATGTAGACTGGATTCACCGGGGACTCAATTATTAAAAACCCTGGAGGAGCTGTTGGTGCAAATGAATACAAAATATATCCTTGCTGAGCTTGATTTGATCGTTCTAGATTAATTTGATAGCTTCCTTCGATCACATCACATACTAAATTGAGCGCAATCACCGATGAAATATTCACGTTGAACGGAGCGATATGCCAGCCACCACCGTCTGGGTCATTATTGTGTTTGAGGATTTTTATTTCCGGTGATGCTGTTTTTTTCCACGTATCATGAATTATTTTGAAACCAACATCGATGGTGTCACTGAGAAGTTTTTTTAGTTCTGGTACGTTATATCCTGGTAGTTTGAATGTTGGAATATCCTTGACGGGGATTTTATAGTCTATTGCAAATGTTGTTCTCGATATGGGATTATTATCATCTAATATATCCTGAATAATTTTCAAATTAAATGTTTCCATATCGTCGATAATTTTATTGCATGTTTCTACGACGCTGATAAATTCATCTCGGGTGAGAGAGCCGGATTTAAGGGATATTAACAACAGTGAAAAATCATTATTCATTGCTGTGAAATTGTCAACGATTTTAGGTTTGTCAATAAAATGATATTCCTCTATTTCCTCCTTCCCTTCCTTCTCTCTCCCAGTTAGTTGGTATCCGATACCAAAAAACTCTATAGTAAATCTATGATCTTTATAACTCTTTATTGGATTATCAGGTTTTATTCTGTCGGTGATATAATCAGATTTTTGTGGTTTTGGTAAATCAACGGTTTTTCCCCCGGGTGGGATTTCAGGCCATCCCAGTACGGTTCTAATAGAACTTTGATAGATATCTACGACATAACCCTCTGTGCTTATTTCAATGGCAGATGATAGTGTTGGTTCATGAACTGTTATAGCTATTTTTGACTCTACTCCAGTAATCGATTTTATTCTACGCGCGAATTCATTATTGATTTGTTCGATTTGGTATGATCCGGTTGGTATGGAAACAGCATTCCAGTCTGGGGTACCGTCTGGTTTATTCTTATTTGCAAATACCAGTGAATTATTGGGTTGTTGACCACCAAATGATTTTGACCTAATATTTGGCCAACTGTGGTATACTCGTAATTTTGCTAGCGCTATCTCCTTCACTGGGACCGGAGAGGGGAAATTCACACTGAATTCTGGATTCGTTGAGGTTATTGAGATCATGCTTGTTTGTACTGGGTTTGTGTTCTCCACTATTTGTTGAAGTAATTTCATCTGTGTTGTTATTGTTATTATACTCATGTTTTTGTATTTCTAATTTTGACATCGCAGAATCATATATATCTACCATCGCTGAAAACTCACTCTCTGATATAATTGTATCATCGAGCGATGACGATATCAATGAGGATAATTGCGAGTATGCAGTGGACACAACATGAAATTGAATTATGTAGTCTTGTAGTTTCCGTTGGCTGCATGAGGATATTTTTTTTGTGATTATTGAAATAATTCCAGCGATTGTTGTTGCCGCAGAAATGCAAATTGGAACAGCTATCGGGGCCATCATTGTCACTGAAGACAGTATAATACCGGCTCCGGTGATTACACCACTCACTGAATACACAGTAACATCAATTGCGGTAATTCTCCTGCGATATTTTTTAATTTTCATTGCATACTCCTCAGACAGGGTTTTGAGTCTAGTTTGATATTCTCTGACCTGATCATAGCGATATTGCGATGATGAAATCATTTTTTATTTTAACAACGCAAGCGTTTTCAATTACGATTTACTTAAATCCGCTACGAATTCCACATACCATGATACCGAATTTCCAGCCAAAGTTGGATCAGTAGATGTTATAGTGAACTTTTCAGTTGTACCCTTGTCGATGATCGTTGAAATCGTATTGTTGACCCCGGATGAACTCGACGATGATATATTAAATTGAGCCGTTGTCACCAGTGTTAATCGATAAATACCCTTGACGGTTGTAGTGATATCTAATTTGTTGTTTGTAGGTGTCCACGCAAATGATCCGTGTTGGATTGTATATACTATGTTGTTGGTTTTCTCATGAGGAATTTTTGTTTTTTCAATGATTGTTATCATCCTCGAAAAATCACCTTTGACGGCTTCGATTAAGTTTTTCGTCTCATCGATGGATTTTTTAATATCAGGGAGTTTTATTTCAATTTTATCTAACGGGGTTCCAATAAATTTATCAATGATATTTCTACGAAATGATATAAACTGTTTTATGTGTTCTTCAATTCTAGATTCAAGTGTTGTTAGTACAACCACAGAATTGTTTAACTCATCGTTGAGAATTTTTAATCGATCTGTAATCGTCGAAACAAGTACACCCGGTTTGAGTTTACCCTGATCGGAAAATAACGCAACGGTGTTCTCGATTGCGTTTTGTTGTTTAACTAAAATATCATCCAGAGAAATATTACTGGTTTTCAATTTACCCTGATCGGAAAATAACGCAACGGTGTTCTCGATTGCTTTTTGTTGTTTAACTAAAATATCATCCAATGACACATCACTGCTTTTCAATTTACCCTGTTTGTCTTGAAATACAACTATTTCATTAGGATCAACATTTGTTAAGTTCAACGTCTCAGCTATTTCATCTTTGATTAGTTTTTTTACATCCTTGACAGAATCAGGTGGTGCAGTGTCATTGGGTTTGGGTTTCAAAGATCTCCCCCAAATATCAATCATGTTATTGTAAAACTCTTTCTCTCTCTAAAAAGCGATTGCTGGTGTAGTCATTTACGACAATATGAGGTGGTTTTCTAGATGCTGAAATAGCATCAAGGACATTTAATACTTCACTGCCGCATATTGGTGGGTCATTGATTTGTTGTGTTGGTAGCGTAGAATACCAAGTCTTCATTGGAAATTGTTTTATGTAACGCATAAACTCTTTTGGTGGGGCTAATCCATATGAATCAAAATAGACAATCCCACGTGGATCAATAGCGTATGCAACCCAGTGAGTTCCAGGTCCGGTGCTGTTATCGAGATTAATAATACCTGTTTCAGTTTTGTTTGGTTGATGTGGTAATTGATCTTTCATAAAAACACCTCTGAAATTTTTAATCACTAGTTTTTTAGCCGCATCCATTAAATCAAAATTGGACATGGGAACCATAGGTTCCTCAATTAATAAACCGTTCCTGGTAGTCTCAGGCCTGATCCGTGAACGGATCTCCCGCTGTACCATGAATACGGGGTTCCTGGTAGTCTTAGACCTTTTCCGCTGTACCATGAATACGGGGTTCCTGGTAGTCTTAGACCCTTTCCCCTTTTTTTATAACCCTGTCCAGTTGCCTTCTTTAGTGCCATTCCTGCTGCAGTACCAACTGCTCCTAACGCCGCTGCTTTAGCCACTGCTGGGGCTGCTGCTGCAATCAATGCTGGTATTGCAGCTAACAATGGAAATATACCGCCTGTTTTAATCATATTTTTGATAGCAGCCGCAGAAAGAGTAATCTGGACACCTTTTTTGGCTGCAAGTGCATCATTGAAATGTTTTATTTGACGAGTTGTCAGCGATAATTTATTTGCACCACCAGTCATTTGATTAGGTTTCAACGTGATTGTGGTTCCACATTTTTTAGCCGATTCTGATTGCAATTTTTTGATTTGACCAGGAGTTAACGCAACACTAATAACACTATATGACATTATACATAATAGATTGATTCTAAATCGTTTACATGTTTTCCACTGGGGCATCTACCACTCTCATTCGTCCACCAACACCTTCAAGTAACATTGATTTATCACTGAGAATGACAGCAACCGCTCTATAATTCGGGATAAGGATAGGAAGTACCCCACCAACTGGTGGACCAGTCGGACGGGTTACACGGGCTCTAAAGTGTATATCAACGACAGATTGTCTCATCAAATCAAGATGTTCCAATGAAAAGTAATAAATCGGATAGAGGCTTTTAAAATCCAATTGTGATATTTGCAAACCGGTATCCACATTTTGATCACGTGCCATAAATGACAACAGGTTATGATAGACACGTGCAATATGATTCTGACCGTAATCAAGTTGTATATCCTCGGATGGTTCCTGCTGTCCGTTTATTCTCAGCGAGACTTCATTAACACCTAACTGATCAAATATCATATGACTTCGTTCTTGATTACCAACTCGCGCAGCATTCTGTAACGCAATAAATATATGACGTGGAGCTGAAACCCCTTGTTTTGATGCCAGGTGCCATGTGAATGTACCATCAACATTACCCAGTTTAATATCCGTAGTCACTGATAACCAACTCAACAACGACTTTCCTCCTTGATCCATAAATGATAGTAGTCGCTGTTCTTCTGTGATTGATGGAGTTAACACTGGCATCCATAATGATAGTTTTGTTAAAATGACTTTACCGGCAGCAACCCCAGCATTACGCCAGATTGCATCATCATCAGTACCCTTTCGTACAAGTGCTACTGTATGCTTCGCTCCATAAATAACTTTTCGGACGTTTCTACAGAATCCAAATATATGATGCAGTGGAATCGCACATGAAAATCGTCGACGCTGCCCATGCAACATTGCTACGCGTGTTGCAAATCCTAAATTGAGATTACCATTAACGCCTCCGAGAATATCAAACTCAGCTCCGGGTCTAGTTCGACGTTCTGGATTAGCTGCTTCCCCTTGATTAGCAACTGAAGTGACTTGCGGTGTTAACACTTTAATGAATTGAAGGTGATCAGCGTTATCAGAGGTATCCTTTGCAAACATCATAGATGGACCCGCTGATCTTGTATAATCATCAGAATATCTTGCTAACCCTATGATTGTTGTGGCCATATCAACTTCACGGTCAATGGATTCAATTTCTTTTCCATCAATGAGATATCTAGCGCTTTCAAATAACGCCATGATGCCGTTATTAACAAAACCAACTCGGACATTTGAGTTAATGTCATATGGTGGATCATTATGTGCAGCATCATTTGTTACAAGTTCTCCTTCTACTTCAATAAATGCCTCACACGGTAGAAAATATTTACTGGTATCATGAACTTGAAGTTCAATTCGCGATCGGAGATCTGGTTGTACTGCGTGATAAGAATAAATTGAAAATCGCGTACAGAATCATTCTTGCCAACTGGGGCATCCATATCAAATGCTGGATCAGGTGACCTTTTGAACATTTTATTCTATTTATCAGAGTCTAAATTGTGATTTCATCGTGAAAAACGCTAGCGTGAAAATCCGTAGGATTTCATCGACGTAGTTTTTTAAAGCCACTTCCCGCTATCATATTTGCAATATTGCTTTGGTCCCCTTGATTTACCATCGACGCTAGTTTTTCATCTACTGCGTTATTTATTATTTTACTAACACTTGCAGGCATTTCTGCTGTAGACGGTAACGGTTTCTTTTTTCGCCTCACTAATGATGTTATTTTATCCTTCGCAGTTGAAAACGCTTTCCCGGCAAGATCTCCAACAGCACCAATACCCTTATCACGAATAACATCAATGGCTTTCATTGATAATTGTTTAGCTAGCAGCATCACTTTTGGGGCCATTCTTGAAAAGAATCCTAAAATGGTATTGCCGAGGCCATCTCCATAGTATGCTTTATAAACTGGAAACCGTGAATTAACTACATAGACGAGGGTTGGTTTATCATGATTGTAATGGATGATCATTATTATAAAAACAATAGTGTTTTCAATTGTTATTTAATCACTATGATACCCATTTGCTAACTCGTCAATGAAATCTCGATATGTTTTGATATCCATGATACCGCCGGCAAATAACCGTCTACAGATATCAGCTGCTTCATTAATTATTTCTGGAGAGTTATTTCCAGCTCGGAATCCTCCTACAAGAACATCTAATCGTGATATATCATTGATAACACTATCAGGACAAGTGTTTCCAATTCTTGGATTTTGCAGTCCACTTCCGCTATAACCAGCTGCTTCATCTAGTTTTTCTAAATTCGTTTCTTGTAAATAATCATCATTAGGGTCTTCTTGTTTTTTTTGTCTCCGTGTTGGTGTTTGACGTCGTTCTTCTAAATCATCATCATCATCAGGTGGTAGTTGTTGTTTTTTTTGTCTTCTTGTTTGTCTACGTGTTGGTGTTTGACGTTTTAGTTCTTGCCGTTCTTCTATTTCTCGTTGTCGCTCTTCTATTTGTTCTCTTTTATAATTACTAATTCCCTTTTTAAATTCCTTGTATCCTATCTCATCCTTATTCAAACGACCAATCCCTTTATTTAGTTTATACAAATAATCGAACCAATCATTACTTGATATTCTATCATTTTTATACTCGTCCTTTAAAAAATCTTTTTTTGAATTATAGCTTTGAGCAGCAAAATTACCAAAGGCTTGATAATCCTTTTGGTTGAATAACTTAGGTTTTTTTATTACTATTTTAGCATTATCAGTAAATTTATTCAACAGAGAAACAGTCGTTTTTTTCGGATCAGTTTTTCAGTTTGTTCAGTTTTCGTTGCTAGTTTTTCAAGTACAGAAATAAGACCCTCTTCCTTTCTTTTACCGTCAGGATCATCTCCCAGTATAGCACGCTCTACCCCCTTCGTTGCTGTGGTTACTGGTTTAAACAATTCTTCAGACCCCAGAGCAAAATCAGTTTGTAAACTCTGTCGTTGTTGCAGTTTATTTCTTACAGAGTCACGAATTGGTATAAATCTCCTGATTGCATCCAGTCGTTCACGAGCCAATCGGGTTGTTAATGCTTCATTGACCATTATTTGAAATCAGAAACCATTTTTCAATTGTAAAACAATTTTTCCCATCGATGATTCCATCCCTGGCGGTCCAATTTTTTATTGCTGTGAAATATTTTTATTTTTTATCCATTGATTTTGCCTGCTTTTGACAGTTTTGGTGGTTTTCAGTTGAAAATCTCAAAGAGATTTTACAGTCAAGTAGTCGATTTTACATGGGATTTTTCATAAGGAAAAGCTGTTAAAACTCATTTTTGATGATTTTTAGCCATTTTTCATCAATTTTTGCCTGTTTTCGTCATTTTTCATCGATTTTCATCAAAAAACCTCGTAGGGTCAAGTAGTCGATTTTACATGGGATTTTCCATAGGGAAAAGTTCTTAAAAGAACTTTCAAAGCTGTTAGGATTCTATTTTATTTTCGCAGTGTGAAATATTTTCACTGATTCAATCAAAAAATGACAAAAAAAATGAAAATCTCAAGGAGATTTTACTGTCTGACAAAATCTTCTGAGGGTCGGTCAATCAAAATAGTTCATTTTCTTGAATTAACGCTCGTAAGTTTCTAATTTTAGAATTAACTTCCTTTTTCAATTCATATTCGTTACCCAATTCTTTTCGTATTCCTTCCACGATAGTATATAACGGAACAAACACACCTACTTCACTGGAAAATGCAAGAGAGTCTCGAATAGAATTTTGAATTTTTTTGATGAGTGCATATTTCTTTGGTAACATATACTTGTTAGTGCTAACTCCGTATTCTATATCCTGAAAATCCGACTTGATTTGATCAGGATTTAACCCATCTGACAATTTAATATCCTGATTTTTCAATTTTGCAATTTCAACTATGATGCTATTCATATTTTCAGAATTCATATATGATAAAACATATTTCTAATTCATTTTTCAAAAATAAATGAGCCGTTAATATTTTCAAAATTCAGTCTGTATATATAAATATCTTTTTTAAAATTCAGTCTGTATATATAAATATCTTTTTTAAAATTCAGTCTGTATATATAAATATCTTTTTTAAAATTCAGTCTGTATATATAAATATCTTTTTTAAAATTAATTCTGTATATATAAATATCTTTTTTAAAATTAATTCTGTATATATAAATATATTTTTTAAAATTAATTCTGTATATATAAATATATTTTTAAAAATTAATTCTGTATATATAAATATATTTTTTAAAATTAATTCTGTATATATAAATATATTTTTTAAAATTAATTGTGTATATATAAATATAAATGCAGACAAAAATAAATAACAACCATGATGAGCGGTTATCAGTCATTTGACCCCCTTGATATAGGCCGCTGTGGTTCTATTTGCATTCATTGGGTCCCTTATTAGGCCTTTGTGTCTTTCATAGGGTTCCTTTGTTAGAGCATTTTTCTGTTTCTGTTTTATATCAGAATGTTTTTTTTTGTTTTTGCTCTTTGAGATATGACCCTATGACCGTTTCTTTTAGCCGATAATTCATTCTGGGGTTACCCAATGTGCATCCACGAACCTTTTTTTGGCCGGTAATTCATTTTGAACACCATACGGGGCTACCCAAATGTGATGGAGAGCTAATTACATCCATGGATGTTATTTATTTTAGGGCATTGTATGTGTTTACATTCAACATGCAACCCATGAAATCAAATTCATGGTTGCGTAAGTTGTCAAAAACCGACAACCCACGCTACCGTAAATTTGATAGCATGGGTTTGCATGTTATGTGAATGCACACAGAGGGGTTGCCCTCCACCCCTTCAATTAAATAGAAAAAAAAAACATCCACCGTTTCACCATCAGACAATTTGTCTGCTATGGGGCGCGAACATGTGAAGAATAATTGTCTGGGTTTACAAGCCAAACACGATACCGTTAGACCACTGTTCACGTCCATAAAGAATAACGTTTTTTAACATATATATGTTGTAAATATTCATATAGTATATAAGGGGACTTAATACAGCAATCCGCAAGGTGTGCTATTTTATTTTCTTGAATTACTTATTAATGGTGTTTCACAGTATTTAAATGAGACAGCATATTTGGCTTAAACACTAAAACAAAGAATATAATTGTTTGAAAACATTTCTTTTCTTACAAAACAATGCCCAGCCGCTGAATCGCAATAACCCATAAAACAAGTTAACACAATCTAAGGGAGAAAGTATATAAGGTAACTTAATACAGCAATCCACAGGGTGTTATTTTATTTTCTTAAATTACTTATTAATGGTGTTTCACGGTATTTAAATGAGACAGAATATTTGACTTAAACACTAAAAAAAAAGAAAATATTTCTTTTCTTATAAAACAATACCCAGCCGCTGAATCACAATCTAAGGGAGATAACTCCCTTGGTTATATCCATTGGTTATATTTAAGAGTTGTCTCCCTTGGTGTTATAGACATACGAAAATCGAATTTTTTGTCCTGTCTCTTTTGAAATGGCCTGTAGATTTGGTAAAGAATTATTCTGAGAATCGGAATCAATATGATCAATAACATAACCATCCTTGATCAATCCATGAAACACCTCGAATACGAATCTGTGACAGAGATATTTTTTCTTCCCAGCACTAAACATCAAATACCCTCGATTAGTCACAAATCCAACTGGATTCTTCAATCTGCGGTTTCTGATAATACCATCATGGGATGCTTCATAATTAACAAGCACGGGTGAGGTCTGAATTCTTGGTTCATTTGTATAATAACACTATTTTTCTAATTCATTGTTTGGTTTAATTATAAGTCTCTGTATATAATCTTGAGGAGTCTTTATGATTTTGTCATCGTTGGGGTCAATGACAGTATTTTTTATTCTTTAATCATAATAGCGTTTTAGTTCCCTGTATCGTTTGCCGCCACACCTAAGACATAATTGCGATTTTCCCCTGACCCCAACCCCACATCGAATACAGGGTAACGGACCAAGGCTTCCACGACGAAAGCTTTGCATATGATACCAACAGAATTCATTTCTGCATGATTTGTTACACGGTGTCACTGATCCAATCATAAGCCATTTGCAATGATTCATTATACTTAAATCTTTCATTTAAATGCTTGTTTTAATTATAGTATGGAGGAGTTCGAGAGATTATCGAAAATTAAGCCCTGGAAAAGTGTTCAATTCAATCTTGATAGAGTTTCTGATACACCAAAGAATAAAATTCTTGATAGAACCTTGATTAGTAAAATCAGAGACTGTTTTAATGAATTCAAGCGTGATGGGGCAGCTCATTGTTGGTCAACATTTCGAATTGATGGTGTTGTTGACGCTACCATGAATGATGAAAAAGCAGCAGTGATAATCTCAAATGTTGGGTAAGAAAGAAATTTTTTTCGAATAAAATTCCTTATCCGTGATAATGGAAAATGGATCATTAGGGACAAATACGAGCCTATTCTTAAGGACAAAAAAACTGTCACTGTGACTCAGGATTCAAAACCAGGAATTTTGACTGGACTTGATAAACCCTACTACGAAAAATCTTATCCTGTCACAGTAGTTGTTTACGGGATATATCCACTCAATGACAAACCTGATATTGCAAAACTAGCACCCATGAAATATTCGACAGGGCTCAATTGTGTAGCAACACGAATAATAGAACACTTCACAAATGCGTCCCGGGGAAATAAACTAACTGATCTAAGACGAAAAAAAATAACCGAGTGGGAGTTCACGGTAAAAGAGCATGGAGCATGGAGCAACAATTCAGGATATAACTAAATTAGAAAAATCATTAAGATTTCCAATATCGGTAAGGACAATCACCGGAGAAGTATTATACGAATCGAAATATAAATCACAGGGAGCTCCCATTGAAATTATTGATCATAACGCACACGCGTGGTCATCTGCAGTAACAATATTCCCACGGGATAGAACCGTAAAATATCTATCCCAAACCGAAGAGTTTTTTTCAGAGCAGAAATTATTTGATGCTATTTACCATTTGAGTAAAAACGATCCTGTGTCAGTGTGGCTATTTCATAGTACTTCAGACGAAGAATGTAGATTTGATCAGTTTGTAAGGCCCAACGGAGAATTATACCGTACTGAAGAGCTGCATAATCAAATGAAACAACTAGCTATTGAGTTTTCTCTGGAGGAAGACAACGATCAATTATTAGCAAACTGTTTTACAGTACCATCCATTGCAGCACATTTTGCTAGAAAGAAAAACGCGTGGAAACCAACCCGAAGTGAGTTCTTATCAGATGTCAAATTGTCCTGTCTTGAATACAGCCATGGAGGATTATGGAACACAAAATACACCGCTGATACCGTTATTTCAGTTGATATGATTGCGTGTTATCCAGGAAGTTTTCTTGGGTATGGAGAATGCGAGAAATATTTCAAACGATTTGGACACCCTACACACGAAATGACCCGTGTTGCTATTAATGGACCACTGCCACATTTCGATTTAACCGGATTCGCTTGTGTAGTATCATTTGAAATGGCTGAAGGACTTCATCCGTGTAGTTATCTTTGGATTGGTAAACACATGTCTGAAAAACACTGGATGCCAATAGTGTTATTACGGTATATGCTTGATTGTAAGATGTTAAAATCATTAATTGTCAGTGAAGCAATTATATCCTATCGAGCACAGAAATCAGTCTGGTTACCACAACCTGATCTAGAAAAAATAATTAGCGAAGAGCGAAAACTGTTTCCTGATTTTAATGAACAACAAATCATGGATTGGTCCCAACAGTTATTTGAAATCAGAAACAATGAAGCAAAAGACCTTGGACGAAGAATAATCGGTAAATTTACCCAAGGTGGCAAAGATGATAATACGAGATATTCTTCACGATTGATTATAGACAATGCTGAATACGATTTTGTAATCACGGATTTAACGAATAGGGGCCTATATGTCAATCGTAAGGACGCATTTATGTCCGATGGAACCAAATTGGGTACAATTGTTACTTACACTGATGGATACAATCCGCAGTACACACATTTGAGAGCTTCTATGCTTGGTTATGCTTCTATTAATTTATTTTCAATGATCAATAGATTTCCTATCACCGCAGTTAGAGTTGCTACTGACTCATTTTACATAAATAGCAAAATGGCTGATTTTAAGGCTACTGGCAACGAGAATTGGGGGTCATGGAGAATTAAGAAAGAAATGCTTCATGATTATATTCCATCAGCAGATGTTACCATTGAAAATAATTACTTAGAAAGCAATCAGTGTTCAGAATTTTCTAGTGCACCACCGATTTCTGATCCAATCTGTAGATATAAAACAGTTTATTTAAACGGCTGTGGTGGGTCAGGAAAAACAACCCGGGCAATTGAGTTATTTCGTGTTTCCAATCCAAACATGATTGTGCTAACACCGACTCACAGACTTGCAAGATAAATGATACAGAGAGGGGTAAATGCCTGCACTTATCATAGTTTCTTTAGATGGAAGGGAGATAAATGGACTCCTGAGCGCATGGGAGAGAAATTTATTCCTGAAATTATCATTTGGGATGAAATAGACACAGTGTCCGAAGATGTCTTAAAAATATTTCTTGAGTGGTTGTTATTGAAGAATACAAAAGTCGTCATGTGCGGTGATTACGGCCAACCACCACCATTTGTCGGTGCATCTCCCCATGAATGGCTAAAGGGTTTTGTAGACTATTATGAAGAAATTGATACCGATCATAGATCACTTGATAATGAATTAAAAGAATTTAAGAAACTAATTAGATTACAACCGGATAAAATCCAGTGTGAAATAGCCCGTGAAATAATTTCGGAAACTCCCATGAATGAGTTTTGGGAAGCGTGGAGACCAAATGATTTAATCATTGCAAGTAGAAAAATAGTCAGGGACACACTTCAGATGAAGTTATTTGAATTGCATAAACAAAAATTTGCAACACTTCCAGTGCCCCTCTGTTATAGGCCATCGGATACACGAAAACAGAACATCGAAGTTGATATTCCAGGCCTGACAGAGTCAGGGCGTGAAAAGAAGATTCTCGTATTAAATGATATTGTGCTGGTTGATATCAATGTCGTTGAAGATGCATTGCGTGCTAATAAATCCCCATGGACGCTAGGTTATGCAGCAACAATACAATCTTCACAGGGATTGACTATATCGGATACAATTGTTTGGATGGTAGATAATCGCATAGAATGGTCGAATTTAGTCTATCTCGCAGTGTCTAGAGTACGAAAAATAAATCAACTTCGAAGAATTGTCCTGACAGAGTCAGGCGATGATGAAATCATTGGTGGCGATAATGAAATCATTGGCGATGATAATGATATTATTGATAAAAAAAACTCTCCGGTTACAAACAACAAGACAAAAAAAAACAACGAGAATTTGATATTGATGCTGAATTAATAATCACTTTGAAGCAACAACAAAATAATCACTGCGCAAGTTGCAATTGTATAATGTGTTGGCAGTATTCGGATAAGGATCCTCGCCAATTCACCGTTGACAGAAAAAATAACAATCTCGGTCATGTCAGAAATAATGTGATGTTGACTTGTCTTGAGTGCAATAGACGCAAGGGTGCTAGTTAAGCCCATGCGGTGGTAATTGAGTATCCTCAGGTATCACTTGTAATTGTTGTCTAGTAAAACCCCGTTGAGGGGCAGTTGAATCCAGTTTATAGATTGGAGGTCTACCCGTAGATCGTGTTATACTAGATATCTTGTGTGCAGTAACACTCCAAATAGGATCAGTAGCCCTTTTTGTGCCACCCTCAAGCTCTCCTGGTTCATATAAGTACCTCACAATGACATTACTACCAAGAATTGGTTGGGAAACGCTAAAATCCTTTTGTGGTTTTTCAGGTATCGACTTCTTTTTACTCGCGTTGATAGGTTTCATGTTGATGGTTCTAGTAATCTCGTTATTCAGTGCAGTAATCACAGCTGGTAACCTTTTAACCCATTCACGGGATCTTTTTTCTTGGATGAATTCTTTTGCGTATTGATATCCAAATAACCGCTCAGCAAGGGTTTTATTAAACCGTTCTACAATGGCCTGATCACGATGTAGCGCAGTATGTCCTCGTCTGATAGTGACTTTATGATTTTTCATTATTGATAACACTGCACCCTGAAATTCCTTGCCAGGATCAATTTGTAATAGATTTGGCCAGTGCAGAGGACTCCTTCGATAAATCCTTTCAAATGCAGAAGCCACTTCAGTGGCTGATTTTGTTTTTAACGGTTCTGCTTCTTTGTATCGACTTGCAATATCAACTACGGTTAATGCGTATTTGTAACCACGATCATGTGGCAGAAATAATAGATCAGCCTGATGAACTTCATTGGGTCCGGTCACATCAAAATGCGAGAAATTGATTTGTTTAGGCGGTGGTAGATAAATTTGCCATAGTGCCTGTTTGGATAACCAATGAGCCGCAGTGGCCTTTTTCACTTTTGCGGCGCTAGCGAGTTTATGGATTGCTGATTTACCCCTCCAGTATCCTCTTGGGGAATAATAAATAGATTCCATGTTGTTATTAATTACCAGCACCTAACATCAATTTACTTTTCATTGCCGATTTTATCAAAAAGGAAGCCAATTTTTCTTTGAAAGATTTATCAGAAATAGCATTTAACGCATGAATTAATTTCACATCTGCTAGATGCCTGTGCTGCAGATTACTGCTTTTATAAGATACATCATGAAGGTGACAGGCCTTATCAATAGCGTTTATTGGTTCCTCACCGGGTCGGGGCTGATTTTGATCATTGAGTCTGATATCAAGTCTTGTTCCCGGTCCACAGTAGCTATATCCTGGAAGGTGCTTTTCTCCAGGGTATTTTGCCCATGGGGTTCCAGGGAGTTTAGTTAGCTTGGCTGCGATATCACCTCCTCGTTTTTTTTTAAAGGTTCCTTGAGTTCCTTGGGTTTAGAAACAAATCTAAATTTCTTTGTACTACATTGTACGCATTTACCAGAAAGCGCTGATCGGTTATTTTTAGTTGTAATCGTCGTCAAGTCATCTGTGCCAGTACGTTTTTTACACTTCACACAATATAGATCCATAATTTATATATAACGGCATGAATATAATTGATTATTCAGCTACCCGACGACGGGAACCTATTAAACATCATGAAATGTTGCCGAATTCAATTAGAATGATTATAATCGGACCATCTGGAAGCGGAAAGACACAACTGCTACTTAATTTGATAACGAGATGGATGAAATGGAACAAATTGTATTTAATAGCCCCGAGTGTAGACGATCAGCGATGCTATGAAGTGCTAAAGGATTTTAACGAGAAAGCAAAAGAATTTCAAATCGATGAAGATTTTATTGAGTTTATTACTGATATAGAGGAAGCCCCGAGCATTGATGCTATTGATGGAAGTATTAACAATTTAGTGGTATACGATGATATCATGTTAGATAATCAAAAAAATCCTGCTAGAATATTTTCCCGAGGCAGGCATAAAAACACTGATGTGATCTATGTCACTCAATGGTACACACAAATACCAAAAGTGATCAGAGATAACTGCAATGTGTTGTGTGCATTTAACGGCGTTGATACTCATACGCTACGAAATATTCATCAGACCTGGTGCAGCGGTGATATGAATCATAATCAATTTAGAAATTTCTTTAGTCACGCTCAGTCAAAACCACACGGATTTGTGACAATAAATTTAGCAGACCCTAGGACACGATATCGTATCGGACTTGATAAAATATTCGGTTAACCCATAGCAGCAGAGAGGGTGAGTGACAACGACGTTGCGGCATTTATGATTCATCAACGAAAACGCGAACAATCATAAGGGTCGGAGACTTATTTTTTCGCGAGAAGGGTCTATTCGTACCGTTTTAAGGGTATAATAAAAAATAACCAAAAAAAAAGTTGTCTGATTCACCCTCTCTGCTGCTGGGAGAGATGTTAAATGTAAGTCACATATGTCATAATCGCTTATGTATCAATACTGCTCATTTAACATTAGAGACACATTCAGTAAATCAAAGCAGAGCGCATTGTAAAAGTCAAGGACTTTGCACAAAATTGCACATGCCACATTGCCTCAACCTGTAAAAATGTACTAAAATGGAGGTTGTTTATGGTAAGAATGTTCATATTTTGCTTTTAATTTTTTAGCCATAGCACACATTAATTTGCCTTTGCTATAATTCTTTTCTTCTTGATGTTTCTCATAAAGCTTGTAAAGAAATGCCCTTTTCTCTGATTTTTTTCTCTTATATGCTGTACTTGCTGTATGTATTTTATTTCTCCTATATATATCTTGCTTGCTTTTCAGATGTTGTGCCACAGAACTGCAAGCTGAAATCGGACAACCGATAGATTGACACAGCTTAACCAGAGATTCTCCAGGTCCATGGTTGCAGTTATGGACAGCACTATGAACCCTGCCAGGGAAGTTTCTCTTAAAGGTTATATTCTTTGGTAAGCTGCGTTTTATCCTTCGATTCACTGATTCCACTTTCTGAGTGTTCTTATTTAATTTTGTTTTTAACACTGCAGATTTTCCTAACCGGTACTCAACACACATGCGCAATGTACTATCCTCTCTCTCACTGGATATTTTCAGTTTGAAATCACTGGGCAAGAATGTGTTTCTATCTATCCAGCTTGTACCAGCTACCCAGCACACATTAGAGTGCTTATGACAAAGACTATGATCACCTTGATAGCACTTAACTATTGCATCTGTTGCATAAGATAAATTACTTACTAGTAATTCTGTTGTATTTTTATATTTTTTAAATGATTGTTCAAACTCAGCCTGGCACCTCTTAGTCAAATCAAGTGCAAAGTTGTTCCGCATCTTTTCTCTGAGTTTTTTGGTTCTTCCTGGCATCAAATCAATTAATTTGCTCTGGCCTTTAATGAACTTTCTATGATTTTGAGTCAGATGGCGTGTATCAATATGATTTAAAGGGACTGTTTCAGTTATTCCTTCCCTCCTAAGGTCCAGGCTAGCCCGGTAACTAGCAGTGTCTGGATCAGTTGTCATGTTGTGTACCTCAATATTGTCTGTTTTCTTTAAATTTCTAAGCCCTTCCTTACAAAATGTATATTCATCTCCAATATTTGTTTGTAAACTTATATTTGCTGAGCAGTGACACAATTTGGCTTCATCATCAGAAGCATGCATTTTACCCAATGTGCATAGTTTATTCTTTGTGGTTATATGAATTACCTTTTTCTCAGGAGTAGTGTCTTCAACTAGAATGTGTGCACACTGGGTAGCTGGTTGAAAGGGTGTCCTACCTACTCCACTATAAATTGCATTATTATATGTTGAGTCTCATTGAAGATCAATTATATTTGTCTTTTTTCCTGTCATAGAATTAAACTCCTTCACATATTTCCTATGTTCTGCCATGTCTCTCATGTTGCTGCATTCAATTTTCTGACAAACAGTATTGGAACTTTTCTGCATCCCTTTTGTTGAGGGAGCAGGGACATTCGCACTTAAAAGAATAGTTCTAAACCCTTCATTTCCAACAGAAGTCTGTGAAAGTCCTATCTGTATCGCATTATTTACACAGGCAGTTTTTCTTCCAGAACCTTCCCTTGGCATTTCTTGATACAGTTCAAACATTCTTGAAGTGTAACGGCATGATGAACATATTGCTCTCTCTCGCCACACCAGACCTCTTTTCTCTTCATGTTTCAAGTCCCATGACAGAAACCCCTGACATTCAGGGTGTAGGCACTGGTGCTCTTGAAAAACAGTATTCCAAATCTCAGCATTTTTTTCTACATGAACCAATCGATATGTGTTTTTCTCACCAGACCTGTTGATATAAATAGATAAAACAAGTTTCATGTTAGAAATGTAGTTTCAGATTTGAAACAAAATCTATTTTTAAATGCAACATTGCTCTGCACATACTATCAAGTGATAGTACATAATCATTTAGCTGTAAATTAGAGCTTGCTACTTGGTATGCCAAATCAATGTATATTACCTCCCTTTTGACTAGAATTGAGTGACTGAAGGTTTGATTTATTTCTCTTTTTTTAAATAATTTATGTACTTTATTCAGCTTTATATTGAAAAGTAAGTAATTTAAGACTATCTGTAGTGGAAAGTAGCCATCATAATGATTTTGAGACTTTTTCTAAACTTATTATGAGTTTGGGGTAAATATTGGTATAGTTTTATGCATTAGACAACTTTAATATGCAATTCAATTCTATTACTTAAATTTACCAAGTAGTTTATGCAGTGATAAGTTATATAAATGTCTGAATATTGAATAGAAACATGGACTTACCCTGGCATCGCAATGTTTTCCACATATTGCTCCACCTCCAGCTTACTCCTTGGCTTGGGCCGTAGCAGTTTGTAGATGGGCTCTCCATCATCATCTTCAGTGTCAGCATTATATGAACTTTCTATAGCTTTTTCAAATTTGTCTCTTGTTGTCCTTATGTAATAGACCTCAGTTGGCTTTGTCTTTTGGGTTGATGTACATTTTTTCCCCTTGTTGTGGGGAACATTACAAGGCTTGAAGAAATGACTTTGTCTATTCTTTGCTTCCTTATCCTTTCCCATAGTTTTATGCTAAAAAGTATCACTCAGTTATTTAATTCTTCAGTATTAAAATACTTTTGGAACTTTCCTTTGGCTTTTATACCTTTTTATTAAGATTTGGGGGTGATGAATCGCCTGTGTTGATAGTTTAAATAGTTTTAGAATGTCAGCATCATCTGGATGCCTCATTGGGTGTGTCACAGAAGGACAATGACCTCTTATCATTTTGACCTGTCATGTGGCACACTTATTGGTTTGGTGTGAATGATAGGAATCAGGGATGCACTGTATCTTATTTCTGTGAATGTCAGCAAGAAAAGAAATGCAATTTTGAAATTTTAAACATTTAAAACTTGCCTTATAGCCAGTGAGAGATGGAAAAACTAGGTGTCATGTAATTTGATACCCTATGATGTCATACTTGCTGATGTCAGCATGTTTGTGTTTATTTTGTGTAGCATGCATGCTATAGAAAGATAACACGAAGATACAAAGTCGGAATCTAATTTTTTTAATAACAAGAATAATGCACTAATAAGTACAATACAACACTTCAACATGTAATGCGGATGCAATTTTGCTATGTACAGTAGTATCACATAAAATGCAATTGCACTATTATTCATGCACCAGCATGGCCAGGTCTTTCCTACAATTATACTCTAATATCAATGAGTAAAATGCAACTTTTTCAAAAAAATTAAAATCTGGTTATAGGACACACGGTACTAATTATACGGAAGAGCTGTGAACCAGTCTAAAAATGGGTGATAATAGAGTATATAAGGCTTTGGTGGTCCATAATTGGTTAATAATGAAAATTAAAATTTTAGTAAAAATATTTTTTGAGAGCTTATCCTATCTGTAATTTAAAAAAAATATGGACAAAATTCTATTGATGCAATTGAAGTAAATTTAGAGGCTTCACCTATTACTACTCAATAATGAAAGTAGCACCTGATTCATTTGGTGCAGAATCAATAACATGTGCTTCCTGTCAATTTATGTCAACAAAATGCCGCGGGTCCTATGTTTTTCTACATTTAAAAACTTACATCAAGGTTAGTTGTGCATGGAAAAATATAGGTCTGACCATCAGCACCCAGAAATGTTAAGTTATTGAATTTTGAATATGACAGTGTTTCCATATGTTTACCATTGGAGTTGAATTAGTACCGTGTTTCCTGGAAGCTCCAAGGTACTGCAATCGTAGCCCCACACGAAGAGGAGGAGAACGCACATCCGGGCCATTTACGAAGAAACCAGAGGCACACCCGAAATCTTTTTGCTAATATACAACCTCATATGACATGTGCCAGAGTGTATGTGCTATATTAGTTGTGATATGCATTGTTTTGGTGTTATATATTCTGTTTTATTAATTTGCAACATTGTGCTGCAGGAACCTGATAGTCCTGGATTAAGACTACCTTATATTAACTAAGAGGGACATATGTGTATGTACGTATGTGTATGCTGTCAATGAGGTTGTATTCCCTTGATTTGTCACAATTAATCCAGTTGTACTAGCGGAAGTTCCTACTCGCCAATAATGTGTAAGCAACCTGTGCAATTGTGTCAAGAATATTCAAGTTTCGGAATTTTCAAACAACTTAACATTACAACAGTAAGTAAATACAGAGTGTACTATATGTATCGCCACCATCCTATTTCCGGTGAAAAGCCCTTCTTTCGAGGGTGATTCACCCTATGAAAAAACCAAAAACCTAAACTAGTATGTCAAAGTGACTGTAACAGTTGTTTAGGGTAGGTTATTGTAAGTTATTAATTTAGTTGGGTGTGTTCCAAAAGGATCAAGTTAGTATCAGTGATGGTTAATCGAATAGAATTCTCTTACCAATCGAGATTATGAGAATTCAGCTTGTGGTAACATATAACAAGAAACAGATACATGGTATTCAGAAGAAGGGTAAAAGAGAAAAGGGTCAACATCAGTTTCCCTGAGAGACTGATTGAATGGATAGTTACAGAGGTGTACTAGGCTGTACACATATACGTCTCCAATCCAGGCTTGCCCACAGAGGAAAACCCGCATCTCCGCTGTTCCACTGATCTTCCCCAAATCCCAAAGAGGTACAAAGGGAGGGAAAAGATACAACACATTAACAACACAAGTATAAGTTGAATAAAGTAATTAAATATTAAGAGTAATTAACAAGAACAAAGCAACAAGAACAATGAATAAGAATTGAAAATAGAACAGAACAAGAACAATAACAAATTTGAAACGAAATTAGAACTATTATTATAACACAACATTTAAAGAACTAGAATTATAACATAAAACATTAAATAGCCCTGAGAAGGGCTGTTGAAAAATCCTGAGAATCTGTAGTCTGTCCTCCACGTTTCCATTGTCATCATAGATAGCGCCATGAATTCTATTTATATTTTTAAGCTGTTCACACTTTCTATAAAGTTTTATTGTACTTTTGAAATATCAAGTGCCAATGACTTTGTTCTAACAGTTAGGAAAGTGGTGGAGAGTGGTGTTAATATTGTTTAATCACAGACTACATTTTTAAGTTAACATTCTAGCGGTGATCCCTGTCAGGTCTATATTCGTAGATGGGTGTAAACTCGCTATCAGCGTATAAGTTCAAGACTCAGTATCGACATCCATCTATTTTACAGTCCCAACAGAGTCACAGGCTATGTCAATGATTGTAAAATCCTATTCCATGAGTGTATTATAGCGGTGATCTCTGCAGAACACAATATTGAGTGAGTGTAAATTCGTAAGAAACGTACAAGTCCATTATGAACTCGATATCTACACCCACTCACATCATGTCTCATTCAGAGTCACAGGCCAGCTTAAAATCCCTTGCAGTTAAGTACTAGTTTTATAACATATGTTTATAATCTTTATATTTTGTTGATAAGTTTTTAATATTGCTATTATCTGTAAAATAATTTATAATTTTATAATAATAGGGAATTAGTGATTAATTTTTAATGTTTGTAAAATCCTGTCACATGAGTATATTATAGCGGTGATCTCTGCAGAACACGATATTGAGTGAGTGTAAACTCGTAGAAAACGTAAAGTTATGGGCTTAGTATCGACACCCACTCATATCATGTCTCATTCAGAGTCACAGGCCAGCTTAAAATCCCTTGCAGTTAAGTACATAGTTTAAATTCTTATTATTTTGCATATTGTATTGTTAATTTTTTGTATAAAGAGTCAGTATTATATATTTTATAATAAAATCCATGATATATGTAGTAGCTAATTGTATATTTGGTTGTTTTAAATTAAGTAGTTTTGGATATAACTTTGTTGTTTTGTTTTTTTTTAACTTATTTTTGAGGATATTTCTGTTTATTGTGTTATTAGTACATTTATTAAAAATGTGATCCAAATCTTCTACTTGATTGCATATAAAACATTTAATATTATGGGGGAATGGTTCTAAATATTTACAAAAACTGTTAGCCAGTTTTGTTTTTCCTACCATTATTCTATTCATTTTACTTTGTTGGGTTCTTGTTTTACCGAAAGGAATAGTTTTCCGTTTAACTATTTGAATAATATTATGTAGTAACCTCCCTTTGGTTGACGAATTCCAGTTTTGTTGCCATAAATTATTAATCATGTCAGTAATAAATTTGTAAATTTCAGTATGACTATACTGTATTGGTTCATAATGTAATTCATTTAGTTTTTCTTTTGCAATTTGATCTGCCAAATCATTTCCTTTTATATCTATGTGTGAAGGCACCCATAGAAAGTCTACTGTAATATTTTGAGTATTAAGTTTGGTTATTTGATATTGTAGTAAATATAAGAAGAATTTTCTGCTTTTAGAGTTGTTGGTGTCGATAGTTTTAAGAACACTTAAGGAATCACTGACAATTAGGACTTTTGTGGAGTTTATGTTATGGTGTTGTATCCATTTTAATGCCTGGAGAATAGCCCAGAACTCCACACTGTATATAGAACAGTAATCTGGTAATCGTATACCTTGTTTAATGTGTAACTCTGGTACAACCCATGATGCTGCTGTTCTTGCAGGATCTATTTTTTTTGAGCCATCCGTATATATTTTGACATGATTTTTATACACATTATTTAGTTTTTCATTGCGTTGAACTGCCGTTATTTATAGGGGACAGAAGGATTGAAACGGTGAGTTAATTCACCAATTCAAACAAGCGTTACAAAATTCAGCCACAACACGGAGTCAGTCTTCCAATCCGAAGAGAGCAGTCTGTGACGTCACATTCCCTATATAGATGCGTTAGCGTCTGTACGCAGTCAATAAATGCGACACAGTTTTCAATCATGACGGAAACTAAGAAGACGATGAATTGGGGTGCACCGGCCGTGTACACGAGAAGCGAAGGAATAGCAGCGACTACCCGAGTCATCACAGGCCTACTTCCATAAGAGGTTGATTTTAATTGGGATTTTGTGGATTTTCTTTCTTCGCAAGAATTTGTTCCGGTACCAGTACCTTCACCACCTTTTCCTTATTTACCACACGTGGATAATTTTAAACAGAGACAGAACGAAGAATATGAGAATTTTTTTACAGCAGCAAAAGGAAGCACAACAAGCTATTCTCTTTTAACAACAAGAAGAAGAGGCAAGCAGGAAACGACATGAAGAAGATGAAGCAGCAGCGAAGTAACAAGATCTTGAAAGAAAAAGGTGAAAATCAAACGGTCATGGTACTTTTAGACATTTTAAGAAGTATGAAAAAAATGTATCAGACTCCTTTATTACGACCAATAAGACCCTCCAGAGCTAAACAACCATACCCTGTGACTGAACGCTTTTTCTTCTTGAGATTACCTATCAATGTCTGACAGCAGTTTTCGAATAACAAGCGATCTATAAAATATCTTGAAATTTACTATAATTCCTTGATCCATTGGTTGAATTAGTGAAGTTGTGTTCGGATGAAGGAACACAACCTTAACATTTAAGTGAAAGTTGAAAGAGTGGATTCTAATTATTGTTTAAATTTATTCTTCACATATATTCGTGCCGTGCTGATTTAAAGCTTTACTGTACCATACTTCGGTTAACTGCACACTCCTGTTAACTGCAGTCTCGTGACGGGCCCCAAGCTGTGCAGTTAACCGGAGTATATAACAAATACCCAACGATCATTTTCAATGCCACTCACATCGATCGAAAAGAGTTAGTATTTTAATTACCAAAATCAATTTAAATAATAAAGTACAACTTTTGTTCCCATATTGTACTTGTGTGAGTGCGTGAGTGTATGTTCTTATTCTAAAAACAAAACCAAGAGGCACTTACGTTTTATGCCTGGTCTATTCTGGTACACATTTTATCATCACTCTCTGTTGTTTTTTTTTTAAAATTTCTTCACTTTCGCAGGTTTTTCCTCCACGTATTGCTCACATTCTACTTGTATTATTTTCTTCACTTGTTTCTATTTCTGCACGTGTTTGGGGTTTTTCCACGTCATCTCGTCTCTAATCTTCCGGTGTTGCCCTATCCCACTTTGAGAGCTTCCTCAGAAGCCTTTGTTCCGATTTTCGTTCAAATTTCCTAGAACTCATTCTTCCCGCTCTTTTACGAGTGCACAATTTGCTCTCTGAGTGCGTGATGTTTCTTTCGTCAAATCAAAAACTGTACTGTTTCTTACAAAAAAAAATAATGTAACAGGATAATGTCTGGATGCCTGAGAAACCCGCCAAAAATGTTACTTAGTTCTGACTGCATACCGATGGTCTCTTTGAAACTGTCTTGGATAATGATATGTTATAATGTCGGGTTTTTTAAGCCTAAGCCAACTGGTGACATCAATGACTGATTACAAAACAAAATGAGTTTTTCACCACCGCGGCATGTTCTCTTTGAAATAGCCTAGAAGTTGACTGTGACAAAATGGCTAATTCATGGACAGATAGTTTCTTTGTTTCAAAATCTGTCTGAAGACTTAGCATTATATAAAACGGATTAAAATTACCCAAAGTACTTTGATTTACGAATCCAAGCAGAATACATTAAGACATTTGCAAACACGAGGCAGGACATGCTAGAAAATTTTCTCACACAATGTGACATTGTCCCAAAGTGGGAACTTGCAATGTACTGTTATTCATATTTGCAAGTGGCAGAGTATCTGACAGGCAAATTGTCATTTGCTATTTCAATTTCATATTTCATTTTATAAAATATATGGGAAAATTGTATTTTACATTAAAAATTATTTTTTTAAACGTAAATGTTTTCTTAAAGCTAAAAAAAGTATTGTATCAATGATTTCATATTTCAAAGATATTTTCAAGACAAGTCTTTGTGTATGACAATTCAGTAAACCAACAAGAAGGTCTCCACTTTTTATTTCCTGACGCTATCGAGCCGTATTCCATACTGACGTTTTACGCTGTTTTAACCTCCCCATCAGTTCTGACTATCGGACGCTTGCTAGTAATTTATAAATTTATTTCGACTAACTTTAGTATAAAGATGGTAACAAAAATCCCACTTCTATTGATCCATGACATTAAATCCTTTAGAACGCTAACTTTTTAGTTATATTCCCTGTCAGAACAGAACATCTATTAATGACCTTAGTTTTATATTGCTGACGCATGAATGAAAAGCAGAATAGCCTCAAGGATCGAACAACGTCTGAAAACCTTCTAGTGAGGAGTATATCATTGGGAACTGAATAATGCTTGGGACGGAACTGCGAATATGTCTGGCCGTGCGGCAGAATTTTGAGAGTTGTTGTTTTTGCTGTAGCTGTAGGGTTTAACGCCATTTTTCAGCACAATATAGGCTATACATGACAGCCAGTACAAACGGTGGAGGAAGAGCCCAGGAAAACCTCAGAAAGAACCACCGACCCACGAGAAATAACTGGCACACATTCTCACCACCCACATTGGCCAAACCCGAGCTCGCACCCACGTATACAGAAGTGAGATATCAATGATCCGTAACGGCGAGCACATTAGTAATACATACATGCATGCATGCATAGATACATGCATGCATACATACATACATACATACATACATACATACATACATACATACATACATACATACATACATACTAAAAGCAGTATTTTAGCGATGTTTAATGATAATAATTTTAATAATAATAATAATAATAATAATAATAATAATAATAATAATATTGCTTTTTTGTATAGGGTGACTTATTAGTGAAGGATTATTCTTTCCTGATGCCCTCTTTTGAAGAGTATAACAATCCACATTATATGAAGATAGCAATACTTACTGTTTATTTTAACATGTTTAGTATTGAAATACTAAATTCTATTATATATTAGAAAGACACACATGCTCATGATATCTTTTCTTAAATGCTCTACTATTTTCAGCAGATTTTACATGTAGTGGAAGCTTGCTCCACAGAACTGTACCAGGGTATTGGAAGCTCTTTTAAAATTGCTCTTTTCTTAGTTTTTGGCGCTTAAAGGTTCCCATGTGATATTGATCTGAACTGGTATTGTATTGAAAAAGGCCAGAACAAATCCTGAAGATAGTGTGGTACAGTTCCATGTAGACATTTATATAAAAGAACTTCCTTGTGAAAATGTATCCATTCATATATTGTGAACCATTTGAGTTCTGAAAATAATGCTTTTGAGGGATGATCAATAGCTGCCTAAAAAATTACGCATGCTGCTCGTTTGGGAAGTTTAAAGATTATGTCAAGCTCAGATTTAGCACAGTTTCACCTTGCATTGTTGGATAAATATATGACTTGTAGTATAGATTGCAAGTTTCCATAGGTAAATATTTCTTGATTTTGCTGAGTAGGGCAATTATTGGATGACTGTGTTTTACTACGCCTATCAATATGGTTATTCCATAATAAATTATTATCTATGGACACATCTACAAGCCTTTCATATTTGATATTTTGTAACGGATGATTATTTATTGCAAGAGTTAGTTCTGGATTCCCTGACTTGTGTAGTTTTTGTGATGTCTCAAAAATCACACATTTTGTTTTTCCTTCATTAAATACCATCCTATTTTGTTGTGCCCAGTCTTTTCTCTAATAAGGTATGAGTTTAATTTCATTTGGACAACTTCAGTATCAGAACTAGATGTATACATGGTTGCATCATCTGCAAAGAAATCTGTATTTGTGGATTCATTATTAATGGCATATTGATGATATATATATATATGGAAGAGTAGAGGGCATAAAACTGAGCCTTGAGGGACTCCTGAATGAATTCGCTTTACATTCAATGTTTTCGAACACAAATATTATTTGCCTTCTTTTTTCATAGAACATATTTTCAAGATCACTTGACGGACGATTGTGACATACTGCACCATGATTCTCTACTGCACATTAGTTATAGACATTTACCAGTGAAACAAGGATTCTACGTATTAGTTACTTTTATTAGACATGATACTAATAGTTGGTAATTAATACATAAATCGGCCTTTTGAGTCGGTCTTATTCGGAGCAGGTTTTTTAGAGCACTATAGTCTGTGAATACATCCCAGTTTGTTTCTACCCCCCCCCCCCCCCCGCCGATTTCAGTAACGAAAGGCATAAACAAAATAAAAATTCCATAAATCTTACTCAGTTTATTCATTAATGATTTTTCATTATAATTTATAACCCGATTGCGACCAGGGTGTCCATAACACCTTCATCGTCTGCGCGTCTCATGTTTAGCGGAAATTTTCATACTAACACGACACCATATTGCACACTATTTGGGCAAATCTATTTTCCAAAGTGACGGCATTGCTCATATTTGGTTACTCCCGGATACTTCCCGCGATTACGCATCAGCCCCTTCGCTCAAAATGGACTTGTCCAGAAACTGGAAATTGATGTCGAGGACGGCCATGGTTGTAATGAAAACTTCCGCCAAGCATGAGATGCGCAGACAATGAAGGTGTTATGGACACCCTGGTCGCAATCGGGTTAGAAATTATAAATCAATGAATAAACTGAGTAAGATTTATGATTTGTTATTTTGTTTATGCCTTTCGTTACTGAGATCGGCAGGGGGTACAAACAAACGGGTTGTGTTCACAGACTATAGTCCGTTTTGGTCGTGGTCCTTTTTGGTACCGGTCCATTTTGCCCCGTAATCAGAAATTAACCAGATTGCCGCAGACAAAATCTCACATGCATGTTTTCTATAAAAATCATTAGCTTGGATTCATTTGCATCTTCAGTGTACAATTATTCTCATTTTTCTGCAATAGGTTGTCGGATGAAAATTCACCCGTCCAGTAAGACCTGATTATTTTCGTCGTACAGAATTAGCCGAGAATGTTCCGATTGCTGGACGACATGTAGAACCACAGGCACTTGATTCTGAGTAAATTCATATATACATTCACTATATAGCACACAGCACTTGATTCTGAGTAAATTCATGTATACACTCATCATATAACACACAGCACTTGATTCTGAGTATATTCATGTATACACTCACCATATAACACACATCACTTGATTCTGAGTAAATTCATGTATACACTCACCATATAACACACAGCACTTGATTTTGAGTAAATTCATGTATACACTCATCGTATAACACAAGGTGTTTCAAAGTCAGTTAAAGTGCGCCATTTGCACACGAAAAACGGCTGAAGATTTTGGGCTTTGAAAACAAGACAAATGTATTTATTTTGAAAGAACTATATTTGAACAATTAGAAAACACAAAAGGTAGCTCTTGAATAACAAATTCACACCAAGAAAAACATGAATATACATGTGGGGGTATTTTGGATGGTGAATTACGTTACTTCTTACTATTGTAATCATATCAAATTTTTTTTATCGTAAAAAGAACCACAATTGCGTATAAAACACATTTACATGATAGATATATGATTGATTTACCAAATAAAACATTTAAGAAACAATACACTAACCAACTCTAAAACATATCGGTCAACTCATTTATACTTAAACAATAAAAAGGAAAATAGACGCTTTTAAGAAAAAGTGGCTATTTTTCAATGTTGATACCCTTTTATTTTAAAGTCTAAAGACCATTTAATTAAATCTGCGCATTTGTTAACCATTTAAGATAATACTTAACAATTAATATGAATTGAAACTTTACCAAACAGATATTTATTAGACTTTACAGAAGTAGTACTATTTGTAACGTAGTTCACAAAAGTCCATAAAATATATATCCTTGTTATTTATGTTTAAACTGGAACCATTGTAGAAAAAAAGAACTTTTGGGTTATGATTATTTTTTGTTACAATCATTTGCAATATCTTTGCAACTATATTAACACATAAAACATAAAATCTTTTAAAATGTTACATTAAATTCCCAACGCGAAGAAATATTCAAAAATCCCAAGTTTCACAAATGAAATTGTGCTGTTCACAACGGTTTGAACAAAGATAAACAATGGGCTATGATCATTTTACACCATTAAATGTTTTGGAACAAATGATTGTGTACTCAATACTGTTATATTGCTTGTATAAAACACAAATGATGCTGTAACGTAATTTACTAACGTTTTACTGCACATGGTCGCTTCAGTATATATCCTGTTGCATGTTCATGATGTACAAAGTCTGTCAAATAGATTTCTGACCTTCTCAAGGTCTCGTCCTGAGAATTTAAACATATTGCGGGTCTTTCCTTGCTTTATCGGCTCATCCAATGAGCACAATACGTCGGAACTTGGTATCCAAATCTGATCTGGTTTCGCAGGCCATTTGAAAGAGTTTTTTCCAGCCACCATGAAATTAATATTATATTCCTGGGCGTCTTCGTCGTATTCTAAAACTTGTCCAACGTACCACCTGCTTTCATAAATCGCTGCTACGTATGTGTTGACTTGATAAAGTTCATCTGTGCTTATTTTATTGCATTCCATTAGTTCTGTAGCCTGCTGTTCACTTTCATCATGTCCTGTTGTTTGTTCAGCTTCTGAATTTTGGACTATGTTGGTTTCGCTTATCTGATGTACTGTCCATCCATCACATGCTGGTACTGGTTGGCCGTCGACGAAACACTTATCACAAAAGCATGACGTATTCCTCACAGCAATGCTGCCTTCTCCAAGTGGAATAACTGCATGTACCTGTATAGTACCCTTCACTTGCTTTCCGACAAGATTCGAGAGTTCTTCATGGGCTTCTGTACATTGAGACTTTGGGACAAATATGTACTTAATTAAGTGCGCTATTTTCCTGTGTTTTCCCCCATTGGAAAAAAATCATCTGCTGACTGAATTATTGCCGAGTGTCTTTTGACGGCCATATCAGCTAGTCGTTTGGCAGTACCCCCGACCCCGTCACAGGGTCCTTTCCCGTGTCCAGCTTCAAAGTATAACCAGGAAGCTTTAATACCGAGAAAGATCGTATCATAATGTGCTACTATAGAAAAAATCTGCTTGTTTCTATACTGTGACGTAGGCGAGTCCGTCATATAGTGAACCATTTCAACATTCTGTAATACAGCTTTCACTTCTTTTACAACATGCTTCATGATTGCAAAGGCTGTCGATGAAGTGTGAGACAATTCATCAGATACTACTACTAGTGATTTATGCTTTACCTTTACCTCATCTTGTTTATCCTTGGTATAAATTACAACTGGATGCAACGTGACAGCATTCTTATCAAAATATGCTGACTGGATTTCTTCCGCAAACCCGCAAGTATAATTTTCTGCGAAATCCATGCGATATATGGCATGTGTTGTCGGCAGTATGTCTTTCAAACGTCTTGACTGACCGTATTGTTCTTTGACTCTGTGAATATGTTTCCTAAATTCTGTCAGTTCTGATCTCAAAAGTGCAACAAAGTCTGTCTTACTTTTCTCCACTGATACTATTTGCATTCTTTTAAAGAACTTTCCGTTTTTCTCAACGTCTACCCTCTTCCATTCTGAAAACTTGATCTTTTCTTCGCTGATACTTTCTATTCCTTCGACGATTTCTTCGTCTGACCTTTGCTCAACGTAAACATCTGGATTTTTGGAGGTCGGAATGCCCAAACTTTTAAGTGCATTTAACTTTAAAACCATGTTTTGGTGTCGTTGACATAAACATGTCTTTCTGTTGCTAAATTTGACAACGCTAATATGTTTAGGTCTCATTCTTCTAAATGTTGTCAAGCTTATCTTTGTGTCGCTGTTTTCCGCTAAAAACTTTCTGTGCAAGTTATAAATATAATCATTCAATGTTCTTTTCTGTTGGTGTTCGTCTCCTCTATTGGCATCTTTCTTCCCTGGCAGACATGTGCTGTTATCATCCCTCTCCATAAACAGCCTAACTCTTGTCCTCATTGATTGTCGTTCAGCATTAAGTCGCTGTTTTTTAATGCTCTTTCCTACCCTTGCTTTAAGCAACTGTTTTCTATGTACTCCAAGACTTCGGCTAATCTGCCTGCCCATTCTGTATCGGTGAATAAGTTTACCACATATAACTCCCAATGTTGTTCTTATTTTAGCTTTTCCTTTCAATCTCTGTGCTGCCTCTTCAGTGTCTCCAACTAAACAATTTTGAAAAAGGAGTTTTTGTCGTACTTTCTTTCTTGATCTTGGAGTCATATTGAGTTGATTTACTTCCGTAATAGCTCGACTTTTCGGTGCGGTAGTACTAGGAACACCTGTTTCAGTGTCAGTACTTGGTTGTGGAGTTCTAATTGTATCTACACGTGATGAAGGTTTCTTGAATTTTCTATTCAATCCTTGTACTTTCTTTCTAAGTGTAGCATTTCTTGTGTTTAGTGTCTTAACTTTCATGTCTAAAGTCTTTATCTTCTTGTTTGCTCTTGATAGAGATTTATTTGTTCTCCTTTTACGCTTCTTTTCGTTGAAATTCATTTTGACAAAAAAAGGCTGTCCAGGGGTTGATGTGCTTGGTACTTCCCTATCTGTTGTTGAGTCACATGGTCCAAGTTCTTCGTTAGATCTCATTTCTGTTTCGTTCTGATCTTGCTGGCGGTGCTGTGTGCTTTTTTTCCCTTGACGATGTTTTCGCATGCATTGTCGTATCTTCTTCCGTCTTTTAGACAATGATCGATCAGAAAGTTCTGTTGTTGGTACATAATATCGTTTCACTCTTTGTACCTCCCTTTTTTGGTATTCTTCGCCTTCTTTTTCCTTTTTCCTCTCTCTGTATCTTTTTTGCCGTTCAGCATTGCTCATTCTAGTCATCTCCTGAAAGCAGTTAACGAAATATGCAAATCATTAGATGTTGGTGAATTACGTTACACAATAGTGAATTACGTTACACTAAACTGTGTGCCTTCACGTGACGTAAATACAAATGGAATCAATATTCCATGTTCACAGTTCTTCGGTATATTATATACGTTGTCGTTTTATAATGATTTTCGCTGACAATTGATGTTATATACTAAGTGTTCTTCTTGTTAAATAAGTGTGTACTTACGAGTGATGGTAATGTTTACACCAGAAAATGTTTTAAATGTCTCCCGCTTGGCAACTTCTGTTTTTCAATAAACGCCCGTATGTTAGGCGGTGTCAGAAAATAATGTTTCCAGGTAATTTGTTCCTAGGAAATAGTTTTAAACCATGTTTACTGAATATACCGTAACGTAATTCACCGCAACGTAATTCACGGACATAAGCATTTTCAAATATATGAGAAATACAACAGCTAAAAGCAATGTTTATATGGCAATTATCGTTAACATAAGTGTGTTTATAACTCACAGTGTTTGACGCATATACCATATACTTATTATGAGGTAGGTACCGTAACGTAATTCACAATTAAATGCAAAAAATTAAAAATGGAAATCAAAGACTGGTTTTTAGGACAAAATTCTTCCTACACCTTTAAATCATGATTTATAAATATTTCGAAGCATTAATGTATATATTTGTTCTGGTACCATTACTGTATTAATCAAATATGTTTGCAATACGGCTATCATAAAATTGTAACGTAATTCACAGCATTTTATGGGACACAAATAATTTGTTTTTTTTTTAAATTACAAATATACTGACATAAAAACAGAGTGTTTTTATCAAAATTCAGACAATTCTCTATCACAGAAGACTTATTTCACTTATTTATTTCGCTACAAATTTTCTTGCCATGTAAATAAATTTAGTACCCCAACTTTGTGACACAATGGTTTTTACTGTGTAGGCTTCAAAATGAGTCCGTATTGACCAATAAATGAGTCAAACAGAATGTTATTGTTACTTTTTCAACTCGTTATTGCCTAGGGGTTAACTTAAAAGTCAAATTCCCATCAAAAATATACTGTTGGTCATCAAAAAAACGTCTGTGACCCCGATATTTGTAATTGGCGCACTTTAACTGACTTTGAATGAGGTACCTAAATCTCGCCCGTCACAATCTGACCCCTCGATGATTCCGATTTAATTTTCTGAATCTATCTGTGCATTCAATCACTCATAATGTACACCACTGTAAAGAAGACACTCCAAATATTTCATCCATTACCATTTATGTAATCGTACTGATTCTGAAGGGCCGATTTTGCGAAAAGTTTATCCGTTGCTTCGTGTATTCCACTTAGTTTATTCGAATTCATAAGATCAACTTCCGGTCCACTTCGGAGTGAATGCCACTATTGGGCATTACATGTGCAAATAGTGAATACCGAAAGTAAGAACTATCCATTATAAAATTAAAATTTAATTATTATTTTCTTTAACGCTCATTGGAAAATAAAATTAGGTACGTTATCTCAACTAATATGCTCATTTACTATATTGTACGCGTATCGTAGCGGTCATGACCCTTAAACATTTACATTGAAAAGAAACATTCCAAATGAGATAAATAAATTTTTTGATCATAATACTGACAAACTTTTACACTGATTATTATTCAAGGTACTGAGAAATGTTTACAACACAAGCAATAGCATATATTACATGTTAGCTGAAATAATAACTTAACTACTAATTAAATGAATTTATATTTTTTAAATTGTATTGTTTACAACTATTTTCCCGGACATATTTAAATGACAAGATATAGCTGAAAAATAAGTTATTACAAACATGATGTTTATGTAACAATCTAGCTGTATGAAGTAAGCAAGTAGTGTGATGAAAGACTTTATATTGCAAACATGGAGTTTAAGATGACAAACTACCTTTATTCAGTTAGACAGTACATGTATTATATTGAAGGACTATGTCAAGTGCCAAATTTTTCGTCAGTGAAATCCATTAATTAATTCTTAGTCTAGCCAAAAATTAACTGTTATGTAATTTATAGGATGTTACGATTGTCACAAATGCATGACGTGTTGATTTTGTATGGATAGTTAGGTTTTTACAGTGATTTAGTAATGTATTTTGAATTCTGAATTAGCATTTTTTCACCTTATATACTTAGGTAGGTTAATGGGTGGTGTATAAAACCCGCTGTGTACATTTATGATTGGAAAGTGTTACATTAATTTGAATTTATCATATTAGTAAATATTGATTGTGGGCTATGATATATTGCCTCACTTTACCTAATGATGTACGGGAATATATGTGACTTCGCCAAATTCTGATGTCGATAATTAGCGGTATAACTGTATTGATCTGAAGACTTGTGTAGTATTTGTTAGCCGTATAAAAGTTAACACTGATAGTAAGATCTGATTGTTCGAACCAGAAAGACGGACGGACAATCTCAACTCTCAAAACCTAACGAGATACTTAGGGCGTTTTACCCTTTTCTTTTCAAAGGAAAATAGTTTGTTTGGAGAGAGAGAAATAGAGAGAAGATCGAGGTTCAAAAGAAGGAAAAAGAAGTCAGAAGTCAGATTGTGGAATCCCACGTTCACCAGAGGGCAAAGTAAAGTCGTGACGCAAGCAGAAGGAAAAAAAAAACAGTCGTCGAAACAGGTCACTGTGAATTTTCCCAGCGGTCCAATGTTAATGAACACTCGATTTCGTGATGAAATTTGCTATCAGCTATTAACGGCTAAATTCATCTATTTTATTAGTGTTTGAATTTTAATTAATGTATCCATTATTTTAAAGCTTCAGTTTTAAAGTGCTTCTGAACTAAGAATATTCAGAAGGAAAGAAAATTGTAGTTTACTGTGTCATTCTTTTCTTGATTTTATTTTAATTAAATTCTTTATTTATCTTTACGGGGGCTTGTGTGTTGTCTTTGTTCAAGATACCGACTTAGATTACCATATCCATTCTATGACCGGGCAAATTACACCGTAGAGGTCATCCTTTAGATAACGAGTATTAGCGGGAGGAAACTCCGCCAAGGACGGTCCCAAGCCCGGCTGAAAAAGGAGGAGGGTTGGGCGTGGGGTTAGCGACCCCACCCCGTTAAAACAACTCTTGCTACGGAAACGACAACAAGGGAACAAAATACAAACGGCGCTGGGAGCGAAGCAGACCAGGCAACTGGCTTTGTGACGGTTGGGGAACAAAACCGCAAGGATGTCCCCACCCCGATAGTGGAACTCCTGTCGCCCAAAACATGGATTAGAGTTGGATGCTGGAATGTGCGAACGCTCAACCAGACTGGAAGGTTGGCACAAGCAGTGAGCGAGTTGAATCACTACAACCTGACCCTCATGGGTGTAACAGAAGCTCGATGGACTGGTACCGGCAAGCAGAAGTTGAGCTCCGGAGAAGTCATCATCTGGTCCGGAAGGAAGGACAATGACCACCGGGAAGGAGTCGCCATTATTATCAACAAGAACAAGGCCAACACCGTCTTACAGTGGAAACCAGTAAATGAACGCCTGTTGTACGTCAGGATGAACTCCAAGTACGCCAAACTATCAGTTGTAGTGGCCTATGCACCAACAGACGGCGCGGAAGAAGAGGACAAAGACACCTTCTACCACGCTCTTCAAAGCGTTCTAGAGGACGTCCCTCGACATGACGTGCTGATGTTGCTTGGTGACTTCAACGCTAGGGTTGGCTGCAACAACAAAGATAGAGAGAGGACCATGGGGCGCCATGGAATAGGCATGATGACTGATAACGGGGAAAGGCTGGTCAACTTCTGTCAAGAGAATGACTTGGTCATAGGAGGGACTCTGTTCGAGCACAAGGACATCCACAAGCTTACATGGACGTCACCAGACGGCAGAACCCAGAGCCAGATCGACCACATCATCATCAACGGTCGGTGGAAACACTCTTTGCAGGATGTGCGAGTGATGCGGAACGCTGACGTTGGCAGCGACCATTTTCTTCTGGTGGCTAAGGTGACTTTGAAGCTTAGGAAAGTTAGGATAGGGGTCTCCAGGAATAAACGCTTTGATGTGGACAAACTAAAGAATCCAAAAGTGAAGGATGAATTCAGGCTGGCTTTAAGGAATCGGTTTAGTGCTCTAGGAGATGAGACATCGCTGACCATCGACAATTTTAACAGAGCAATGAAGGAAGCAGGAGAAGAAGTTTTAGGTTACAGGAATAATAGGAAGACAGAGTGGATATCAGAAGAGACATGGACTCGCATAGAAGAGAGAAGACAGATTAAGAAGAGACTTTTGGATTCAAAATCACCAAGACTGAAAGAGAGAATTATGCAGGAGTATGGAGGAAAAGACAAGGAGGTGAAGAAATCAGCAAGGAGAGACAGGAGAGAATTTGCAGAGAGGCTAGCCAAGGAGGCAGAGGTAGCAGCAGGGCAGAAAGACATGAAAACGGTGTATCAAAACACAAAGAAACTGAAGGGCGACTATAGTCAGCACCACGATCTTCCAGTGAGAGACGAAGTTGGAAACTATGTCACAGTGGAGGAGGAGAAGATGGAAAGATGGAAGCAACATTTCGAGTATATCCTGAATCGCCCAGACCCACCCGTACTCGCTGACATTCCTGAAGCAGAGGAGGACCTTGACATCAATTGCAACGACATCACTGTTGAGGAGGTCAAGCAGGCCATTCACAAGCTGAAGAATGGAAAGGCACCTGGCGATGATGGAGTGTGTTCCGAGATGCTGAAGGCAGAAGACACAGAGACGCCGAAGCTTCTTTGCCAGATTCTCCAAAAGATATGGGATAGTGAAAAAGCACCAAATGACTGGAAAACCGGAATCATAGTTAAACTTCCCAAGAAAGGAGATCTGGGAAACTGCAACAACTGGCGAGGAATCACATTGCTATCCCTCTCCAGTAAGATCTTTAGCCGCATCATTCTTCAACGCATCACAACAGCTGTGGACGGCATCCTACGCCAGGAACAAGCAGGCTTCAGGAAAGGCAAATCTTGCATCGACCACATCTTCACACTGAGGCAGATACTTGAGCAGTCTCATGAATGGAATGGATCCCTTTATGTGGTCTTTGTGGACTTTGAGAAGGCTTTCGACAGCCTGCACCGAGACTCTATGTGGAGGATCCTACGACATTATGGCATCCCCAAGAAAATTGTCAATGTCATCAGGTCCCTGTACGAAAACTCTGAGTGCAGAGTAATCCACAACAACCAACTCACTGAACCATTCAAGGTGGAAACCGGAGTGAAGCAAGGATGCATTCTCTCTCCAATTCTCTTCTCACTGGCCATTGACTGGATCATGCGCCGCACCACAGAGGGCAAGAGGCATGGAATACAATGGACGTTGACCTCAATGCTGGATGACCTGGACTATGCCGACGACATCGGGTTGCTGGCAAGCAGACACCAGGATATTCAACAGAAGACACAACAGTTGGTACAGACAGCAAATACCATAGGTCTTCGAGTCAACATAGGGAAGACAAAAGTCTTGAGGAAGAATACTAGAGTGGGCAACCCAATCACCATCAATGACCAGCCTCTGCAAGAACTAGACGATTTCACTTACCTGGGTAGCAAGGTCGCCACGGATGGAGATAGCACAAGGGAAGTCGTCACAAGAATCGGCAAGGCCAACCAGACCTTCGCAATGCTGAAGCCCATATGGAGGACAAGAAACCTCAGTGTCCACACAAAGATCCGTATCTTCAAGAGCAACGTGTTGAGCGTCCTTTTGTACGGCTCAGAGTGTTGGAAGTCCACTGCGAACATAGAACACAAGCTCGAAGTGTTTCAAACCAAATGCCTGCGACGCATCATGAGGATTTTCTGGCCAAACATGATCTCAAATGAGGAACTTCGGCACAGAGCGGGTGCAAGCACCATCTCTGAGATCATTTCAACTCGGCGATGGAGATGGCTCGGCCATGTCTGCAGAATGCCTCCTGACTCACTACCAAGGGTGGCACTGAGATGGATCCCACAGGGTAAAAGGAACCGTGGCAGACCCAAAGAGACCTGGCGACGAACAGTGGAGAGAGACCTTAAGACCAGAGGCCTCACCTATCAGACCGCCCCTGCAATAGCTGCCGACAGACGGAAATGGTGCTCCCTTGCTGTTGCCTCAAGCACCAGACGGCGCAGAGAGGATTGATTGATTGATTGATTGATTAGCGGGAGGCGGTTTCGAGTGTTGTTTTACAAGTTGCGCAATACCTCTGACCAGCGGCTTGCGCAATATTGTACCAATAGCGCTTGATACCGAAGCAACCCGTTACAGACTACATATTGTGAACATAGCATTTAAGATGAGAATCAACTGGTATTCATCAAACCATTAGTATGATGTAAAACATATTGTGAACATGAGGTTTAAAATGACAATCTACATGTATTCCGTTTGTCAGTATTATGATGAAAAAATTATTTATCTCATTCGGAATGTTTCTTTTTTATGTAAATGTTTAAGGGTCATGACCGCTACGATACGCGTACAATATAGTAAATGAGCATATTAGTTGAGATAACGTACCTAATTTTATTTTCCAATGAGCGTTAAAGAAAATAATAATTAAATTTTAATTTTATAATGGATAGTTCTTACTTTCGGTATTCACTATTTGCACATGTAATCCCCAATAGTGGCATTCACTCCGAAGTGGACCGGAAGTTGATCTTATGAATTCGAATAAACTGATTGGAATACATAAACTTTTCGCAAAATCGGCCCTTCAGAATCAGTACGATTACATAAATGGTAATGGATGAAATATTTGGAGTGTCTTCTTTACAGTGGTGTACATTATGAGTGATTGAATGCACAGATAGATTCAGAAAATTAAATCTGAATCATCGAGGGGTCAGATTGTGACGGGCGAGAGCTAGGTACCTTGTGTTATACGATGAATGTATACATGAATTTACACAGAATCGAGTGCCTGTGTGTAGAACGTAGAGGCAACATTTTTGGAGATGAAATGGTTTTGCCGAGCTTTTCAGATGTCGTCAATGCCGGACATCAGACTTGCAGTTTTGTTGTGTTCCTATATCTGCAAGTAACAGTGATAGGTAATTTTTTGTCTTGTATGCATGCTTTTAAATTGTCAGAAGATTGATAAGCCCCCCGTATGATTTTAATAATTATTTCCGCACATGATATCCGCGTCTGTTTCTCGTTAACTTTTGTACTGAATCTTCTCGAAATGTAACCTGAAGTTACCGATATTGTTTCGTGCACGACATATTTTTATTCCCCAAAAAAAACAATACAGCGACACAGGCACACAGCGCACAACCATTCATTCTATGCATGATTTATTATAATGGTCTATGTATATGTAATCCGCCATGTTTGTCAGGAGGTCTGGAGGGTTAAGGTTATGGGGACAGTCGCGTGCCACTTGCAAACCAACATTATATGCATCATCTTTAATTTGCATTCTCAGCTTTTATTTGTAATGTTTGTGTTTACTAAAATAAAATCTAAATATGCCTAAAATTATTGTAATTCTGCCTCTCAGGAGTGCTTATGATATAATTCAAATCATGTGCTTTTTTTCAGTTTTAGTATAGATCATTTTCAGATACTATTATTAGCTAGCCAAAACCTGGTATCACGGTACAAATTGTTTTTTCATAGACCTCAGTGCTAATATTTGGAGAGATAACTATATTTTCTATCCTAATTTAGCGTGCATGTCACACACTGTTATAGAGAACAATGTTAGATTGTCAATTTGATGATGACAAAACCAGGCACTCCATTGCATATAAGAGAGATAACTCTGCTGGAAGTAGACAGGGGTATGAGGTATCACGGTACCAATTGTTTTTCTATAGACCTCAATGCTAATGTTTTGTGAAATAAATATACTTTCTATCCTACATCAGTATGCATGTCACACACTGTCATAGAGAACAATGTTAGATTGTCAATTTGACAATGATAGTATGATTAAAATAGCTAAAAAGTCGTATTATCCGTCATTGCTTGAAAACAAAAAGAGCAACACAATCTCCATTTGGAAAGTCTTCAGTGAACTCACTGGAGGAACACACAACAATCAGACAAGTAAAATTAACTCACTTCTGGTAAATGACACCATAGTCACTGATGAAACTGACATTGCAAATGCTTTCAATGATTTTTTTTCTTTAGTATCTCCACAAAGTTAAATGAACCAGTGATGGAAAACAACTTTAGTGAACTGAAAATGTTCTGCAGCAGCAAAATCTCTAAGGAAGTATGTTTCTCTATCCCACCAGTATCAAACAACTTTGTTAAAAAATGTCTCAGTGAACTTGATACCAAGAAAGCTACAGGACTTGATCAGATTGGTCCTAGACTCATTAAATCTTCTGCCTCTGCTATTTTAGATAGCATAACATTCATAATCAATTTAAGTATTGCAACCTCATCTGTCCCCAAAATATGGAATACTGCAAAAGTAACTCCTATTTACAAATCTGGATCTAAGAATGATGCTGATAACTACTGACCAATCTCAATACTACCAAACTTGTCAAAATTGATTGAAAAACATGTCCATGACTCATTCATGTCATATTTAACCAAACACTTGCTGTTACACCCTAATCAATCAGGCTTTAGACAGAAACATTCATGTGAGACTGCCTTGATCTCCCTAACTGATAAATGGCTTCAAGCACTTGACCAAGGTAAAATAATAGGATCTGTATTTGTAGATTTCAGGAAAGCGTTTGACATGGTGGATCATGAACTAAAAATCTACCAATGCGATGAAAAAACAGTTAGATGGTTTACTTCATACTTAAGTGAGAGAACACAAGATGTTTATATAAATAACGTTCTGTCCGAACCTGAAACAATTAGATATGGAGTGCCACAAGGCTTAATTCTAGGTCCATTACTATTTATTTTATTTTTTAATGACCTACCACTTTTGCTAAGAGACTCGATATCATCTACAAGATCTCTATGCAGATGACACAATATATCAGACATCCAAAACACAAAGCATGAACTCGAAATTTCTTTACAGAATGCATTAAACAAGCTGGAAAACACTAGTAAAACTAAAATATTACTTATCTCAACAAGGAAAACAAAGAAAAATCTTGATAGCAATGAACTATGTCTGACATGGAAGGATTAAAATTTGCAAATGGTCTGTCACGACAGACTACTTGGTGTTTTGGTAGATAATAATCTATCATGGACTGATCATATCAAACATATCAGTAAAAAGGTCAATTCAAGTTTATGGCTTCTCAGTAGGATAAGACATTTTCTCCCTGAAAGGCACAGACAAATTTTTTATAACAGTTACATACAACCCTATTTAGACTACTGTAATATAATACATGTATGGGGTAATTCAAATGATAAAAACATATCATAGTTGGAAAATCTTCAGAAAAGAGCATTTAGGCTAATATCAAACCAGAAAGAAAGAAAGGAAAATTTAGCTGGTAAGTTAAAAATATTACCTATTAAAGACCGAATATGTTTAACAAAAGCCAAATTAATGTACAGGAAGGATATCCAATAATAGTGCTCCTGAATATTTACAATCCCTATTCCAGTATTGGCTACCTGGTAATACACCCCACCTGTGATGAATATCTACAAAACAGTATAAAATTCCCAAACCAAATAAGGAATTATTCAAGAAAAGTTTCCAATAGATCCACTCCACCCACCTGGACTTGCACAATTGGTACCGTTATACCTTTAGCAAACCTTAATTTTTCCAATACTCTGGAACTTTGCTCTGGAATAGTATTCCAGTTGAGATTAGAAATGCCCACTCTATTTCCATCTTCCAAACCCAATATATCCAGTGGCTTCTGAGATGCTGCTGAATTAAATAAATTCCTTGTATGAGGGTCTCAAGGTAGATTAGTTCTTAGCTAATTTTGTTACCCTCTTTTAAATAATGTCATTATTATTATTATAGAACCAGGTACTCCATTGCATTTAAGAGAGATAACTCTGCTGGAACTAGACGGATATGATTTATCTAGTCACAACATACCTATTTTCAGTCAAATGTATCACATTTTCAAAAAATAATATACAAAATATTAGCATAAATTAACATGTTGCCAAGAGGCTAAACTCTTTTGTAAGCCAAACAGAAAGTACAACTCTTACATAATCCACCAATCATAGCTAGTATTGTTGTTTATTTCTGAACGCAAGGTTCCCTACACCTTAAGCTCCACCCACCTGGACTTGCACAATTGGTACCGTTATACCTTTAGCAAACCTTAATTTTTCCAATAATCTGTGAAATAGCTTAGGACTGTGCAAGTAAAGTGACACATCAGTCTTGCTTGTCAAAAGCAATTTTATGAAGCACTAAACAATGTGTTATATGAATGTGTATAGAAATGTTATTGAGCTTGTTTGAACTCTTGTTTTCATACTTTTGCTTCACTAACAAACTCATCTTTTGAAATAAAATGAATTCTTTTAACTATGTAACTATGAGTTGTGTCTTATTCATATTAGCACTTATTATACTTCACTTTGGTGATATGGGATAAATCACATTATGTCATTGTTTAATAGTAAGGTCAAAGGTCAATGCACTAGTTAGCATGTACCAGTTCTACTCTTAAAGAGACATGAATTTTGATCTAAAGTAAAGGACTTATATTTGTTTCATAAACACAAAAAGTAACAGCAGGGACAGGTGGACATGACCCAATCTTTAAAAAAAGTCTAGGCTATCAACAACTTTCACTGCCTCTCAAATCCCTTCTGTAACATAAACAAGAAACATTCCTCCTCTAAATAGTAACTAATATTCATGTAATGAGCCACTCTGTGATCAAACCTTGTATAATACAACTTGTAAGCACTTTGGTTTTGAATTTTGAAATACTTTGGGGAATAAAGAACAGGATAAAATGCCAAGAAAAGTAATAAGCCAAGCACATTCAAGGGAGTAAAAGAAAAAGGAGGAGAATCTGTTTCCAAACGGGACATGTACCTTACAGTAAAGGAATCGTATATGAAAATAGAAATCAGAGAATATAAAATTTATTAGACTCACACAGGATCAGTATGTGGAGGCTGTGCCAACGAATAACAATGAAAATGCATTGGCACCAGTACTGCTGCGGCCCTACCTGCATCAAACCTTCAAGTGGAACAGTGTGCATATCCATCTGAAATAAAAGGGCAAATAATATAAAGCATACAGACATGTGATTTGTATTGGTTCCACACAATAAGTTAATATTAATTGGCTTTGATTAAACCAGTGAAAGAATAATTGTTTTAAAAAAAAAGACAACAAAGAGAAAGCTTTGCTCTGACAAATTATGAAAGCAATTTTACTGTAATTTGCATAAATATCTAGTGTTCAAAAGAATTTATCCTTGAGTTCCTCTACGGTGGCCAAATCTGCTCCAAGTTGATCCTGGTAAAGAGTTTCAGGGTGAAGTATCTTCAACAATGAAACAACATAACACCACAATATGATGAGGACACACTGCAATCCATCGTGATCAGGCAATTGTTGAGCTGTTTAACAAAACTCTCGCAGATAAATTGTTTTAATACCGGTACGCGAAGGAGTTCACATACAATCTGCGAATGGGTCAAACGATTATCAGAAGTAGTTTCAGCACTCAACAACGAGGTTACTCAAACCATTAATATGAAACCGGCTACCGCGATAACAAAAAATATATAGCAATCCCAAAAAAGGATTTCCAATCGCAGATCCTACCTAGTAATGTCACAGTGAGATATTTATATGAACCCGGCGAACTTGAAGGTGGCAGAAGAAGATGAACTGATCTGATATGGAACATCACAACACATAAAATATTTGACACTGTAACATCTAAGAATAGACCAGTGATATATAGACTAGATCCAACTGTGCCACAACGTGGTTTTACTCATGAACAATTACAGGTAATCCCGGATGATACTCAATTACCACCACATGGACTTGGCTAATAACAATTCTTCGAAGTTGATCTATTCTTTGTACTTGTGACACAGCAAGATAAATTTAATTTGTCCACCCGATGAAGTCATCAATGATCCACATAGTAGTGTCTGTAATTGTCAATCCTTGTGACGAGTGTATCGTCATCTCGTATCCTTGCGCCCATGGATATTTATCAGCGTGCAGTGTGTTTTCAACTACAGCTATATCAATTATTACAATATCATTTAACACTAGTTCCTGTCATTGTGATTTCCCTGGAATATCAACTTCGATGTTTTGTCATCGTGTATCCTTGGGTCTATAACACAATGGAACCTGGCACATGAGGAATTTTTATTTATGGGTGTTAAATAATTTTACATGAAGATTATCTTTTTTTTTTGCTGGCAACAACTAAATCGGTGGGTTTCCATGTGTCCCAGAAATCATCAATGGGAGTTTCAGAAATTGTGTTACATGCTATTTCACACTGCACATTATCCGGTTGTAGTTGCTTTTTTTTAACTCTGTTAACTCTTGATCAAGTAAACAATAGTCTGTATTTCTTCGTAATAATCAACGTTGGTTTTTAGCCAGCAATGAGGAGACTCTCCGACAAACGGTGGTGGTTGACCGTGGTCGGCGTACATTATTACAGCGGTGTTTTTCTTTAGTAGCCATGTAAGAAATGTTTTTAGCAGCTCTAACGATACTGCATTGATTTCATCCCATATAAGTATCTAAGGAATAAATTTCATTCCCATGCGATCAGGAGTCCACTCATTTCCACTCCATCGAAAGAAACTATGATACATGCACATGTTAACTCCACGAGATTTCATTTCCCTGGCAAGATGATGAGTAGGAGTAAGCACGATTATGTTAGAATTCATCCCAAATAAATCAATTACTCGTGTTGTCTTTCCATATCCTCCTGGACCGTTCAAGTAGATTTATAGATAATGTTTATTTAAAAAAATGGAGAAAAAGCTGCCTAACCTTGATTCTGCCCTTTCCAAAAGAAAGGAATATGTAGAATTTTGGAATGTTCTCCAGAAAATGTTCTTGTCACATGGGCAGGCAACAGTGGAGAGAGGATTTTCTGTCAATAAACAGGTATCTGGTGAGAACCTCAGCAGAGAAAGTCTCAGAGCTCAAAGGCTAATCATTGACACAATAAGAAAAGCAGGTGGACCTTTGGAAATCATCATTAGCAATGAAATTATGACATATAGTTCCTCTGCAAGACATAAGTACCGTATTTTCGCGCATATAAGACACACCCGTATATAAGACACGGGTTTTGCCGATTTGTGTAAAAATATTTTACATAAGATGCACCCATATATAAGACGCGGGTTTTGACGATTTATGTAAACAAAAATTACATAAGACGCACGCGGTCTAGCCATCTGCCGCACTGAGCAATTTATATCCAGTGGTTTCCTTTCCTTTATCATAAATGAAAATTTGTCCAATGTATCATTACCCATCGAATGTAAACAAGGCTTCATTACCATTTTTAGTTTAGATCAAAGAATTGTCTGAGGCAGGACCGCAACGGTTATCGTTTATTCTTCTCTGCCGCCGGGCCAATAGCGGATGGGTTGAGTACCTGGTATCTAGATTCTACAACAATAAACGCCTGATGTAAAGGCGGCTTCATTGATCTGCTAGGCCCAGTCTTCAGCGAGTGGGATTAGTACCGTACAATAATCAGGGATAGTCCTGGCTTTTAAAAATCTGTCACCAAAAAAATCGCCAACCTCATTATTTTGTCTTCTAATTTTTCACATCTATACATGCTGATTCTCGTTAAATTCTCGAGAGATGAGATGCAGAGTTTTTTTCTGATGTCAGCATCCCGAATCACTGTTTGTAGTTTGAAAATTGATGCTGATTATGAAGCGTTTGCCATATTTTGCCCACCACCTATCGAGTGGCTATTGCGGTCAGCTGACCACCCGCCACGTGATAAAAATTCCGAGCAAATTACGAAGTTCGCCAAAATCTACATTAAATGCTCTATTGCTTCCTAAATCCCAAAAGAATGATCACTGAATGCTGTATAAATTTTCTCAACAAGCAAAATAGGATCTCCATTCCCACGAATGAAATTTACACGAGTCAACACTTGGCAATATTGGACCGTATATATTAGCATAAGTTAACACCCAATATAGGGATTCTTTCACTCCTGTATTTTGAGAAATAAATAATTATTTTTAATTATGCAAAACTTGTTTATTTGTTGTTTAATTTTATCTGTTCTATTCGCGTCTTCAGACGTCGGTCAGTTGTAGGTATAGTACGGTAGCATGATTGACTGTATCACAGCATACAGTACTCGGCCCAGATGTCAGCATAAGCAGATTATGATGTAACAATGCTCTGCTAAGATGGGGTTGTCGATACAAACAAAGGATCATTTGTATACAGATTGATTCCAATGCATTGCTTAGTCAAGTTTGTGGCTTCCTTTCGTTCTCCCTTTAAATTTATCCAGTCCAAATCCATGATTGTTTGTACAAATTAAATAACCAAAAAGTCTGTCACCAAAAAAATCGCCAGATGGGACATTTTTGTCGCCAATAAGGGAAGAAAATCTCAATTTGCGACATTGGCGAAACCCAGGACGATCCCAGCCCCTGCATTGGATTGGTACACGTGGTAATTACTGAACACTTACCCAACTGTTTTTACAACTAAACTAGGAATGAAAATCGTGAAACGTAAATATCGACCGCAAAAATCGTCCTTCAATAGCACACACTGTACCGTTCGTTCGTGTTAAAAAAAATACTTACCGTATTTTCGTGCATATACCCGTATATAAGACGCGGGTTTTGACGATTTGTGTAAAAATATTTTACATAAGACGCACCTATATATAAGACACATCATGGGTGCGTGGTGTGTAAAATGTTGTATAAGACGCATCTTATATACGCGAAAATACGGTACCATGTCTATCTGGATAATAAGAAAGCAGAGAAGGATGAGAGAAAAATCAAAAAGGAAAGAAACGGGAGTTAGCCTTAGATGAAGTGGAAGAATTTAAAGCCAAAGAGCTGCCTCTTGAAGCTAAAATTGCCAGCCTACATGCTTCCTTTGTACAGAAAGCAGAAGAGGCAGAGTTAAAAGGACTCATTGTGCTTCTCACAGAGTCAGATGCTCTTAGGAGAAAAGCAGAGGAAAAGATGAGAGTGGTGGCGTCTCTTTCCAAAATGATTGAAGAGAAAAAAAAGAAAATATAATGTATTTAAAGCAGTGCTGATGTCTGTTAAGAGAACAATTTGTTTTGTATTAAATCTGACACGTATGTTACATATTTCTGAAAGAACAACGAATGTTAACCTATCTTCCAGATAATTATAATACAATTTTAGGAAATTAATTATAGTTTATAGTATAGTCAGTAGTCAATATTGTAGTATTTGGCATTTATTGTTTTCTCAAATAACCTGTATACACAATATTAGTAAAAATAGGTCTTGGAAATCTCTGTTTGTGGTCTTTGAAAGTTTGTGAAAAGTCTTTGAATTTATCATTCATAGTTCAGTGTGAACCCTGTAATACTTGCACAGTGCAGCAAGCACTGTGCGCACATCAACCGTTCGCTTAGAGGGAACGTTGCTATCAGCTATGTGTTACTCTTGTGGTTTCTTGGATTGGGCTTGGAATCTAATTGTGGTGGCATTGATAATGCTTTGTTCACCTGTATGCATCTGTCTACTATGAAATTAATTACATGCAACAAAGAGATTTGTATTTGTAAGTCATTGTTTTTTCAAGTATATAGTCTTGAAGAGTGATCTAAACACGTAAATTTGTACAAATTGTAATTCTGGTCACATAGGGAAATCGTCTACCCACCCATTTCCTTTCAGAAATGGATCATCCAACTAATTTGCAAGTCCTGTCCAGAACTACGGGCAGGGTAGGACATTATGGGGGACCACAACGGTCATGGGGTCCACCGCTGTTTCTTTTTGCGATTCATTGAGGCCTACTGGATAATTTTTCCATGGACCCACAAATCTTGACCTCTCATGCTTTTTGTGCTCATATCTACTCTTCTGTATTAGGCAGATTATTGAACTATTCACTTATGATTTTAAACATACTATTTCTGTGAATGATGTACAGATGTAAGACCTTTAAATTTTTTGAAACTTTCTATATGAACATATGCAATGTTAATGACAATCGCTTATGGAGACCATCACGTGCCACTTGTGACAATTGCTAAAAATTTGACGTAAGTTGATTGCACATGTGTTTAATATTGGAGTGGAAAAATCAAAATTCGACTTCCAGAAAAAGGTCTATAAAGATCACAATACTGAAGAGGATTTTGAGAAATGGACATGAGAGCCAGAATTTTATCTCAAGGCTGAAAATTCCATTCTTTTGTAGTTAATTTAATTTTGACTGAGTGAAGTCTATTTCTTGCTGATGTACAAGCCTTGGACATCAATATAATCTTTGATATTATTCTCTGAATCTTCTGTTGAAGAAAGTTTCTTTTTTATTAATTTCATGGTCCACAGACAGATTGTACAAAAACCTTGGTTCAAAAGGACTAAAATCTAATGATTCTTGAACTGATTACCAAAAAGCAAACAACAGCAAATGAAGACCCACATCACATTATTTTCCTGTGTGAAAGCAATGTCACGAAACTGTATACGACTATGTTCAATATGTATATGTGGTCAAAAAATCTAGTCTTGATTTCGTTACTGCGTACAGCCTTACCGAGGGTAGTTTATTACTTTTTGGGCTTTTTAGTTATTTCGACATAATGAGCGAACACTCAGCTCATGCTGTATGTGCGAAATTGCCTGCAGTTTAAAGTACCTAGCTGCGCATATCTGTCACAGCTAGGGGTATATAAGGACGAAATTATAAGACAGAAATCACATTACGATGGAGTCTTGTCGGAAACGCTTCCATCCTAAACCGAGCAATCTATCAGCTAAAAGAGCTGAGTGGGGGCCGTTGGTGCCCGGGTGCGGTGCCATGTTGTGGTGTCCGTGGGGTGACCGTGGGGGACTGTGGTCCGGAGCTGACCTTGAGGTCCGGTGGTGCCAGTGTGCGGTGCCATGTTGGAGTAACCGTAGGGTCATGGAGTGACCGTGGGGCTTCCCTATGCTGCCTGTGTGTGGTGCCATGTTGTGGTGACTACGTGTGTGGGCTTGTCTATGCTGACCGTGTAATGCCCGTGTGTGGTGCCTGTGTATGGTGCTTACGTATGCTGCATATATCTCGTCATATGAACGACGTATTATTTATTTAATATCTTCTTTGCAGTCTCATTATATGAACGACACCTGCATAATTGTATTATTTATTTAATATCTTCTTTGCAGTCTCGTTATATGAATGACACCTGCATAATTTCATTCTACACAAATCTCGTCCCATGAATGAGAACTTCAGAATTTAGGGTTCACGATTGCATATGTCTCGTCATATGGACGACGTATTAATTATTTAATATCTTCATTCTAGTCTCGACATATTGACGACGTATTATCTTTTCATATTTGCATCTATCTCGTTATACGAGCCTTTTATATATATTCATATTTGTAAATTCATTCATATACTTCTTTTTTGTCATTACGTTACTGAAATTCATAGTTCCATGTTAGGAACATTTATTTAAATAGATTTTTCTTATATTTTGTAAAATATTGGTGTCAGAGTTGATTTTTAAAATTGCGTTTATAAAATAAACATCTTATTAACGCAATTGTGTTCCGTGTCTTCACTAATCCAGTCCCGACTCAGTCTATCTTGTGACAAGCAGTATGATCAGACTGAACAGTTATAAATTTTTACTTTGGTTTTTGTCTTGAGATTACAAAAAGGAATTCTCTTTTGAAATATTTGGAACACTTAAAGAATTTCATCCTTTGTGATGTCAAAATCTTGATGAGTAATTTAAAGGAACATGAAACAGTGATGTATATTTTGTTGTTTTTTGCTAATTGCAAATGGTCACTAACATCTTAATTAAATGTTTCACATGAGAATATTTGTTAATTAATAATGCAATGTTCAAAGATGTTACTTGATAGATGACAAGTACAGGATAAATGGACACAATTTATATACATGTTAACCATACAGATACTGAAACTGAAGCACTGATTATTCACCTTCATGCCTGGCTTACCTCAATCACTCCCTCAGCCAGAACAACTCTTTGGGCTTAGTTGCCAGTTTCATCATTCAAGCCAGGAGATCTTCTATATCCAAGGTGTATGATATCAGGTGGAGAATCTTTGGTAATTGGTGATGTAGGAAACATGTTAATCCTCGCTTTCCCTCTGTAAATTATGTTACTGATTTCCTAGTGTTTCTGTTTGAGAACAAAAGATGTTCAGTATCTGCTATCAAAGGATGTTCTGCTGTGATTTCCAACAGATACATTATCGCTGTGGAGGATTGGTTCAGATGCCAGTCTTATTAAATATTTTGAGATGCAGAGACCTGTCTTGTGCTCTCTTATGCTCAGATGCAACCTTTCTTGTTTTTATGGTCTTTGACCAAAACCCACTATGAATCTTTGAGTGAGGTCTCTTTTCAGGACCTCTCATTCAGAACTCTGCTTTTACTCTCTGTAGTGTATGGGAGAAGAGGCAGCAAGATTCCTGCCTTATTTATAGACATAGACTGTCTCCGGTTTAAAAGAAATTACTGTTTTTCTTTGTATTACTGGAGATTTAGGAAAAAGTCAGCTGCCTTTGGTGGCTCCACTTCATATAGAAATCCCCAGTCACAGTTGAATCTGTGCTGTGGATGATCATGATAGACTCTTATGCCGAGTTAGTGCCCTTTGTTTCTACCTTGAAGCATAAAAAGATAACAGAAAGATCAAGAAACATCTTTTTCTTCCTATTGAGAGCTCAATAGACATTTCTGCTGCCACTATCTTGTGGTGAATTGACACCACAATTAAGAGAAAATATTAGTCACTTTTCAATCCAGACAGCTCTTTGTTGAATCTTTAAATCCATAGACTCTAGCCATTGCTATCTCTTGTAATCACTCTTCCTTGGAGGATTTTGTAAAGGCAGCATTTTGGCATTTCCATGTTAATTTCTCCTTCTACCTCAGCTCATTAGCTCAACAAAGTACAGGCACTTTTTCTCTGGGACCTATCATTCTGGCATAACATGTGACCCAGAGAGATAACAATATTTTCTAATTGAAGGAATTTATCTACCTCAGTAGTGAATATATATACATTTTCTGTGTTTTAATCAGTTACATTGAGAGAGCATCAGCCTACCCACCTAACTGACAAATTTAGCTTCATAATAACAACGGGCAATGAATTACTGCTTTTAAAATCTAGTTTGGGAGTGGGAGGGGGGGTAAACTCATTTTAATTATGCAATACTTACCCATTGCTATTGTTTAATTTCCTCATCCCACCACATTGTGATATTCTGGCGGAATCCTCATCTAAGAACCAGATACTAACAGTTTCTTCTCATAGGGAGCATGTAATCACATCAAATGGAAAGTGGTTTTTCAACATGAAAAACAGAATGCTAAACAGTAGTGATTGGTAAGTATTGCATAATTAGTTTTACACCCCCTACACCCAATACACACACACAAAACTACATTTTCCCCACATGATCTTAACAGATCTGGAAGAATTGAGATATTGAAGTGGGCAAAGTGTGATTACTGTGATGGCTTGGTTTATCTCAAATTTTGTATGCCTGTGATATATGTTGCTTTTTTGGAAAATTTTTGCTTGTCCATTTTGCAGGTTATTCAGTAGAATGAAATGTGTTTTCTCCTTCTAAGATTATGTTTAAGATTTTTACAACTTGTACTGATGTTTTTTTCTTTCTTCTAAATTGGCTTAGTCTACTTAACATCTCTTGCCATTTAGTGACATTATTATGGTGGCTTATCTGAAATAAATTATAATCCTGACCTAGTTCCTCAGTGGAATTTCTAACGAAAATAGGCAAATCTGATTCATCTACCATAGCCAGATGCATAAACATTAATTTTTCCACATTTCAGTGCTTCAGCAAATATTGATTCTTTGGAATTAACTCCATAAACATGCAGTTGTAATGTTTAACTTACTCATCCTTTACAGCAGTGAAGACACCTGAGTATGCACTCTCATGTACATGCTATACAGGTTGTTTAAAACTTGTCAACTTAGTTCTAGATAATAAACTTTAAAAAAATTAAAATTCTTATTTAAGTTGAATAATTATTTAATTGCAATACTGTAATCTAGGTTCTCTTATCAGTTTAACTTAAATAAAATGTATAGTTTCTGCAGTGCTGTTTTGATGTCATATGACAGTACATTGCATATATCTTTCCATCCAAATATATACTTATAGAGTTATAGAGTCCGTCATGTATAGCCTATCATGTGCTGAAATATGGCATTAAACCCTACAACAGCATACACTTTCAACAGTTATAGAGGCCGTCATTTATAGCCTCTCATGTGCTGAAATATGGCATTAAACCCTACAACAGCATACACTTTCAACAGTTATAGAGGCCGTCATTTATAGCCTCTCATGTGCTGAAATATGGCATTAAACCCTACAACACCATACACTTTCAACAGTTATAGAGGCCGTCATGTATAGCCTATCATGTGCTGAAATATGTCATTAAACCCTACAACACCATACACTTTCAACACTTATAGAGGCCGTCATGTATAGCCTATCATGTGCTGAAATATGGCATTAAACCCTACAACACCATACACTTTAAACAGTTATAGAGGCCGTCATGTATAGCCTATCATGTGCTGAAATATGGCATTAAACCCTACAACACCATACACTTTTAACAGTTATAGAGGCCGTCATTTATAGCCTATAATGTGCTGAAATATGGCATTAAACCTACAACACCATACACTTTCAACAGTTATAGAGGCCGTCATGTATATCCTATCATGTGCTGAAATATGGCATTAAACCCTACAACACCATACACTTTCAACACTTATAGAGGCCGTCATGTATAGCCTATCATGTGCTGAAATATGGCATTTAACCCTACAACACCATATACTTTCAACAGTTATAGAGGCCGTCATGTATAGCCTATCATGTGCTGAAATATGGCATTAAACCCTACAACACCATACACTTTAAACAGTTATAGAGGCCGTCATGTATAGTCTATCATGTGCTGAAATATGGCATTAAACCCTAAAACACCATACACTTTCAACAGTTATAGAGGCTGTCATGTATAGCCTATCATGTGCTGAAATATGGCATTAAACCCTACAACACCATACACTTTCAACAGTTATAGAGGCCGTCATGTATAGCCTATAATGTGCTGAAATATGGCATTAAACTCTACAACACCATACACTTTCAAGTATGAATACACTGAACATGAATATGATACATTTACACTAACAAAATGTGTTTATATTATATATTGAACACAATTTTTCAACATCAAGATAAGATATTGCTTGAGACCAATGTGAAATACTAATATGCATTGAGAAATATAAGATACAGTTCAAATAAAAGAATATAAACACACACACATATATTTATATATTATTTCTGGCTTTGTTCCAACAGTTCGAGTCTTATTTCCCCCATTCTGTTGAAAAGAAGCTGCTTCTCCATTAATTTTAATCACTCCTGATACCCATCCATAGAATACCTTATTGATCCAGAATTTACTTCAGAATTTAATGAAGATTATAATAAGGCAGGCATGTAATTATTATTCATACCCATCCATAGAATACCTTATTGATCCAGAATTTACTTAATGAATTTAATGAAGATGATATAATAAGGCAGGCATGTAATTATTATTCATACCCATCCATAGAATACCTTATTGATCCAGAATTTACTTTTTGAATTTAATGAAGATTATATAATAAGGCAGGCATGTAATTATTATTCATACCCAATACCCATCCATAGAATACCTTATTGATCCAGAATTTACTTTAGAATTTAATGAAGATTATAATAAGGCAGGCATGTAATTATTATTCATACCCATCCATAGAATACCTTATTGATCCAGAATTTACTTAATGAATTTAATGTAATAAGGCAGGCATGTAATTATTATTCATACTGCATTCATGAGCTAGGCAATAAATTGCTTTCTATTTACAGTATGCCGGAATGCTAATATTTCTGGGTGTGCTGATTCACAACGGGTGGATTCTTCGCTGACCCTCAAATGTCAATACATTGGAGATGGAGATGTTGTAGCTATCTACTGGTATAATGGTTCTAGTTCGGATATTCTTGTATTAACACCAGATTCTAACGTACCACACTGTGATGTATTCTCGAGGAATAATGTTTCCTTTGATCCACACCGGATAAACTACACGTGTAATGCATCGAGTAATGTGTACACCTTGACAATTAATCCATTACAGAAGCTAGACAATAATGTAACTTGGTCATGCACATTTGTAGATCCAGAACCTGATCCTGTAAAAGCAGAGTGTATCATACATCTTTCAGGTAAACGATGAGGAATTGTTTAAAGGAAAATGCATTCATTTGCCTGTAATTAGTCACCTTTTTAGTAACTTTGATAAACACCTCCAATATTTATTAGGAGAAAAAAATATCTTATAATTCAATGGCTTCTATTCCATTGTGGTCAGCATTTAAAAATTTGATTGTGTAGGTCTAAATAATCACAAAGTACTGGAAGTATTCTTTATTGTTTTTCATTGTTCTGCAATACAACACGGAGTATGCTTATTTTAAAAGGGGTTTGAACCCTTTTGAGGAAAATGTACCCAAAATGCATTCGGGACAAAATACCTGATTGGCCTAAGTGACATGCTGACATACCAGCTGTTTCGAGTTGCTGTAGGCATGATATAAGAATATTTTATGTGCAGCAGTTTCAGTTGGCTGCAAAGGTATCTGTTGCAGACCAGTGCAGAATCCAATTTGTTGCATACATATGTTATATTTGTGTGTATATAAATTCTTTATTTTTAGTTGTACAGGTTATAGACCAGAAAAGCCTATGTGATGACCATTGTCACATTTGCACAAGTTTGTTATGAATGACCACTAAACTACATGGAAGGTTGCCTTGATGCTTTTCACATATTCAACATCTAGTTGCATACATGCCAACCATTACGCTTTTGGCGTAATCATTACGCTTTTTCCCACTAAATTCCGCGTTACGCGTTAACGTTTATAGATTACGCTTTTTCGATATATCCATCTTGCAAAAAAAAGAAAATTTTTTTTTTTTCGTTTTTATTAGCATTACTTTATTTTTTACATACTGTTTTATTTTTAAATAAAAAATACCCCGCTTCTACATAACTACGATATACGAGTATACTTGTCCGTGGACTTTCCTAATATTCATGTTCTATTTATAGCAACTATCATGTTACTAAGATACTTTCAAACTTTCAACCTCATATTCTATTTATAGCGGCTTAGTGAGGAGAGAACAGACTGGTTTCTATTTTGTTTAAATCATTATGCACATACTCTTTGTTCTAATTTTGTATAGTGCAGAACCAGTCTAAAAGTTTTTTTGCGCTAAAAAGTATTAAAAAATTCTCAATGCGTTTATGAGTGCAAAAAATATCTCTTAAATAATTTCACAGATGGGTTAGAAAAAGTCAATAATAAACAAAGCAAAATGTAATCAATCCTCCAAACACGACGAGGGCATCATCACGTGACGTCTAATCGTTGGCGCTAAATGGCTTCAGATGTTAAGATGGATTCTAGTCTTTGTGTATGTTAGAGCACATTTTTTTCCCCAAGAATTTCGCAGATGGATCAGAAAAAAGCAAAACAACGAGTCCTCCAAAGATTCAAAGATGAATATATGAATGGCATAATACAGCGTTCCATTCTAGGACAGCATCATGCTCATTGCAGGCTGTGCGGAAACGATTTTAGCATTGGTCATGGTGGTAAATTTGATGTGGAAAAACACATGAAAACAAGGAAACACATCGAATTAGCTCGCCTTACGAACTCTAATACTAAGGTAACTTCTTATTTACAGCAGAGCTCAAGTGCAGACTTGAATACTATAAATGCTGAGGTGTTATTTACCGAGTTTTTAATAGAACACGGACTACCCTTAGCGGTAGCAGACCACGTTGGTCCCTTGTTCAAGCGGATGTTTCCTGATTTCGAAAATTGCGGAAAAATATGCTTGTGCAAGAACAAAATCATCTCACATTGTTCGGTGCCTAGCAGAAGATACTTCACTTAAAATTGCAGAAGCAATGAAAATTGGGCCGTTTAGTATTGCCACAGACGGGAGTTGTGATTATGATGATAAAAAGTTGTACCCAGTATGTATTAGATACTTTGACAGTGAAAAAGGCAAAGTCATGGGTGTTCTTCTTTCTTTACCAGAATTAACAGTAGATTCCACTGGACAAAACATTTTTGATTTGCTTGACAATGTTTTGAAGAAACATGACATAAGTTGGCAGAACTGTATGGGGTTTGCAGCTGATAATGCATCAGTGATGACTGGAATTCATAAAGGAGTTGCATCCTATATTTTGAAAATGTCTCCATCAGTGTTCATAACAGGTTGCCCCTGTCATTTAATGCACCTTGCTGCTGATAAATTAGAAGTAGATATTGGCCATTTATTAATAGATATCTATGATTACATGCTCCATAAATTCCCATATGGAGATGAACTGCTTTTAAATGCTTCAGTTGCTTATGTAAATGAGAGACAGTCAAAAAGCTTCAAAAGTGTTAGATTCTTTGTCAAGAGATATCCCTTTCTATTGCCACCCTTGTCTAACTTGGATCATCTGGAAGAAGAATTCCTGAAGTATCAAGTTGGGATTCTACCTGACAATATACTTAATGCAGATAGAGTTGATGTGCAATGGCACCTTATTTCCCAGCTAAAAGACTCTATCACTGGAAGAAATAAATTTCCTCTTCTTTGTCAGGTTATGAAAGGAATATTGGTTCTTTACCATTCTAATGCTGACTGTGAGAGATTGTTCAGTGTTGTTAACAAAAATAAAACTGAATTCAGGTCCAGGCTAAGTAACCCGGTACTGGGTGCTCTACTGGTATGCAAAACATTCATGGCCTCAGCTGGTACAAAATGTTTTGAAATGCAACATGACAATCTGTTGCTTTCTAAAGCTAAAAGTGCTACATATGAACACTTGAACCATTAATGAATGATAAAAGATGAGAAAAGCAAATAAATCATTGTTAATTGTAATGGTAGTATGTTATATGTGGATTACTCTTTTTCTGCTTGGATTCCTCTTTTTGACCACTTGGATTACACTTTTTCCTCGTCAGGGGTTGGCATGTATGTAGTTGGTTGTAAATCGAACAGGTGTCACTTGGACAAGGATGAATAGCTTCAGCTTGCCAGACAATATTATCTTTCTCAAGCGCATGCTTCTTTAGCGAAGCAAGAAATCAAAATTCATTTTGGTCCTATATTTAGTGGAAAATAACTTTTGGTGCTTTGGATTTGATTAGTGAGTCTCTGTCTGACTCTGAAATGAAAGTAATAGAATATTAATTTAAAAAGCAGATGGAAATTGAGTTAAGAAAGCTTTCAGTTGACTTCAAAAAGGGAAAGAAGAAAGACCAATGCAATTGCAAAAAGAAGAAAGAAATACAATTGCTGAAAGAGGAAAAGGAAAGAGAGTTAGAAGAGGGAAAAATGTAAATGAGAAAAGCAGATATGGAAATGCAGAGAAAGAGAAAATTAAGAATAAAAGAATTAGAACTTGTAAATGGAAAACTCTCACCAATTTACACACCAATTCAGGTTTTTTTTTATGTTACCAGAAATAATAGATTAGTACACTCTTTCAAAGACAAAGAAGTAGATAATTAATTTCCTAATTTTCAGAAAATTTTTGAAAATATGAAATGGCCAAGAGCACATTGGACTCATGTTATTACAGTGTGGTTAAGGAACATGTCTTGAAGGGTTATGAGTTACTACACAGACAAAGGTTTATTAACTGTCAAAACTGGACAGATCCATGTCAACTTTACCAGAGCTAAAGAACAGTTTGGTTGGTTTAGATTATGATAGCCTCAGACAACTTGTCTTATTTGAAGAGTTCATGAATTGTGCCCATAGTGATCTCAAGACCTAACTTGATAAGTAAAAGGTTGAAACTTCAGAAAATGATGCTTGTACATATTCAATGTTCATACAGTCTTTCAAGGTCTTTGAACACTTAAGAACAAAGGACACATTATTTCTGATTGCTACAGATTGAAAAATAAGAAACAGAATTAAGACAGAGCTATCCCAGATGTTCTTGTATCTAAGAGGTCAAGGTCACAGTATGTATTGAAAGTATTACATTTCTTGGGTTAAATAAACCTGTCTGGCTTGTTATAGAGAATTATGAAACATTAATTTTAAAAGGTTCTGTATCACTTGTTGATGATTCTGCCAAACCTAACCCTATTAAAATATTAGCGGACACAGGAGCTTCTCTGTCTATTTTTATGTACAAATACTTAGTCTTTACCTTTTTTTGAGAAGTGTTATTCCAGTCAGTGTTCTTATTCAGGGAGTAGAGCACAGCTTTGTTAATGTTCTTCTCCATTGTGTACATTTGGCATCAGACTTTGTTTTTAGACCTGAGATTGTTGGAACAGTGTCGTTTTTATCCATCAAGGGTTTTATTACTAGTCACTGACTTAGCTACAGATAAAATTGTGGTTAATCAACTTGTAACTGATTCATATAAAAAAGAGTAAATCCTCTTGAAACCGAAGTCCTTGATTTATACACTGCTTGTCTGTTACTAGAGCTGTGTCAACAAGCAGTTGTGTTCAAACAACTGTTGAAGCATATTTAACTTTCATCTTCTAGGGGCTTTCTTTCCACTATGGTTTCACCTGACTTGACCAATCCTTTTCCCAAAGACTGACCTGTCAGATAACTCTTTTGTGAAGATGCTCAGGGCCTATAATTTTATCATATCCTGTCCATTGTCACTACTGAATGTCTCCATCTGCAGCATAAGCTGTTCCAACCGATTACTGTTTGAATCTTTAACATTGCTGCAGCAGTCACAATTTTATGTCTCTTCTTTCTTGGCCATAGAGATCCTTCAGTTTTCAAATTTTCCTCCTCAACCTACAAACTTCATCATCTGATAATGTTACTTTTCTGCTCTCTAGTCTCAAGGAAAGAAAGATAAAGTTAATTAATTACAGAAAACCTCTGATCAACATTGTCTTCAGCTTTCAGCACATTTTTATTGTACCCCACAGGAGCCAGATGTTTTAATTAAAAAAAATATGATAAAATTTAAAATATATATATATAGTTTGTACAGATAATGGTTATTTTGTGTTTTCAAAATTGTTTGCCATTTTCTATTGATAAAACATTAGACTTATGTGGTATAGGCCTTAATGTCAGTAATGCACCACTCCGACTGCGTATAGCTGCTTCTGGTTTAATTATGTTGTTATTTGCACCTGTATTGTGTACATTTTGACACAGTAGTTAGTGTTTTTTTTGTTTTAGTTTACAAAATTACACCAGATCATCGAAATAGTGATGTCTTGAAAAGCGCTCTCCATCATGGATCACTGCCATCTCACATCTGCCTGCACGAGTTCGAGTCTTGGGCTCGGCCAATGTGGATATTTGAGAAAGTTTGCCAGTAGTTTCTCGTGGGTCGATGGTTCTCTCTGGAGTTTTCCCGGGTTCTTCCTCCACCATTATTACTGGCTGCCATGTATAGCCTATCTTGTGCTGAAAATGGTGTTAAACCCTTTAACAACAACAACAGTAGCAAGAACTTTTATGAACATTCATGAACAGTTCATGATTGTTAATGAAGTCATGAATATGTGTTCATAGGGGCAAACTTGGAAGAATATGATTTAGTCATATTGTTTTGGTACAGGAAAATATTGAGACAAGGGTGTTTGTTTGCTGTTAGGGAGTTTGTTCAAGAATCATTGGGCTTTTATTCCTTTTGAACTAGTTTTTGGACATGCTGTTCATGGACCATTGAAGTTTTTAAAAGGGAAACTTCTTGTAACTGAGGATTAAGAATTTATCAGCAATCATTGTGACAGTGTTTATGGTTTCAAATATAAGTTGTCAAAGGCTTGTTATGTAGCAAGAACTAATCTTCACTCTGCTCATTAAAATTAAATTAAGGTATGACAAAAATACAAAGAAAGGAGTTTTCATCCTGTTAATAGATTCTGACTCTCTTGCCCATACCTAAAAATCCTCTTCTGGCTCAGTAGTATGGTCCTTGTACAGTTGAAAGAAGGTAGGTGACTTAAATTATGTCATTAATAGTCCTGGGAGGCGAAAACAGAAACAGCTTTGCATTATAAATATGTTCAAGGAGGAATCATCCGATCAGTTTACCTGAACAGAACCTGTCCGACAAAGTGATGATTTAAATGATGGCATGCAATCCAACTGTAGTGACTAAGGTTTAACCGATCTTCAGAAGTTTTTAATAATGCCAACAAGAAACTTTCACATCTACAACCACAAGAAAAGAATGAATTAAAACAGCTATTGTTGGAATATGAGAACTTGGTTCCAAACATTCCAAGGCGAACAAATACAATCTACAAAAACAAAAGTTTAGATTCTGCTGTTCTGAAACAGCATCCTTACAGGATTTTTTAAGAAAAATTCAGTACATGTATTTGCTAAAGAATGATGTCATGGAACCAGTCAAAAATTCACTATTTATTCCAGTGCTAAAGAATGATGTCATTGAACCAGTCAAAAATTCACTATTTATTCCAGTGCTAAAGAATGATGTCATGGAACCAGTCAAAAATTCACTATTTATTCCAGTGCCAAAACCAGACAGTACTTTCAGAATGTGTACAGACTATAGAAAAGTGAACAGTGTCACCAAAATAGATTCAATTGGTATGAAAGGTTCTGCTTCAACTTTCCAGCTCTTAATGAACATGATTACACCTGGTCTAGATAATTGTGATGCATACATTGATAATGTCATCATCTACAATGACAAGGGAAAGATAACTTGGAATCCATTTGGAAATTCTTTGATACACTCACTGATGCAAAGTTTACAATTTAGGTAAAGAGTTTTGACTTGATTGTGTTACATTTTTAGGACATAATGTTGGTCATCATGTCAGGTTAAACCTATAGCATTTAAGGTCAAGGCCAGGGATAAAGAAAGTCAAACACTTGTAATGTAGAACAAAATTAGCCTTTAAATTTTATGAATATCTAATTTCCATAACATAGTGTACATCACAAAATATTACTTAGGTACATTTGATACCGTTCTGCATTAAGCAGTAACTTTAGTGTTCTTTCTCAGCAAATGATAATTCATGAAATTAATTGTGTGCAGGTTATTAATTGTTAGAGTTAGATCGTTTATTTCCCTATTAATAAGTGACCCACTTTTAAGAAATTACAATCATTAAACTTATTCTCTTCAAGGGTCTCTTGTTTACTCGTACTATGCACTTTTGATTGTTTTTGGGAGAAATTATATCACTGATATAATTATTAACCACAAGTACTATTTTCAAGGTTCTTTTCAATTAATTTTATCTCTGATGGATATAGACCAGAAGATCCTATGCAATTGCCTTTTCTCTGGCATCTGTTAGTATGATTATGGTATCCATAATACATATAAACTACTGGGAAGATTGCTACAATACCTTAAACACATTTCTCTTAAGGTTTAATCAGTCCTGAATAAAAATCATGATCCTCAGACATCTATATGGACATCTTCAAAATTTTGTTCTCGCAACTCCATCCGATTAAGTGGTCCTATCAGCATGAGTTTTGATTAAAAGAGTTTTTGTGATGTCTACTTGAAGCAAATGAAAATAACACCCATAGAACATACAGTATGGTTACCATGGTCACCTCCTTGAAAATCTTGTCATAACTACTTGTCTTGTAATCAGTTTTAGGGAAATACACAATATTTAGTATATAACCTGTAGAGTTTCATCCATAATCTTTAACAGTTGTGTCCAGTGTTTGGCCATATTTAGTCTGGGTCCATTTTTCTGGCATATTTAATCTGGGTCCATTGTATGGGCATATTTAACCTGGGTCCATTTTTCTGGCATATTTAATCTGGGTCCATTGTTTGGGCATATTTAATCTGGGTCCATTGTTTGGGCATATTTAATCTGGGTCCATTTTTCTGGGTCCTTTGTCTGGGTATATTTAATATAGGTCCATTCTTTGGGCATATTTAATATTGGTCCATTGTTTTGGCATATTAATCTGGTCCTTTGTTTGGGCATATTTAATCTGGGTCCATTGTTTGGGCATATTTAATCTAGGTCCATTGTTTGGGCATATTTAATCTGGGTCCATTGTTTGGGCATATATAGTAGGTCCTATGTTTGGGCATATTTAATCTGGGTCCTCTGTTTGGCATATTTAACCTGGGTCCATTTTTCTGGCATATTTAATCTGGGTCCATTGTTTGGGCATATTTAATATGGGTCCATTGTTTGGGCATATTTAATCTGGGTCCATTTTTCTGGCATATTTAATCTGGATCCTTTGTTTGAGCATGTTTAATATAGGTCCATTCTTTGGGCATATTTAATATTGGTCCATTGTTTTGGCATATTAATCTGGTCCTTTGTTTGGGCATATTTAATCTGGGTCCATTGTTTGGGCATATTTAATCTGGGTCCATTGTTTGGGCATATATAGTAGGTCCTATGTTTGGGCATATTTAATCTGGGTCCTCTGTTTGGGCATATTTAATCTAGGTCCTTTGTTTGGGCATATTTAATCTGGGTCCTTTGTTTGGGCATATTTAATCTAGGTCCATTGTTTGGGCATATATAATCTGGTTCCGTTTGGGCATATTTAATATGGTCCTTTGTTTAGGCATATTTAATCTAGGTCCTTTGTTTGGGCATATTAATCTGGTCCTTTGTTTGGGCATATTTAATCTGGGTCCATTGTTTGGGCATATTTAATCTAGGTCCATTGTTTGGGCATATTTAATCTGGGTCCATTGTTTGGGCATATATAGTAGGTCCTATGTTTGGGCATATTTAATCTGGGTCCTCTGTTTGGGCATATTTAATCTAGGTCCTTTGTTTGGGCATATTTAATCTGGGTCCTTTGTTTGGGCATATTTAATCTAGGTCCATTGTTTGGGCATATAAAATCTGGTTCCGTTTGGGCATATTTAATATGGTCCTTTGTTTAGGCATATATAATCTAGGTCATTTGTTTGGGCATATTAAATCTAGGTCCTTTTTTGGGGCATATTTAATATGGGTCCATTGTTTGGGCATGTTTAATCTGGGTCCATTCTTTGGGCATATTTAGTAGGTCCTTTGGGCATATTTAATATGGGTCCTTTATTTGGGCATATTTAATCTGGGTCCATTGTTTGGGCATGTTTAATCTGGGTCCTTTGTTTTGGCATAATTAATATTGGTCATTTGTTTGGGCATATTTAATCTGGGTCATTTGTTTGGGCATATTTAATCTGGGTCCATTGTTTGGGCATATTTAATCTGGGTCCTTTGTTTGGGCATATTTAATCTAGGTCCATTGTTTGGGCATAATTAATCTGGGTCCATTGTTTGGGCATATTTAATCTGGGTCCATTGTTTGGGCATAATTTATCTGGGTCCATTATTTGGGCATAATTTATCTGGGTCCTTTGTTTTGGGCATATTTAATCTGGGTCCATTGTTTGGGCATAATTAATCTGGGTCTGTTGTTTGGGCATATTTAGTAGGTCCTTTATTTAGGCATATTTAATCTGGGTCCTTTGTTTGGTCATATTTAATCTGGGTCTGTTGTTTGGGCATATTTATTAGGTCCTTTATTTGGGCATATTTAATCTGGGTCCTTTGTTTGGGCATATTTAATCTGGGTCCTTTGTTTGGCCATATTTAATCTGGGTCCATTGTTTGGGCATATTTAATATGGGTCCATTGTTTGGGCATATTTAATCTAGGTCATTTGTTTGGGCATATTTAATCTGGGTCATTTGTTTGGGCATATTTTGTCTGGGTCCATTTTTCTGGCATATTTAATCTGGGTCCATTGTTTGGGTATATTTAATCTGGGTCCTTTGTTTGGGTATATTTAATCTGGGTCCATTGTTTGGGCATATTTAATCTGGGTCCATTGTTTGGGCATATTTAATCTTTGTCCTTTGTTTGGGCATGTTTAATCTAGGTCATTTGTTTGGGCAAAATGAATCATGGTCCTTTGTTTGGGTATATTTAATCTGGGTCCATTGTTTGGGTATATTTAATCTGTATCCATTGTTTGGGCATATTTAATCTCGGTCCAGTGTTTGGGCATATTTAATCTCGGTCCAGTGTTTGGGCATATTTAATCTGGGTCCGTTGTTTGGGCATATTTAATCTAGGTCCATTGTTTAGGCATATTTTATCTGGGTCCGTTGTATGGGCATATTTAGTAGGTTCTTTGTTTGGGTATATTTAATCTGGGTCTATTGTTTGGGTATATTTAATCTGGGTCCTTTGTTTGGGTATGCTTGATATGGGTCCATTGTTTGGGTATATTTAATCTGGGTCCTTTGTTTGGGCATAATTGATATGGGTCCATTGTTTGGGCATATTTAATCTGGGTCCGTTGTTTGGGCATATTTAATCTAGGGCCTTTGTTTAGGCATATTTTATCTTGGTCCGTTGTTTGGGCATATTTAGTAGGTCCTTTATTTGGGCATATTTAATCTGGGTCATTTGTTTGGGCATATTTAATCTGGGTCCTTTGTTTGGGCATATTTAGTAGGTCCTTTGTTTGGGCGTATTTAATCTGGGTCCATTGTTTGGGTATATTTAATCTGGGTTCTTTGTTTGGGCATGCTTGATATGGGTCCATTGTTTGGGTATATTTAATCTGGGTCCTTTGTTTGGGCATACTTGATATGGGTCCATTGTTTGGGCATATTTATTCTGGGTCCATTGTTTGAGTATATTTAATCTAGGTCCTTTGTTTGGACATACTTGATATGGGTCCATTGTTTGGGCATATTTAGTCTGGGTCCATTGTTTGGGCATATTTAATCTAGGTCCTTTGTTTAGGCATATTTTATCTGGGTCTGTTTGGGCATATTTAGTAGGTCCTTTTATCTGGGTCCTTTGTTTGGACATATTTAATCTGGGTCCTTTGTTTGGACATATTTAATCTGGGTCATTTATTTGGGCATATTTAGTCTGGATCCTTTGTTTGGGCATATTTAGTAGGTCATTTGTTTGGGCATATTTTTATCTGGGTCTGTTGTTTGGGCATATTTAATCTGGGTCCTTTGTTTGGACATATTTAATCTTGGTCATTTGTTTGGGCATACTTGATATGGGTCCATTGTTTGGGCATATTTATTCTGGGTCCATTGTTTGGGTATATTTAATCTAGGTCCTATGTTTGGGCATACTAGATATGGGTCCATTGTTTGGGCATATTTAATCTGGGTCCGTTGTTTGGGCATATTTAATGTAGGTCCTTTGTTTAGGCATATTTTTATCTGGGTCCGTTGTTTGGGCATATTTAATCTCTGTCCTTTGTTTGGACATATTTAATCTGGGTCATTTGTAAGGGTGAGTATTGCCAGGAAAAAACGTATTGCAATATATTGCAATATGGCATGTCTGTATTGCGATATGTATCAATACGTATTGGTCATTATTAGCATATATGACTTGAATGTTGATTTTGCATATTTTGTATTGAAATAATGAGCAATGTCCATGCATTTAATAAAATATGAAGAAGAAAATGAAACCATCTTGTTTTTAATTCCACCAAAACACCCAGTAACTCTAATAATAACATCAGTTGTTCAGAAAACAATATATATATCAACATGTGAAAACTTTTACAAGCAAGAAACAAAAATACTGGAAAAGAGTTATATAGTTATTTTGCCTGATTAGAAAATCTTCAAATCAAATGATCTAAGATTCATTTCTTGCAGTACAATCATGACAAGGGATCAACACAAGAGAAACTACACATAATCACAAATTATCACATTGATAAATATCCTACTTTGATTTAAAAAATGAATGATATTATAAATTATAATAAATTAATAATATCAGTGATTCCAAACCTTCTTGGTTTGAACCTGAGAGACTAACTGTTTAACAGGCAGCAGAAATAAAATCACAGAAGAACCTAATTTGGCTGACTAGAAACATTATTTTTGTGACTATCAGAATTAAACTATTAATATAATTTGATCGCTGATGTAAACCCTTTGTTTTCATCTATAACTGGGCAACACTGTCAAAGTATACATTTCTCCAATAAAAGAAAGAACACAAAATATTTAATGTGACTAGATAAAACAAAGTCTTTTACAACTGGACAAAACTGGAAGATGTCAGCTGATTTAGCTGTGTTTGAAACAAAGGATTAGCAAATTAACATTTTTCTAGAGAAACTTGCTTATGTGTCATAGCCGTTATAAGTGAATGCATCAAAGTCCAGAGTTCATTGTGTTTACAAAGGAGACATTAAGGTATAGTCATGTTCTTCTTCAGAAATTGTAGCATGTCAACATTCTCTGCACTGATTGCTGCCCTTTGGCTTGAAACAATATCTCCAGCAGTGCTGAAAACTCTTTCAGAAGGGACAGATGTTGCTGGTATGCAGAGCACCTCTCTTGCATAACTGGATAACACAGGAAACTGATGTTGATGATCTCGCCACCATTGTAATGGGTTCTGGGCAAGAGGAATGGACTCTTGATCCTTGTACCTCTCGATTTCTTCAGTTACTTTTTCAAGAACAGTCCTAGTATTTGTCTCAACTTTCACAACATATACATCTCCAAAAATGGAAGCAAGACCAGCGTTAGTTATCTTTGGAGAAAAAGAACCTGCATCTGTTACAGCAATGCAAGCATCAGCAGATGTAGATAAGACAGAAACAGAGTCAACTTTAGCTAATGTGGACGAGTCGGAAGCGTCTTCATCTGTCTTTCTTCTTTTTATTTGGTGAGATATAGTGCTGATATCCTCAGCTGACAAGGTTGGTAATGCAAGAAGAGGTGGAACATCAGTAGCTGAATCCTGTTGGCATACCTGTTTATTTTTCTTTGGCTGATTCTGTTCGTAACAAGTGGATGCAGCCAGAGCCAAGCGCTTGAAGACTTCAAATTGACAGTTGTTAGTCAGAAAAGGGAGGCTTTTGAACCTAGGGTTTAGAACAGTTGCTATTTGGAGGAAATGCTTGTTTCCTTGATATCTGGTCGAAAGATCATTCACAATAGTTGCTTTCATGTATTTCACCATTGTTGAATCATGATCTGAGGGTACCATAAGTGTAGTCAACAGTTGATTTTGCAGTGGAAGAATAATGGATATGGTGGGTGATTCTTCTGCGCACAACACTGTTGTGACTGACCGTAGTGGTTTCAAACATGCCAATACTTCTTCAGCATTGCTAATATCAGTTTCCGACAAGGTACTTACATCTTTGTTCACACTGCGCACCTCTTTGCTGGTTAGGGCAGCATATACAGCTGGTTGTAGTTCCAGAAACCTTTCAATCATGTCAGCTGCTGAGTTCCATCGGGTACAAACATCTTGAATTAGTTTGTGTTTTGGTAAATTTAGGAGCTCAATTTTGTCTCTGAGTATTTCTGCAGCAACTGCACTGCGGTGAAAAAAGCTGACAATTCTTCTGATCCTGCCAAGAAGTCTGCTAACATCATTGATTTTCAGGCCTTTCTAGGCAGCTAAATTTAAAGTATGTGCATAGCAACCAATATGTGGGTTACATCCTGCTTCTGATGCTGCGACAGCCATGTTTGAAGCATTGTCAGTTACCAGTGGAGGATTGGATGGAATTCCCCATTCATTAACAGCTGACAACAGAACTGCAGCAATATTTGCACCTGTGTGACTCTCATGTAGAGCCCGTGTTTGTAGCACATAACTCTGAAGTTTCCAATCAAGAGAAATAAAACATGCAGTTACTGTAACATATGACTCCGTTGCTCTGGAAGTCCAACTGTCAGTTGTTAATGCAACTTTAGATGCTAAGCGCAAGCATGCTTTTACGTCTTCCTTGACTTGTAAATACATATCTGGGATAATTTTCTCAGAGAAGACCTGTCTAGATGGCACAACATATCGTGGATCAAGCACCGATGCCATGTTTAGAAATCCTTTGTTTGATACGACACTGTACGACCGCAAATCGTGAATGATGAAACTAGCAATGGCACGAGTGATAGCTGTGGACGTTGGGGATGAAGATTTGTATTTAGTCTGTGCACCTAGCATATCCGCAATCGTTGGTTGTCGATTTGACACAATATGTGCACTTTTAATGGAACCTTCGGCTTTTACGTTAGAGGCTGTGTCACTCTGTTGCACAGTACTTATGGAAAGTACTGATGGTTGGTGACGTCGTAAATGAGTCGAGAGGTTTGTCGTACCGCCTGCGTGCTTGATTTCAGTTTTGCACATATTACACACAGCGACAGTTTTGTCAACTGTATTATTGCTAAACTCCCTTTTTAGTGAAAAATTATTCCAAACAGAACTCTTTGCTCTTGTGTTTTTCACTAGCTCATGCAAAGAAGCCGCCATTTTGGTAACTACGTTAAGCCTAATACAAGACATTGGTGTGCTCAAAGTTCCCGTCCTCCGGACGGGCTAATGTTAGTGAAGATTAAAAAAAAACGGTATACCGGCATTACTATATTCGTATCGCGATACACCGTATCAGGCATTTTGTATCGCAATATACCGGTAAATCGGTATATCGTTACACCCTTAGTCATTTGTTTGGGCATATTTAATCTGGGTCCGTTGTTTGGACATATTTAGTAGGTCCTTTGTTTGGGCGTATTTAATCTGGGTCCATTGTTTGGGTATATTTAATCTGGGTCCCTTGTTTGGGCATGCTTGATATGGGTCCATTGTTTGGGTATATTTAATCTGGGTCCTTTGTTTGGGCATACTTGATTTGGGTCCATTGTTTGGGCATATTTATTCTGGGTCCATTGTTTGGGTATATTTAATCTTGGTCCTTTGTTTGGGCATGCTTGATATTGGTCCATTGTTTGGGTATATTTAATCTGGGTCATTTGTTTGTGCACATCATATAGAAATGTAATAAATGAATGATTTACAAGTCACATTTAAGTGTAGTAAGCAAATGCCTAACATTTCATTTGTAGGAGAAGAACATCATTCATAAGTGAAATGCCTAATTTGCATATAAAGTAAAAATCATTGACCTAAATTTGCTTTAATGGTCTTTGAAGTGATGATTTTAAATGACTTACAAGTTAAGTTACCGACAGGTAAAATTTTAGAAAGGTATTTATATGCATGGATCTCCTATATTTTTGAACCCATCCAAATCTTGATGACAAACGCAATATTTCAAATTTGATCAAATGGGATCAGAAAATATGATTCAGAGAGTAGCAAGCTCAATTCTCAAAATCCAAGCATTGTTCAACTTACACCATATATCCCAAGTTTGATCAGACAGGTCAGATAAACAGTTTCCCAACTGGTAACAACCATTACAATCAGATGCAACACCACCTCAATAATATTCATGACTCTCACTGATTGTTGATATCTTCTGATATCTTGATGATATAAGCATATATGTTTGATCAAGTTAATATCAGATACATCCCCCATCTGGAATCCTCAGGAAAAAACATATCAAGTAAATGGAAAAGATCCAGAGGAATGCAGCCAATTTTATATCAAACATAGCTGTAACAATTTCTTCAATAACCATTGAGAGTCCAAAATATAAGCAGTAAGCAGTTGCAAAATTTTGAATAAGGTAACCAATACTCCATCTCACTTCAATGTTTGAAGTATAATTAGTTGAAAGCTGAACAATACAGAAACTAACTAAATACAAATATTTTGATTCTCATTTTTTTCTTAAAACCCCAGGTTTAATTGTGAATTGAAACACATGTGCCACCAATGTAGCCCAATGCTACACATGTACCATTATCTGCCATAAAAAAATAAACTTACGGTTTTTAGAATCAATTCCAAAATTAATCCAAAACTAATTCAAAATATTATCCACTAGAGAAATTGCAAAAGTCCTGGTAATAAAAAATGTCCAAATAGTTCTAAGTGAGAATTCCAGCTAAGTATCCAATATGGAAGACGATGTCTCTTGATGAAGTCAGTTCCTGTTAATGAAAATCTATGAGCACATATTCTTTTCCAGAGAAGTAACAAAATAATTTCTCTTGATCCAAACAAATTGACACAATTTCCAGTACACAGTAATTAAAAATAACTCCAAAAAAGACACACACAACTTCGTATTCTAAAAGCCCAAACTTCTACTGAATAGCTCCCTCCCAAAACATAGTTTATATATGTTTTTTTACGTAAACAAGGGGTCATGTGATCTTCTAGAAACTATTGAAACAAATTTACGTTAAAAAACTCACTTACCCAGCATATGACCCAACTAAAATTAGAAAGATGTTTATATATAAGTTCACAATGTCCTTGAAACCAACCAATCATTTTAAAAGCTTGTTTACAACTCTGAAACCAGGTCAGAAATGAGGTCAACACCTGCTGTTTATTTTGTAAAGTTCACCCCCCCCTTCAATGAACGAATCTTAAAACTTAAAATGCCAAATTTAAATCTAACAAATAAAAATAAATATAAATATAAATGACTTATATCAAATATACATAACAATACACACATGCACATTGTTTTGTTCTAGACTTGATATTAAAAGCCTATCAAATTTGAAAGTTTTAATTTGGTGCATTTTTTTCTTCTTCAAATCTTATAAAATTTACTTGCTGTTTTCTTTATACTCAGATGATAAAGGCTTAGTGAAATGTAGGTGAAGCATATGATAATATTGTTTTTAATTGTGCTACACTTGTGTAGACTGACATTTCATTATCATAAGTCAGACTAAGTTATTTCTTAAGCGTAATGCTGTTATCTTGGATTTAGTTATCTTAAGGGTAATGCTGTTATCTTGGATTTAGTTATTTCTTAAGGGTAATGCTGTTATCTTGGATCTGATTGGCTGAACTTCTTTCCAGTCTTTTTCAACCTATATTTGAGCAAACTTGGAACATGGACATGTATCATCAAGATCTTGGGCAATTTTGAAAGTAAGCATTATTCACACCTTGTAATTCTTGCATCACATCAACTCACCTTGTTGCCACATATCCATGAGAAATTTGTTCCTGTACCATGTGACCTTATTCTAAAATTCCACTGATCATGGGATGGTGCTTGTATTGTATAAGTTTAATTTCAAGCAATCTTTGTCAACATTTAGAAGAGTCATGAATGCCAGTCTACCTTTGTTTAATGCCCAATGGAGCAAACTATTATGAGCAGAAACCAGTGTCAGTGTATTCATCGTCAATAGCTTTAGTATTGGTTATAATGCTAAAACAAATTTTGAGGCCTGTGATGATAGGTACCATACACATATTTGTAAGGTGAAGAACTTAATATCAAAGATTACAATTTTTAATTCCAGATATCACAGATGTTATTGCAGGAGATGACAGAATTTCAAGCTCTGAAAGCACTGTTACAATCATCATAGCATTGTGCGTCTGTCTCGTTCTAGTTGCTGTAACCATAATTGTCATATTATTGAAAAGAAGAAACATGCGCTGTAAGTTTTAACTTTTCTTGTAGATGCATCAGAGCATTTTTGCCAGAACTGCCAGTTTTTTTTTATTATTTTGGACATTCACTTGTCACAGATGCTTTTAGTTTTATATGCTAAATTTTAGTGGGACTGTCTAATTTTTGTATGTGTGTCAGCGTTTACTCTAGCAACTAAATATCTTTGTTTGTTGTTTTTCTTTTTCAGCAGTACTGATTATAGACCAGAAGAGCTAATGGGATGGCCTTTTTGTCCTCTGTTGATCTAACTTCCATCTGTCCAAGTTTGTTATTTGTACTCCTTCTAATCTACTATTTATACAAACCTTCTCAGGCATCCAATATGGCCACCTCAGCAGCCATTTTGAAAATCATTTTATTGCTAGTAACTTTTGAATTTAAATGCATATAAAAAGACATGAGGTTTTCACCAGTGGACGTATGATGCTTAGTTGATTCTACATGAAAATGTTTCATCATAGACCACCAAAGAGACCATTATGAAAATGTGTTAACACTATACCACCTAAATAGCTGGACATATCTTTTGATGGCTGGTTGGTCTTTAATTAAAATGCTGCAAGCCTAACTTCCAGTATGGCCATCGCAGATGCCATCTTGAAAATCATGTTATTAATACTCATCCTGAATGAAAATCCATATCAGCAAGGGGCTTTCATCAGAAGGTTTCTTGTGGCATCCTTGAATATAAATGATGCCAGTGTGATGTCCAATATGGCTATCAGAGTGGCCATCTTGTTGAAAATCTTGTTATTTTGCTACTCCTCTTAAATTGGAAAATCTTACTAATATGTTTTCTTCACCAGAAGGTTTATTATGATATATGGTCCATAATGGAAATACTGCATAGATGATTTAAAATACAGTTGCCAAAATATAAATGGTGCAAATCTTTGCACAAATTCTCCTAAATGGATGTTCATATCAACATAGGATTTTTTACCAACAGTCTTCTGGTGTCATTTTGTCCTAAATAAAAAATAGTACCATTCTTACATCCAGTATGGCAGCCACAGTGGCTATTTGGAAAATGTTGTCATTCAGGAATATCAGAGATGGTTCCAACACTCAGCCGTTAAAAGAAGAAATTTTCTTGCATGCCTGGAAATTATTTTGGACAGTACTGGAACTCTTGTTTTGTTTCTGCATTATAGTTTGCATAAGCTCAACACACAGTATTGTATTGTACCCAAATTACTAAGCAACATGTTTGCCAAGGCTGTAAAATCAATCTCTATTTCCACATGCATTGATTGCTCCAGATATATGCCTTCATTCTACATTGATGGCCTTATATCCAGTCCAGATTGAAATTTTGTATCTGCTCTGAAAAGGAGGTAAGAGAGATTTTTGCTATAACAGTTTTAAGTTCAGATTCTGTCCTGTTTATCTTGAATCTCAGGAGCAGCAAAGAGGGTGAGCCTACCTTGTTATTTTACCGAAATAAGCCTTTGTAGATTACATAAAAAAAAACTGAATTAATGTAACGCATGATAATATATGGCGAATATCGGAGAAGTGCAGATTACTAGATTGAACAGAGAAAGGTTAGCCGTATATGCGATCTAATCCTATCCGATATCGTGTTACCGGATCAGATAAATTTATCATTATAAATTCGTGAGAAGCTGCCTGAGCACCGCTAAAGAAATTTTTTAATTTATTGAAATCGAAATCGGTTCACCAAGTTTGCCAAATATTTCGGAGTGTATGAGTATCAACTCCGTTAAACACCGCTAACACGTTGCAATTATCCCGGATCACTTTTGGAATTTGAGTATATCATTGAATGATATAGATCACATCGGTGTTTTTATTTCTACCGCATGGAAAATATCCTTGTGGGATTCTTTTGTCGTTCCAACATGGTACCATCGTATACTACCAAGTTGTTTATGTCTCCGGAAATATCCTCCATGGAAGGTGCTTCATCGATATGCAAGATAAATTCTATGATATTTTCTCTGGTGATCTCTGATGCGCTCTCATTATAATCCTTTAAAACCTGATAGCAGTGTTGATCGTTGACACTAGCTGCTACTAAATATAATTTGTCCCATTTAATAATCAAATTAAGTAACAGCAGTGTTTTACCGCTTCCAGATGGTCCGATAATTATCATCGTTACAGAGTTAGGTAGCATCGGATGATGTTTGACAAGTACCTGTCATTTTAACGCTGAAAAATTGATAGTTTCCATTAGATATAACTTACTAATATTATGGATTTATATTGTGTGAAATGCAAATGTAAAGATAAAACTTCAACGATTGAACCGGTTCCTATCACAACGAAAAATAACAGATGCAATCACAGGAAAATGTGAAAGGTGTGGTATAAAAAAAAAATAGATTTATATAAACAAAAAAGAGGCGGTGATATCACCTCCGGGTTAACAAAATTTCCAGGGATGCCATAGATATCCAGGAGAAAAAACAATTTCCGGGATATAATTATTGTGGATCCAGGACATGATTAGATATTAGACTAGATAAGCAAGATAATCCTTGTCCGGGTGAATATCCGATAAACGCCATCGACGAGGCTTGTCGTGTTCATGATATAGCGTATCGAAGTAAAGATCTCCATTAACGTCATCTCGCGGATGTAAAATTGATACATGCATTGAATTCTATTCCTGATAAGACCTTCAAGGAAAAGTTATCATCCTGGATAATAAAAGCTGCCATGAACTGTAAATTAGTTGCGGGATTAGGTATTTGATATGGAAAAGATTTATTATTCTCTGACCGGATACTACATGGGTAAATATGCCATTGATAAACTCGCTAACCTCGCAAAAATAAAACGTGAAATAGCTGCGTACTGGTTATGCCGACAAGCTATATGCTAAATTTATCTATCGCTTCCAAAAAAGATACAGTACACGTCATTTGATGTTAATATCTCCAATGAAGTTCTTCAGGCTGATATATTATTTCTGCCACTTGATACCGTTAATAAACGTGTTTATAAGTATGCGATAACGATCTTTGATGTCGCGAGTAGATGCCGAGCCGTTATCATCAAAGACATCATTCAAGGTTGCCTCCGCATTCAAAAAGATCTGTTATTGAGGTTCTCTATGATGGCCAAATCTTCAAGTTTATCCAGGTAAGGAATTTCAAGGTGAAGTATCTTCAACGATGAGTCAATATAATACTAAGATACGATGACAGCACACCGCGATTCATCGCGATCAAGCAATTGTTGAGCAGTTTAACAGAACTCTCGGGGATAAATTATTTCATTATCAGTACGCGAAGGAGTTCATCGATGATAAACGATCAAGTGAATGGGTAAAACGATTACCGGAAGTAATCTCATCGATCAACAATTAGGTCACTAGGACTACAAATATGAATGCAGCTATCGCAATAATAAAAAAATATTTCAAACTCCCCAAAAGAGAATTTTTGTTAGATATTATCCTAGTACAGTGGGACCCTGCTATAACACGCCCCGTTATAACACGAATTCGGATATAACACAGTCGTGGCATGGCTCCCGAAATTTCAGATAATTTATTACAGGTATTTTTCTCAAAGACCAACAAAAAATCTTTTAAGTATGAAAAATAAAATACGTCAAGAGTTTAATTATCATTCTCATACTCGTCTAAAAAGTGCAGAAAAAAAAAAACGTGTTGAAAATGTATTATCATTTTGGGGAGGAAATCACACACAAAATCAAATATAAAATAATTGTTGTATGGCTTCTACAATTTCAATTTCAAAAATTAACAAATTTCTTCTAGTTTTGTGCCAGAATAAACATTGGAAATACGAACCAATTGCTGGGCCTACTGAGAACTTTGATCTTTGTTTATTGTTGAAAAATGACAGCTCATAAGTGTCAATATTATTATTACTGATCCCTGAGCAATGAAGCCATCGTGTCTACTTTGTGTTTGTCTTGAATGCATTCCGAATACAATCGTTGCTCTAATAATCTCCAATATATGTTCTCTTAATTTCATACACAACTAAGCAACAGCCAATGCGGGGGTTGATAAAAGATTCTCACCAGAATGTATAAATAAATCAATTTAAGTACATTGTTTATCATCAAAGTGAACTGCCGAGCTAAACTTGTTCAAATCAGGGGGAAGCGATTTATACAGCATCAAAGAAGCAAAAAGCCGCTAACATGTTTGCTTGGCTTGGCGGTGTTGTTTTATGCAATCTGTTGACTGGTAAATTTGAATTCTGCAACTGAGAACTATAATTGACTTTGCCAAGAGCAAACGTGACATTAGCAGAAAGCAGCTAAAAAGTTTCAAAAAATAATAACTATTGACAGATGAGAAATGTAATGGTATAAAATGTATATGACACAGAGGTCTCGGAAACGCTTAATTGCGCGTATTTGAATGTAAATATTTGATCTGGGACACATAAATCACTCCATGCAGTAGTCCTCCGTACGCATGCAAATAGCTGGGAGACAAAGTTAATGTTGATTACTTTATCATTTTAGCTGTGCTGATATTTACAGTGACATAATTCAGTGGTTAAAATACAGCCAGTTCTGCCTGCTGTATTTATTAGAGTACATCAAAAAAACATGACGCAATAGCTGGGCGGCAAGTTCAAAGGACTTTGACTAGCAGCTTGGGTGGGAAAATGTGCTGAAATTTACAATGACTGAATTCAGAGACAGAAAGATCCCGAGATGTACATGTAGTTATTATAAGAATACACTTTAGTTTCCATTATTTAATCTACGGACATATACTATTTCATCATTAATTACGTACACCCGTTACATAATTTTTGTTATTTTCTTTTCATTGAATTCAGTCACATTGTGACAACATTATTGAATATTTTACATCCGTGTGTGGATATTTTCGATGGAAATATTTGTATTATGGATTCAATGTATGTTACAAGATTCGCTGGTGAGTACACGGTGTTGATACTCTTTCATGCAATAGATTATACATGCATATATAAATTAGACTCGTGTATGTACCAATGCATGGTTCTCTGAATAAAGTAATATATTATATCTGCAATTTCTGTTACCACAGCAAATGTTTTTCTCATTTAATATATATTGATCAAAAATGGTAATTGTGCCATGCATTTTCGCACCCGTATTTATGTACCCCCCCCCAATTAAATCCAAAAATGTGTTGGTATTGTACATGGTTGCTTATAACACGGTTCGGTTCATAACACGGTCGGATTCTATGGCTTCCAACTACCATGTTATAGCGGGGTCCCACTGTAATGTCACGGTGAGATTTTTATATGAACCCGGTGAACTTGAAGGTGGCACAACAAGATCAACTGATCCGATATGGAGTATAACCACACATAAAATATTTTCCACAGTGTCATCTAACAATAGACCAACGCGTTACAAACTCGATCCAACTGCGCCACAACAAAGTTTTACCCATGAGCAGTTATAGGTAATTCCGGATGATACTCAATTGCCACCGACTAATCTCTGATGATGACAATTATCCAAAGTAGACTTATTTTTCTTATCCGAGATACCGCGAGATATACTAAATTTGACCACTCTATGAAATCATCTACAATCCATACAATAGTATCTTCGATGGTTAAACCCTGCGATGTATGAATCGTCATCACGTATCCTAACATCCATGGAGATTTATTAGCGTGTAATGCATCTTCTACTACGTTAATATTTACCCGTACAATATCATTAAGTACAAGTTCTTGTCGTTATGACTCTCTGGGAATATCAACTTAAATATTTTGTTGTCGCGTATTTTTAGGTCGGGTAGCATAACGGAAATGACAACTACATCTGTTGGTTTCCACATGTCCCAAAACTCGTCAATGGAGGTTTCAGGAATCACCTTGCGCGTTATTTCACATTGTACATAATCCGGCTGTAATCTTATCGTGGATTTCAATGCAGTTAATTTATCATCGAGGGATCAATGAACCGTATTAATTTCTTCATAGTAATCTATGTTATTTTTTAGCCATTCGTGAGGAGATTCTCCGACAAATGGCGGTGGTTGACCATGATCCCCTCACATTATCACCGCAGTATTTTTCGTTAATAACCAACTAAGAAACATTTTTAACAGATCTAATGATACCGTATCGATTTCGTCCCACATGATTATCCGAGGAATAAATTTTGTTCCCATGCTATCGGGAGTCCATGTAGTCCCGTTATATCTAAAGAAACTGTGATACGTGATTGAGTTTACCCCTCGTGATTTCATGTTGCGAGCAAGATAATAAGTCGGAGTCAACACGATCATGTCAGCAGTTTTCCCAGATAAATCCATAACCCTTGTTGTCTTTCCATATCCTCCTGGACCGTTCAAATAAACCATTTTATGTCTGGTTATCGGATTGTACACTGAAGGTGACAATGATATATCATCGTTGGTATCCTCGCATTAATTATCTTCGATGGGAGTATCAGCCGATTCGCAGTATTCGTGTAACGTCTCGTTTTATTCTCCAAGTTCCGCAATCACCTTCCAACGTAGTATACGTTTCGACGGATTTCCGATGTTTTACATGAAAATAGAATGAATCGTTGCTACTCTAGGTGCAATATCACCGAATCTATTTAACATCGAGAGTAAATTCATCGAGACATAACCGAGCTTAGATGATCTTAAATGAGTATACTGCGGTGTTTCTCCTTCGAAGTATTCAAAGAGTTTTTCCTTGTTGAATAAATAAGCCGTTTCTCTTCTCTTAAACACATTCTTCTTGATGGCATCCAAGATGATAAAATCTAGTTCAGTGTTACGGATCACTAATCGAGTGCAAGGTCATTTATGATCGTCGGTTCCTCCCTGGGTAAATGTTCCTATTATTCTTCTTCCAAGATCCTTCACCTCTTTTTCTAAAAATCTTTCTATGTCCCAGTCATCGTGTTTTTCAGAAGTCGCTAACCAAACATCTTTCTGTGCCCGATATGATATTTTAGCCTCGGACATGGTTAAAGGCATACAACCTAAGATTTTCGACTTTTTTGTTCTTGCAAATGCATGATATTATGAAAAGTATAGTAGAAATAATGAGTAATTACAGGTCATTCAGTTTCAAAAAATGTACATATGTAAGTTTAATCAATGAAAATATAACGATTTTCTGTACGGATTGCTAATTAATTATACAGAAACGGAATTTACCGATATTCTCCGTAGTCGCAGTGTCACGTGAAGTCGAGGTAAGCATATGTTTCGCTTTTGAGTAATTATTGCCCTATTCTTCATCTGTTCTTCTCCTTAGTTCTTTATAGTCACCCACAATATATGTATTGCTTATAGATTTCTCATTATATATGATAAATTACAAGAAGTAGGCAAAAAAAATAAATACGATGGAAAATCCTGACAATAAGAGGTTCCTTTAAGGGGCGATTCTTGAAAGTGTTTACTTGTCGTGTTTGTGTTACGTTGCAAGATAAACCAACTAAAAATGTGATAATTTGTATCATTGTAATCAGAACCACTATTAAAAGGCAGCAGAAGAAGATAATACCACCGGGGGAAATGGCATACTGCTAATAGGCAATTTATTTTATGGACTTAATGGATACCTAAGTACTGGCAACAGACATGTCATTCCAAGCTGTTGTGTATGGCGTATAATGGATAAATAATTTTGGCCAGTACCATTTTGGATTTACTCAAGGAAGACTTGGGTGATCTATCCAATGATATGATGTGTGAATAATGAAATTTATGTTTATTTTAAATTGTATAAAGCATTTCTTTTGTAGTATGCAATTTTTATTTTGCATGAACAAGTTTTGTTAAACATTGTTTTAGCTACCTACCCACTAAAGAATGATTATATGTATGGCTATGTTTTGAAAGCAACTGTGAGGAGACTGCTTATTAAAAACATGAATTGAAGTTGACTAGCATTGTCTTGGGATGCAAAGGACGTAAACAACAAAAGTACACTGGTGAACGTGATTTTAATTGTGCATATACAGTAACACATTAAGTTAAATGATAAATAACGCATAGTCATGAGTTGAGGAAGCAAAACTTGTTGCAGTGTTTCATGAATAAAGATTGGCTTGTAAATATCAACAGAACTACAAACACTAGGATACTATTCTATCCAGATACTGCTCATTAATTTCAATTACATGTGAAAAAAATTGGCTCTGGAAACAGAATAAGGTTTTTAAGACTTAAATACTAGTTCATCAAAAGCAACATTGAATGCTTATATCACATTATATGTGCATCATCAGCCGTCTTATTACAACTACAACTAAATCAAATATACTTGACACCGATTAAATGCATCAAATTTTCAGTTTTTTAAATGTGTTCATTTCTCACAGAAATAATTATACCCTTTATATATGTAACAGAATTGTTACCGAGAGGATGGTGGATTAAATGAACAACACAAACACAATATGTGAAAGAAAATATAAATTTATGAAATAAATTATTAATGAAAAATAATGATGTATCAACACAATAACTCGTGCGTTCAACCCACAATTACACTCACAACCATTCACAATACATGAATAAATGAAATATTAATACAAAATAAAACACAGATACAAAGGAATCTCTTGGACTATACACAGATCCAAAGAACCTTTACAAAAGTTATATTAACGCAAGTATAAATCACGATAATAAACACAAACATCAAACTATACTATCGCACGTATGGATTGCGACAACTAGCACGAACATATACATGTATTCAATCAAGCTGCTAGCTTTTATTGAGATTCATGCAATCCCTTGAAATACTATTGTGATTTGAAGTAACCATGTAAATACAACAATGTATTCAATTGTACTACAATTGCAACACACACAGGTGTCTCGACCCTGTATAACCGTACGATTCACCACCTGTTGAATCGCCGCCCAGTTTCCCCGAAGACCTAGGGTTGACTCAATACTTTTATCGGTCACTTGCCCTTCACGGATCCACCACAGTTATACGTACAGACAGCATACAACATCTACTAGAACTAACGTTCCTCAATACCCTAGATGTCGCCCCGGATGTTTACAACTCTAGACAGCTCCGACACTCGGACTTCTAGATTTCCGGATATTTACACGTCACGACAGATGTAGACGGACAGACAATCTGACAGACAGACAGTCAGATACTTCAATTCGATTGCACAATAAATCAGCAACAATTTCAGCTACGATATCAGAGATGTTATCAGCCGACGTTATCAGAGATGTTTTCAGATGCGTTATCAGCTACAATAAAGAAACCAGACTAATAATAGTTGTCTCAAAAAATGATCTAAACCTTAGATCACGCTATTGCATTTAAAGTCTAATAGTGACTAGTAATTCCAAATATTCACGTTTGAAATCTGCATTGCAATAAAGGCATCATTATATGAAAATGATAAACTGAATAAAATTCACAATAAAACGAAATATAAATTTAACACTCACCCCTTTGGCTGGAGATTGAAAGACGAGCTTATCTATCCTGTGATTAGATACTTTAGGTCCCGTAATATTGATCATAAATATTCTGCCTTATATACCCTCAAATAGGTGAGCAGAAATCACGGCAAGATTACCGTGCACTACGTGAAACAAATGTTCTGGATTTAATGTAATTCAAAATCAGGCACATGCAAATCGTTACACGCCGCTTACCTTGGGAAAAACCACTTATTCACCCCAGGCAATGCATGTACGACGAAACAAAGAAAATGGTGAGATTAGTTTGTAAATCGAGAAGAAAATAAATTTAATTTTTGCCTAATTCTGTGACAATACCTCCCTCCTAAGAATAAAAATGTACACATTTGAAAACTAACACAGAATAGAAGAAAAATAACTACTGATGATATCTTGCAACATTTGCACTGGTTATACTACAATCTGGATTTATTACTGGGCAAATCCATACAAATTTCCCATCATGCCCTACTCAAGTAGTCTGCACCTACATTTTCAACTCCCCTTATTGCTTCTACACGGAAGCGATAAGGTTGTAGTGTTAGCGCCCAACGCATCAACCGAGCGTTAGCGACCTTGGCCTTGTTTAAATACAGTAGGGGTTGGTGATCAGTCTCGAGAACGAAATCTCTCCCAAATAGATATGCGTGATACTTCCCAATTCCCCATACTACGGCCAAACATTCCTTTTCTATGACGGAATAATTCTTCTCCCTGGGTAGCAATTTCCTACTTGAGTAAGCTACGGGTAACTTACTCTTGCAGTAACACTGCCCCCAACCCAGTTTCAGAAGCATCTGTTCTTAGAATAAAAGGTTTGCTGACATCTGGCAATTTTAATATAGGTGCACTAACCAGTTTCTCTTTCAGAGCACAAAATGCGTTATCTTGTGGCGGTCCCCATTCAACTTTATTTGGTTGCCCCTTCTTGGTTAAATCAGACAGCGGGCTAGCAATGGCTGCAAAGTTCGGTATAAACTTTCTATGAAAACCTACTAGACCTAGAAATGATCTTACCTGCGTTTTATTGGTTGGCTTTGGTGCGTCTCTAATTGCTTCAACTTGCTTGGGATGAGGTTTTAACTGACCCATACCGCTGACCCTATGACCCAAACAATCTAAATCTGTATAACCAATACTGCATTTAGTGGGTCTCACTGTAAGGTTCGCTCTGCGGAGTCTATTGAAGAGCTCGCTCAGGACGGACACGTGCTCACTCCAAGTATTCGTGTACACGAATATGTCGTCTACAAAGCTATCAACGTTTGCTAAACCTTTAAGCAACTTACACATCAAACGACAACAGGTGGCGCTGGCTCCAACTAACCCGAATGGCATCACTTTGAATTGATACAATCCTTTCTGGGTCGCAAATGCTGTCAAAGGTCGGGACTCAGGGACAATGGGAACCTGCCAATATCCCTTGGACAGATCCAGTTTGGAAATCCATCGGTTTCCCGACAGCTTTGCAAATAGACCCTCCATATCTGGCATTGGTTCTGCATCGAACACAGTGATTTTATTCAACTGCCGAAAATCGATACAGAATCGGTTCGTCCCGTCCTTTTTCCTGACTAGCACTACTGGAGAAGAATATGGCGAGTTGGAGGGTTCAATCACACCAAGATCCAACATTTTACCCACCTCTTCGTCCACAGCTTCACGTGAGTTGTATGGCACCGGATATCCCTTGATTCGAATAGGGTCAGACGTATTTAGTTTAATTTTGAGGTCCAACAAAGTTGTACAACCTGGTCTGTCTGTGAATACATAAGAGTGTTTAGCCAAGAGCGCATTAATCTGTTGACGCAGGTCTTTCGTCAACTCCGCACTCACATTGACTTTATCTATCCCTTCCCCCGCAACTCTCAAGGGACATTCAAGGGAACTCTCGATATTCGAATCAGCTTCATCATCGTCTACGACTGCCGTACAAACGACATTTAAGACCCCCTTTTCAACATTGTCGCTCTGTCTCTTGATATACAACTTGAGCATGTTAGAATGGAATGTTTTTAAATCCCCGTCCATGTCAATTTTATAGTCCATGTAACCTTTTACCTCTTTAACTTCATAGGGACCATTCCTCTGGACTAATAACTTATTTGAACTCGTTGGAAGAAGCAATAGCACCTGATCTCCTACAAGAAATTTCCTATTTCGCGCTCTGCGGTTGTAATACTTAGCATATCTACGCCCCGATTTAATTAATTCGTCACGTGCCATCTGGCATGTATTCTCAAGTTTATTTCTTAGATCTAACACGTACTGGTAAGTTGTTTTTATTTCCTCATTCGCGACGTCACCAGTCCATAGTTCGCGTAGTATCCGCATCGGGCCTCAAACTGTGCTACCGTACAACAGTTCGAAGGGTGAAAACCCTAAACATTCCTGCGGTACTTCACGGTACGCGAACAGAACAGCGTTCAAATAACGGTCCCAGTCTTGCGGACGTTCCGCGCACATCTTTCGCAGCATGCTTTTCAGGGTACCATTAAACTTCTCTACCAGTCCATTGCACATCGGATGGTATGGGGTAGTGTTTAGCTGTTTGATGGATAACAGCCTACTTATTTCACCCATGAGGTCAGAGGTGAATTGGGCACTACAATCAGTGAGGATTTCTTCTGGCACCCCTACCCTACTGAAGATATCAACTAATGCTTCAGCTACCCTTTCCGTTTCAATAGTTGGTAACGCTACGGCTTCGGGGTATCTGGTCGCGTAATCAACCAGAGTAAGAATATACCGATTCTTTCTTTCGGTAACCGGGTGTATTGGTCCTACAATATCTACTGCCACTCTTTTAAACGGTGTATCTATTAATGGCATCTGTCCTAAGGGCACCCTTGTGACCCTTCCCTTACATACGGTTTTCTGACATACGTCGCACGACCTACAGAACCGTGTGACATCGCCATTAACACCTGGCCAGTAGAATTCAGCGACTACCCTGCTAGTGGTCTTAGCCTTACCTAGGTGTCCTGCCATGCTTGACTCATGCGCCACCCTAAGTACTTGAGATCTATATCTCTGGGGTACGACCACTTGCCAATACTTCTTACCCTCCCGAGCGCTAAACTCCCTATGAATTAATCCGTTCTTGCGTACGAATCTCGAGTTACCCCCACGCTTGCAGTGTTTAATCGCGCCGGACGTGATTTTCTCAACAATTGTTTTGATGGATTCATCACGTTCTTGCTCTTGTTTGAAATCATCACGCGAAATTCCGGAGATCGATTCAGGGACTATTAATTTATGAAACGCGGTTTTCTCTCGCCGCGTTTGCGCTCGCGTTTCGACTGCCTGGGCCAAAGGTATTTTAAAATCGGCCATTGTTGGAAGATGGGAACCTTCAACATTACCGATCGTCAGATCGTAAATAGGGTTTTCCATACAAAGGGCATCAACAGTTCCCGTTAGGAAGGGTGTTTTTACTGTGATCCTTGCTACGGGAATGCGACTGATCGTCTGATCAAGTAACATACATGGGGACTCCCACCCGAGCATTTGGTTATCCTGCACGAGACTACGTTTGATCACTACGCCAGTGCAACCAGTGTCACGTAAAACTACGACTTCTCGACCGTTGACAAACCCTCTCGCGGTTGGTACACGCGCTTCGGGAAATAGACACGTGCCAAGCGAATGAATACAAGGTTCTACCTGTACGATATTATCAGATATACCTTTACTTGGTATAGCCACTGCTACCTTATGTACAAGTCCCTTTCTTTTAGGACAGTCTTTTTGAACATGACCCCATGCATTACACAAGAAACATTGCAGACGCTGAATAACTGGATTCCTAACTGACCTATTTACTACAGCTGATTTTACAAGCTCCCTAGGCATAGGTCTCGCAGACTGGTTTCCAGACTTAAAATCTTTTAAAACCACGTTCTGGGTTCCCCCATGAGCTTCGGCAAACAGATCGGCTTGCTTAGCCATATCTTTTACGTTTGTGAAGACTTTCTCTTTCAGAAATTGATCTAATTCTCGCCCAACTGTATTAAATAATTGATCTCTGAGCAAGAAATCAGTCAATCCTTCAAACGTTTTCACCGCTTTGCCGCATTCAATCCACCGCTCAAAATAGTTCGCAATTCTCACGGTGAACTGACCAAAGGTTTCTCCCTTAGCGGGCTTGCTATACCTGAACTTTTTACGAAAACCCTGTTCAGTGAGCTCGTACCTTTTGAGAAGTGCTTCCTTTAGGACGTCGTACTTAAACACATCGTCTCTAGGAAGTCGCGAGTATACATCCAGTGCTTTACCCTTTAATAGAGCACTTAGATGCAATGCCCAGTCATTTTGACTCCACTTCTGGTTTTCGGCATACCGCTCAAAGCGATGAAGATAACTATCCATGTTATCTTTTTCATCGTCAAAGGGAGGTAATTTGGGGCCCCTTAATTTGCTAGTGGCAGAATCGTGTTCTCTTCCAGATGTTGCCAATTCTACCTTACGATCATGATCCCATTGCTTTGCTTTTTCATCTAACTCTATTCGCTTTTGCTCCGCTTCCATTTCCCATCCTATCCTATCCTTTTCGGCCTGCTTCTCTAATTCTATCTTTTCCCTTTCAAATTATATCTTCTCCCTTTCAAATTCTATCTTTTCCCTTTGGGCCTGCTTCTCTAATTCTATCTTTTCCTTCTCAGTGGCCCATTTCCTATCTTTGGATTCCCTTTCTAATTCCCTTGCCCTTACCCTTTCTTCTCTTTCCCGGGCTTGTTCTTCTTGAATAAATTTCCTTAAGCTTTCACCTTCATATCCAAAATCTTTGCCTAAGGCAACCAAGTCCTTAAGGGATGACATGACAATGACAATTGTAATATGAATATAGATAGGTTACCAAACCAATGCTTCAAACACGTTTATACTGGACACACGGACTTAGATTAGTTAAACAAAAATAAACCCCAACTTGAGTATTATCTTGTCAAGAAGGTCACGCTCAAATATAAACATTAAATGTTTACTTTCACAAAAATGATTGACAGTTAACTTAATCCAACGATCCCACTTCTGACACCATTGTAACAGAATTGTTACCGAGAGGATGGTGGATTAAATGAACAACACAAACACAATATGTGAAAGAAAATATAAATTTATGAAATAAACTATTAATGAAAAATAATGATGTATCAACACAATAACTCATGCGTTCAACCCACAATTACACTCACAACCATTCACAATACATGAATAAATGAAATATTAATACAAAATAAAACACAGATACAAAGGAATCTCTTGGACTATACACAGATCCAAAGAACCTTTACAAAAGTTATATTAACGCAAGTATAAATCACGATAATAAACACAAACATCAAACTATACTATCGCATGTATGGATTGCGACAACTAGCACGAACATATACATGTATTCAATCAAGTTGCTAGCTTTTATTGAGATTCATGCAATCCCTTGAAATACTATTGTGATTTGAAGTAACCATGTAAATACAACAATGTATTCAATTGTACTACAATTGCAACACACACAGGTGTCTCGACCCTGTATAACCATACGATTCACCACCTGTTGAATCGCCGCCCAGTTTCCCCGAAGACCTAGGGTTGACTCAATACTTTTATCGGTCACTTGCCCTTCACGGATCCACCACAGTTATACGTACAGACAGCATACAACATCTACTAGAACTAACGTTCCTCAATACCCTAGATGTCGCCCCGGATGTTTACAACTCTAGACAGCTCCGACACTCGGACTTCTAGATTTCCGGATATTTACACGTCACGACAGATGTAGACGGACAGACAATCTGACAGACAGACAGTCAGATACTTCAATTCGATTGCACAATAAATCAGCAACAATTTCAGCTACGATATCAGAGATGTTATCAGCCGACGTTATCAGAGATGTTTTCAGATGCATTATCAGCTACAATAAAGAAACCAGACTAATAATAGTTGTCTCAAAAATTGATCTAAACCTTAGATCACGCTATTGCATTTAAAGTCTAATAGTGACTAGTAATTCCAAATATTCACGTTTGAAATCTGCATTGCAATAAAGGCATCATTATATGAAAATGATAAACTGAATAAAATTCACAATAAAACGAAATATAAATTTAACACTCACCCCTTTGGCTGGAGATTGAAAGACGAGCTTATCTATCCTGTGATTAGATACTTTAGGTCCCGTAATATTGATCATAAATATTCTGCCTTATATACCCTCAAATAGGTGAGCAGAAATCACGGCAAGATTACCGTGCACTACGTGAAACAAATGTTCCGGATTTCATGTAATTCAAAATCAGGCACATGCAAATCGTTACACGCTGCTTACCTTGGGAAAAAACACTTATTCACCCCAGGCAATGCATGTACGACGAAACAAAGAAAATGGTGAGATTAGTTTGTAAATCAAGAAGAAAATAAATTTAATTTTCACCTAATTCTGTGACAATATAAATACCCAGATGAATGTACACAACTGCACACACTGTAAAACTGTTATATATTATGAAATGTACTAAACTTATATATGTACAAATGTGCATGTACAGACATAACTTTAATTCAGGAGTACAGTCAGGCATAAAAATGAAGGATATCATCTAAGAATAATTATGGCATATAATATATAGAGATTTTCCGTGTTATTTAGGTTGGGTGGGGTGCTCCCAATATTATTTAAATTATTACAAAAGACCTCCCGGCTTGATTTTATGAGTAATTGAAGTAGTGATAGAGAGATGCAATGCTCAGAGCTCCCAGTCATTGGTGCCAACAGTTAAATTAATGAATACACAAAATGTGAAAGTCAAATAAACAACAATTTAATGTCATTAAATAACAGTCATCTCTCAAATGAAACTCAAATTAAAACCCTATCACTTGTCTTTAACTCAACCAAGTTATGGCCTATTTTATCATCTGACTAATTGATTTTCCTCCTGTCCTGTGTTCCTACTCATCTGTATGATCTTTGTCTGGACTGGTAGTCCAATTGCCTCCAGTCCGTCGAATGTCTGCCTCCGTTCTTCCTTTCTCTTTGTCTCTCAGAGACATTTTATATGAGAAACTAGTATACCATTACTATAACAGATTGATTACAGACATCCCATTCCAAAATACTAAACAGTTCTATAGAAATTACATTGATGTTTTAGTATCTTGTGCTTGTTTTTTATACTTTTGACAAAAGTGATTACCATTTACTCAATGCCAAACTTTAGTACATCACCTAAACAAACTACTGCAGAGAAACAAATATTGAAATTAAGCCCATGCCCTCACCTCCATGTATGTTTCCTATTGCATTTCTTTTAAAATTAGGGTAGCTAGTCACACACACACACACACACACACACATATGCTGATTAGTATATATAATGTACGAAGTACAATGCAAAACTGGCTCAGATATACATATCAAATTCAGGAATGCAGGGGTCATGCTACCAGTGTTGATACTAATTAGCCTACACAGACAAACAAACTTACACATTCACAGGGGTGTTTTAATTGTTAATTGACCATTAACCCTGTTTGCAACAGTATATCACTGCTCAAGTTCATGAAATTGGGCCTACTATACAGTGATGAAAATATGCCAAATTCTGTTTCAAAATTGTAACAGTGTGTGTGATTTGGATTTTTAACATACCTTGAACAATTTTTGAGTCGTATTGCTATGATGTTTGAAGTGTGGCAGTTTATAGTGATGTCTAGCACTGAGGCATCATGCCGCAGACATGTAGCATGACATCCCACCCAGTTACATTATCCAGACAGTAGGACGACCAGTCCATACACTAACCTCTTAATGCTGAGCACCAAATGAGGCAGCTGTTAATACCATTTTTATGTGTTTGGTATGACTTGGCCAGGGATCAAGGACCCCAAACTCTTGCATATGAGGTGGATGCTCTTAACACTAGGCCACTGGAACGGTCAACACCAGTATGTAAATAGTAATTTGTTAACAAATACAGTCGGTGAATATCATTTCTAATTTATTAATTTTTTTAATTAAAAAAAGACAGAAGTTAACAGCATTATTTTCTTTATAAAATCAGTTTAAAACTGTATGTGAACCTTTAATGGCATGTTTAGCGGGAGCAATTAAATCAAGATGAAGAGTATTAATTGAAGTCATTTGCTCCAATGTACATTTTTTTCTTTTTCAAAGTATACTAGAAATCTTTCTGACTGCAATTTTACACAAAACATTTAGAAAATAAAATTATTAAAAAGTACTTTATTATGCAATAATACAGACTTGTAATTACATGATTTTAATCTTGTTACTTCTATAAGATTAAATGATTTACAATGTATAGCCTCTGCTGTGCTTTTTTTATACATCATATGGCCAAAATACACTGCATTTACCTCAATCTAAACATACATATAAGACAAGTATAAATGCAATGGGTATTAAAAGTTAGAAAAGGTCTTGTTCAAATGCATGTTTTTTTAAAAGCTTTAAGAACATAATCAACAGTGGGCTGAAGATATACTGCTACTTGGAAGTCAAACAGATGTTGGACTTTGACTCATAGTAGACACTTCAAGAAAGACTTAGTCAAAGTCTATATGGGTCCATGGTAGGGATCATTTCTTACCATACAATCACTAGAATAGTCTCTCCATAACAATTTGATATCAACAGGTGTTACCTGACTAAAAGGCCTAAATCAATTTAACATAAAATGAGATTTCTGCTTTGTAACAATCTCTTCTGTAGGTGGTGGTGGTATTGGAGCAAGTACATCAGATATTCACCTAGGATCATTTATGTATAAAAAAAACAACTAGCTGGTTCATACCAACTCTATCATCTAACCTCATTTCAATATTTTCATATTTATTTCTGGAATATACAGGTACTGTTGATCAGCTTTCTTTGGGTATGCAGACCATCTCTCACTTTTTTGTTGAATGACCTTTGGTATCTGACAAGAAAATGCAAACATTTCACTGACAATATCATTTTATATTTTTTTAATTCTCAAAAGTCCAAATAAAAACTGCATACAATTGCATGTAATAAATCATTTTGCTACCGATGAAAATGTCAAAATAGCAAATCTGTACCTTACCCATATAAAAATGTTTAGATTCTTTACAGAATTTTCTAATTACATTAGACTAATTCTAACCAAAATTGGTTTTTGAAATTTATTTTAAAAAATGTCTTCTGTAAAAGATAAAATTGTACCACAAACAGATGGTTTATCAACTTTCAGGTAAAGCATTAATATTTTAACAAAGATGAATTATTACGTTAACAAGAATAAAGTTTATTACCTTATTGTTCCATCTGTGTTTACAATCACATCTGTCAATATGATTGTTATAATCAAGAGCTGCCAACAGATTCCTAGCTCTGAAAGCTGATGGCTTATATGAATGTCTTTTGGAGGCATACAATAAAATCCAACTTTTGGAAATTCTACAGTTCTGCTGTACTTCTGAAACAAAGTAAAATGACTAAATAAATAAATTGATTCAGATGCAGAGAACTATTAACATGTATAAATCCCCACTAATCTGTTTCGATGAAAATGCCAATGTACAGTAGCATTATACAGGCAGAGAATAATCAACTCATTCCACCCATACTATATTTTTTCCCTTGACACCTGGGGGTAGGGAGCGCATTTGTGGGCTAATTTTGAAATTTTTGAATACATTGAAATACATTGAAAATTTTTGAATACATTGAAATACATCTGTTTCCAAGAGGTTTGATTAGATATACACCTAGGTGTGCTAGAAACATCATTCGAAATAAGGGTAAAAGTGGGAGTTTTTTCTTCTTCTGACCCATCATTTTCCTCCTGGCCACTTTTTACTTCCATCCCCAATTTACCCTACTTTTGCAATTGTTCACCTGTATGTGTATAGCTCAGACCAATGTGAATTAGATTGAGCAGCAGAGAGGGTGAATCCTACAACGTTTTTAGACAAATTTTGATTGAAATCCTAAAACGAGCCGTCTTATAATCTTATTTTAACCAAAAAAAGGCGAACCCTACAACGTTTTTAGACAAAAAATTGATTGAAATCTCCCTATGAAATCATTTTAACTAAAAAAATGAAAACGATTTTTTAATTAATTTTGGTCGCAACTTGTTGTCATCCACCCTCTCTGCTGCTAAAGTTTTCAGTTCTGGTTAACAAAAATAATAAATAATTTGATCGAGTCTTTATGATTTCACAAACAGACTAATCGCTAACACCTCTTCTTGTAAATCAATCAGATTATTTGACTGGTCGGTGAGTTTGAAATTAATTCTGGTTAATGAATTATTATGGCATCGCATATAGACAGGATTAATTGGGTTTTCAATTATTAAAAATCCTGGAGGAGCTGTTGGTGCAAATGAATAAAGAATATATCCTTGCTGAGCTTGATTTGATCGTTCGAGATTAATTTGATAGCTTCCTTCGATAACATCACACACTAAATTAAGTGCAATCACCGTTGAAATATTCACGTTGAACGGAGCGATATGCCTACCGCCACCATCTGGATCATTATTATGTTTGAGGATTTTTATTTCCGGTGATGTTGTTTTTTTCCATGCGTTATGAATTATTTTAAAACCAACATCGATAGCATCACTGAGAATTTTTTTTAGTTCTGGTACGTTATATCCCGGTAGTTTGAATGTCGGGATATCTTCAACGCGGATTTTATAGTCTGTTGCAAATCCTATTCTCGACTTGGGGTATTTATTATCTAGAATAACTTTAATAATTTGTGAATTAAATCTTTCCATGTCATTGATGATTTTGTTACATATTTCTACAACGCTGATAAATTCATTTCGGGTGAGAGAGCCGGATTTAATGGATATTAACAATAGTAAAAAATCATATTCCATCGCTTTGAAATTTTCCATAATATCATTTTCGTTAACAATAAAATATGCCTCTTGACCCCTTCCCTCCATCACTTCCTCAAAGGAGGATTCGAAGAAATCAAAAAACTCTAGAATAAATCTATTATCTTTATAACTCTTTATTGGATTATTGGAGTTTATTACGTCGGTGATATAATCATTTTTTTGTGGTTCTGGTAAATCAATGGTTTTACTCTGGGGTGATAATTCAGGCCATCCTAACACTGTTCTTATTGAGCTTTGATAGATATCTACGACATATTCTTCTGAGTTTATTTCAATGGCGGATGATAGCGTCGGTTCATGAACTGTTATAGCGATTTTTGACTCTACTCCAGTAATCGATTTTATTCTACGCGCGAATTCATTATTGATTTGTTCTATTTGGTATGACCCTGTTGGTATCGAAACAACATTCCAGTCTGGGGTACCGTCGTCTTTATTCTTATACGAGAACACCAGTGAATTATTGGGTTGTTGACCACCAAATGCTACCGATCTAATATTAGGCCAACTGTGATACATTCGTAGTTTTGCTAGCGCTATTTCACGCACTGGAATCGGAGAAGGGAAATTCACACTAAACTCGGGTTTCGTAGATGTTATTGATATCATACTCGTTTGTACTGGGTTCGTGTTCTCCACTACTCGTTGAAGTAATTCCTGCTGTGTCGTCATTATACTCATGATTTATTTCTAATTTTGGTATCGAGGAATCATAAATACTGACCATCACTGAGAATTCACAATCTGGTAATGTTGATATTATTGAGATCATTTTGTTTTTTGGGTTCGTGTTTTCTGATTCCATCGGTGTTGTCATCGTTTCTATATTCATGTTGTCGCTCTAATTTCGATATCGCGGAATCAAAAATACTGACCATCGCTGAGAATTCACTATCTGATATAATCGTATTGTCGAGTGACGACGATATCATCAGGGATAATTGCGAGTATGCGGTTGATGCAATATGAAATTGAAGTAAGTAATTCAGCAGTTTACTCTGGCTGCATGATGATATCTTTTTTGCTATCCCGGTTAATATACCCCCGATTGTAGCCACCGCAGAAATGCAAATTGGAACTACGACCGGGGCAGTCATTGTAACCGATGCAAGTATTATTCCGGCACCAGTAAGAACGCTTGACACCGAGTATATAATAACATCAATTGCGGTGATTCTTCGTCGGTATTTTTTTATTTTTATTTGATATTCCTCAGTGAGGGTTTTGAGTCTATTTTGAAATTCTCTGACCTGATCATAGCGACATTGCGTCGATGACAAAGTCATTGTTGTTTATTTTAAAAACACTAGCGTTTTCAATTGTGAAATCCGAACGATTTAGTTATTTACTTAAATCCGCTACGAATTCCAGATACCATGTTACTGATGCCTTAGCCAAACTTTTATCATCGGCTTTTATCGTTAACCGTTCAGTTTTATCCTTGTCGATGATCGTTGAAATCGTATTGTTGACCCCGGATGAACTCGACGATGATATATTAAATTGAATTGGTGCTACCAGCGTTAATCGATAAATACCCTTGATAGTAGCTGTGATATCTAATTTGTTGTTTGCAGGTGTCCACTCAAATGATCCGTGTTGGATTGTATATACTACGTTATTGGTTTTCTCATGAGGAATTTTTGTTTTTTCAATGATTGTTATCATCCTCGAAAAATCACCTTTGACGGCTTCGATGAAAGTTTTCGTCTCATCGATGGATTTTTTAATATCAGGGAGTTTTATTTCAATTTTATCCAACTGGGTTCCAATAAATTTATCAATGATATTTCTACGAAATGATATAAACTGTTTTACGTTATCTTCAATTTTAGATTCAAGTATTTTTAGTACAGCCAGAGAATTGTTTAACTCATCGTTGAGAGTTTTTAATCGATCTGTAATCGTCGAAACGAGTACACCCGGTTTGAGTTTACCCTGATCGGAAAATAACGCGATAGTATCCTCGATTGCGTTTTGTTGTTTAACTAAAATATCATCCAGAGAAATAATACTGGTTTTCAATTTACCCTGATCCGAAAACAACGCAACGGTGTTCTCGATTGCGTTTTGTTGTTTAACTAAAATATCATCCAGAGAAATATTACTGGTTTTCAATTTACCCTGATCGGAAAATAACGCAACGGTGTTTTCGATTGCGTTTCGTTGTTTAACTAAAATATCATCCAACGACACATCACTGGATTTCAATTTACCCTGTTTGTCCTGAAATACAACTATTTCATTAGGATCAACATTTGTTAAGTTCAACGTCTCAGCGATTTCATCTTTAATTTTTTTTGTTATATCCTTGACAGAATCAGGTGGTGCAGTGCCATCGGGTTTGGGTTTCAAAGATCTCCCCCAAATATCAATCATGTTATTGTAAAACTCTTTCTCTCTCTAAAATCGTTTCGATTTCCAGCGATTGCTAGTGTATTCATTCACGACAACATGTGGTGGTTTTCCGCTTGGGTTACTCAAGGAGTTAGAAATAGCGTCAAGGACATTTAATACTTCGCTGCCACATATTGGTGGGTCAATCATCGTTTGTGTTGGTAGCGTAGAATACCAAGTCTTCATTGGAAGGGTTTTTATATACCGCATAAACTCTTTTGGTGGGGCTAATCCATATGAATCGAAATAAACAATCCCACGTGGATCAATAGCGTATGCAACCCAGTGAGTTCCAGGTCCGGTGCTGTTATCTAAATTAATGATTCCGGTTTCAACGCTGTTTGGTTGATGTGGTAATTGATCTTTCATAAAGACACCTCTGAAGTTTTTAATCGCGAGTTTTTTAGCCGCATCCATTAAATCAAAATTGGACATGGGAATCTTCGATTCCTGAATTAATAAATCGTTCCTGGTAGTCTTAGACCCTTTCCGCTGTACCACGAATACGGGGTTCCTGGTAGTCTTAGACCCAATCCGTGAACGGATCGTCCCTTTTTTTTATATCCTTTCCCAGTTGCCTTCTTTAGTGCCATTCCTGCTGCAGTACCAACGGCTCCTAACGCTGCCGCTTTAGCCACCGCTGGGGCTGCTGCTGCAATCAATGCTGGAATCGCAGCTAACAACGGAAATATACCGCCTGTTTTAATCATATTTTTGATAGCAGCCGCAGAAAGAGTAATCTGAACACCTTTTTTGGCTGCAAGTGCATCATTGAAATGTTTCACCTGACGAGTTGTCAGCGATAGTTTATTTGCACCACCAGTCATTTGGTTGGGTTTCAACGTGATTGTGGTTCCACATCGCTTAACCAATTCTGATTGCAATTTTTTTAATTGACCGGGAGTTAACGTAACACTAATAACACTATATGACATTATACATAATAGATTGATTCTAATTCAATGAAAAATCAATCAAAGATTTTCCACTGGGGCATCTACCACTCTCATTCTTCCACCAACACCTTCAAGTAGCATTGATTTGTCGCTGAGAATGACAGCAACCGCTCTATAATTATCAATAGTATCAGGCTTATCTACATTAGCTCTAAAATGTATATCAACGACGGATTGTCTTGTTAAATCGAGATGTTCCAGTGAGAAATAGTAGATCGGATACAGATTTTTAAAATCAAATTGTGATATTTGCAAACCAGTATCGACATTTTGATCGCGTGCCATAAATGACAATAAACGATGATAAACTCGTGCAATATGGTTGTTAGTGTAATCAAGTTGTATATCCTCGGATGGTTCCTGCTGGCCATTTATTCTCAGTGAGACGTCTTTCACACCTAATTGATCAAATATCATATGACTGTAGGTTTGATTGCCAATTCGCCTATTATCCTGTAACGCTACGAATATATGACGTGGCGCAGTAACACCTTGTTTTGATGCTAGATTCCACGTGAATAACCCCCTCAGATTTGTTTGTTTAACATCTGTACTTACTGATAACCAACTCAATAACGACTTTCCTCCTTGGTCCATAAATGATAGTAATCGTTCTTCTGCGGTGATTGCTGGAGTCAACACTGGCATCCACAATGATATTTTTGTTAATTTGACTTTACCGGCATCATCATTTACATGATCTGCAGCTGGGTTTGCTGGAATCCTCCAAATTGCGTCATTATCATCACCCTTTCGTACAAGCGATACTGTATGCTTCGCCCCATAAATAACTTTTCGGACGTTTCTACAGAATCCAAATATATGATGTAGTGGAATCGCGCATGAAAATGATTTACGCTCTCCTTGCAACATTGCGTTTCGTGTTGCGGCTCCTAGATTGAAATTAACGTCGTTGTTTATAATCATATCCTCGACATCAACATCACTATTATCACGTTTTTTTGGTCGTCTTACAACAAATGGATTTCCACCAGCGGTATTCTTACCATCTTTTGCAAACATCATAGAAGGTCCTGCTGATCTTGTATAATCATCAGAATATCTCGCTAACCCGATTATTGTTGTAGCCACATCAACATCACGATCTATGGACTCAATTTCTTTTCCATCAATGAGATATCTAGCACTCTCAAATAGCGCCATAATACCATTATTGACAAAACCGACTTGAGTACCAGCTGGATACTCTGTATCATTTGTTCTTATAATCTCTCCTTCTACTTCAATAAACGCTTCACAGGGCAAAAAGTATTTACTGGTATCATGGACTTCAAGTTCAATTCGCGATCGACTATTTGCGTCTATTGCATGATAAGCGTAATATTGATAATCGCGTACAGAATCATCCTTGCCAACTGGGGCGTCTATATCAAACGCCGGATCATGTGATTTTTTGAACATTTTATTCTATTTATCAGAGTCTAAATCGTGAAATCATAAACGATTTTCATCGACGTAGTTTTTTAAAGCCGCTTCCTGCTATCATATTTGCAATATTGCTTTGGTCCCCTTGATTTACCATCGACGCTAATTTTTCATCTACTGCGTTATTTATAATTCTACTAACACTTGCAGGCATTTCCGCTGTAGACGGTAACGGTTTCTTTTTTCGTGATTTCACTAATGATGTTAATTTATTCTTCGCAGTTGAAAACGCTTTTCCAGCAAAATCTCCAACAGCACTAATACCCTTATCACGAATAACTTCAATTGCTTTCATTCCTAGTTGTTTAGCTAACGGCATCACTTTTGGAGCCATTCTCGCAAATAACCCTGCAATGGTATTGCCTAAACCATCTCCGTAGTATGCTCTATAAACTGGAAACCGTGAATTAACTACATAGACGGGGGTTGGTTTATCATGATTGTAGTGTATGATCATTATTTGAAATCAGAAACCATTTTTCAATTGGAAACGCTAGCGTTTTTATTCAGTCTCGGTGATTAATCACTGTGATACCCACTTTCCACTAACTCGTCAATGAAATCTCGATATGTTTTGATATCCATGATACCGCCGGCAAATAACCGTCTACAGATATCAGCTGCTTCATTAATTATTTCCGGTGAGTTATTTCCGGCTCGGAACCCTCCTACAAGAACTTCTAATCGTGATATATCATTGATAACACTACCAGGACATGAAACGCTAGCGTTTCCAACTAGACCACTCCCCAGAAATTTCTTCTCATCGTATGGCTGTCTTATTTGGAGTTGAAATTTTCTTTTGAAGTCTCTGTAGTCCTTCATCCTTCTATCTAAACCCCCAGTATTTATTTCATACACTATATCAGCCCATTCATTATGTGACATTCTATAATCCGAATAATTGTCCGTGAAAAACTTCTCTTGTGAATCATAGCTGTTAGCAGCGAATTCACCTAAATTGTTTATATCCTCGTTGAGAATTTGTTGTTTAGCGCTCTCGGTAAATATAATTGATTTAGGTAATCCACTAACTAGTTCTTCCTGAAATCTTTTAAATTTTCGTTCTGAAGCGGTTGATATATCGTGAGGAAGTGATTGCAAGGATTTTTTTGTTTGTTTAGTTCTTTTTGCTATTTTTTCTAACACAGGAATAAGACCCTCTTCCTTTCCTTTACCGTCAGGATCATCTCCCAGTATAGCACGCTCTATCCCCTTCGTTGCTGTGGTTACTGGTTTAAACAATTCTTCAGACCCCAGAACAAAATCAGTTTGTAAACTCTGTCGTTGTTGCAGTTTATTCCGTACAGAGTCACGAATTGGTACAAATCTCCTGATTGCATCCAGTCGTTCACGAGCCAATCGGGTTGTTAATGCTTCATTGACCATTATTTAAAATCAGAAACAATTTTTCAATTGCAAAACAATTTTTTAATCCGACCTAACACCATCGGATGGTCATGGAAGTGTTATTTCACTGTGAGACAGCTTCGTTCAATGATGGGGAAAGTCACATAATTGCTATAAATAATAATAATACTGTGACTTTCCCCACTTTTCCATTTGATCAATCCGAACCAGCCATCAATTTTTTATTCACTGATTTCAACAGTTTTAATCAAAAAATGCTAAAAAAAATTAAAATCTCTATGAGGGACAGTCACAATCAATAATGATAAATGGTTGGTCAATCAAAATTGTTCATTTTCTTGAATTAACGCCCGTAGGTTTCTAACTTTAGAATTAACCTCCTTTTTCAATTCGTATTCGTACCCCAATTCTTTTCGTATTCGTTCTACGATGGTATATAACGGAGCGAACACACCTATGTCACTGGAAAATGCGAGAGAGTCCTTAATAGAATTCTGAATTCTTTTGATGAGCGCATACTTCTTTGGTAGCATATACTTGTTAGTGCTAACTCCGTATTCTATGTCCTGAAAATCAGACATGATTTGATCAGGATTTAACCCATCTGATAGTTCAATATCCCAACCTTTCAATTTTGAAATCTCGGATATGATGCTATTCATGTTTTCAGAATTCATTATTCTATAACAATGACATATTTCTAAATGAAAAATATGACGTATTAGACATAACTAAATTGAATTTTCTGTCCGCTCTTTTTTGAAATAGCCGTTTTGGTTATTCCCTCTGCAACGAATCGTACTGAGGATATACAAATATCGAAGTGCCTACTGGCTTCATTCATTGATTGAAATATTTTTTCTTCGTTAGTTATCGTATTCAAAGATTTCACAGGTCTCTTCCCAACCGTTTTGCATTTTCCAGTCTTCCCTCGTTTCAAATTCTCACTTTGAGTAACAGCCTGCAGATTTGATAAAGAATTGTTCATTGGATTAGAATCGATATGATCAATAACAAAATCATCCTCGATCAATCCATAAAAACACTCGTACACGAAACGATGATTGCGATAAAATTTCTTTCCAGCGCGAAACTTCAAATACCCCATACCATTATCAGAACCAACTGGTTTCTTCAGTCTACGGTTTCTTACAACACCATCAATGGATGCTTCATAATTTGTGATCACAGGGTGTTGTCTGAATTCTTGGTTCATTCGTATACATAATACTATTGTTTGTCTAATTCATTGTTTGGTTTAATGATAAATCTTTCGATGTAATCTTGAGGAGTTCTTATGATTTTATCCCTGACTTTGTCAAGGATACTGACTTTATCAGTGTCAGCGTCAAGGATACTGACTTTGTCAGCGTCAAGAATACTGACTTTGTCAGCGTCAGGGTCATAATTTCTGATTGATTGTCCATTTTTTATTCTTTTATCATAATAACGCTTCAACTCCCTGTATCGCTTACCACCGCAATTCAAACACAACCGTGATTTCCCCCTAACCCCAACCCCACATAGAATACAGGGTAACGGACCAAGGCTTCCACGTCGAAAGCTTTGCATATGATACCCACAAAACTCATTTCTGCATGATTTGTTACACGGGGTTACTGATCCAATCATAAGCCACTTGCAGTGATTCATTATATAAAAATCTTTCATTTAAATGCTTGTTTTAATTATAGCATGATGGAGTTCAAGAGATTGACTTCGAGAAATGCTAAATTTAATGCTGATAGAGAGTTTAAGAGATTATTGAAAATCAGTCCTAGATTTAATCTCGATAGACCCAAAAAACGTAACAAACGTCCAAGAGACGGAAACATGAAAGAGTTTAAGAGATTATTGAAAATCAGTCCTAGATTTAATCTCGATAGACCCAAAAAACGTAACAAACGTCCAAGAGACGGAAACATGAAAGAGTTTAAGAGATTATTGAAAATCAGTCCTAGATTTAATCTCGATAGACCCAAAAAACGTAACAAACGTCCAAGAGACGGAAACATGAAAGAGTTTAAGAGATTATTGAAAATCAGTCCTAGATTTAATCTCGATAAACCAAAAAAACGTAACAAACGTCCAAGAGACGGAAACATGAAAGAGTTTAAGAGATTATTGAAAATCAGTCCTAGATTTAATCTCGATAGACCCAAAAAACGTAACAAATTTAATCTCGATAAACCAAAAAAAACGTCCAAGAGAGATTACCCCTGGAAAGATGCCCAATTCAATCTCGATATAGTTTCTAATACACCAAAGAATACAATTCTTGATAAAGCCATGATTAGTAAAATCAGAGACTGTTTTAATGAATTCAAGCGTGATGGAGCATCTTATTGTTGGTCAACATTTCGAATTGATGGTGTTGTTGATGCTACCATGACTGATGAAAAAGCAGCAGTGATAATTTCACGTGTTGGGGAAAAACGGCATTTTTTCCGAATCAAATTCATTATCGAAGTCGAAGGCAAATGGATTATTAAGGATAAATTTGAACCAATCCTCAAGAATAAAAAAGCTGTCATTGTGAGTAGAGATTCCAAACCAGGGATTCTAACCGGCATTGATAAACCATACTACGAAAGATCTTATCCCGTAACAGCAATGGTTTATGGGATATATCCGTTAAATGATAAACCCGATATCGCAAAACTAGCTCCTATGAAATATTCGTCAGGGCTTAATTGTGTAGCAGAACGAATACTAGAACACTTCACAAATGCATCCCGAGGAAATAAACTAACTGATCTGCGACGTAGGAAAATAACCGAGTGGGAACTGACAGTGAAACAGCATGGTGCAAAGATTTCTGATATAGCTAAATTAGAAACATCATTACGATTCCCAATAACCGTTATGACGATAACCGGAGAGGTTTTATACGAACCGAAATATAACAAAAATGGAGCACCAATACAGATTATTGATCATAACAAACACGCTTGGACACCTGCGGTAACAATATTTCCACGAGAACGAACCGTGAAATATATCCCTAAGGAGTTCGTCGGGGATGTTTTCTATGAAGAGAGATTATTCGATGCTATTCATGCGTTGTGTAAAGATGATCCTGTGTCAGTGTGGTTACTTAGAAGTGATGAAGAATTCGATCAATTTGTAAAACCAAATGGTGAATTATATCGCATTGAAGAATTAGATAACAGAATGAGAAAAATCGCTAGTGATTTTTCACCGCAGAATTCCCATGAAAAACTACTCACGGATAGTTTTACTATTCCATCAGTGGTAGCTCACTTCGCAAGAGAAAAAAACTCATGGCGTCCAACACGAAGTGATTTTCTCGAAGATGTTAAATTGAGTTGCGTCGAATTTGGTCATGGAGGACTGTGGAATACGAAATACTCACGTGATGGTATGATTTCAATTGATATAGCCGCGTGTTATCCCGGAAGTTTTCTCGGGTATGGGGAATGCGCTGAGTACTTCAAACGATTTGGATACCCCACGCATGAAATGACTCGTGTTGCGATTAATGGACCATTGCCTGATTTTGATTTAACCGGATTCGCTCGTGTGATATCATTCGAATTAGCTACAGGGTTACATCCGTGTAGTTATGTTTGGCTCGGTAGACACCTATCTGAAAAACACTGGATGCCAATAGTGCTATTGAGATATATGATTGATTGTGGTATGCTAATATCGTTGATTGTTTCCGATGCTATTATATGCTATCGAGCTCAGAAAGAAGTTTGGCTACCACAACCCAATCTAGATAGAATAATCAACGAACTACGAAAACAGTTTCCAGATTTCAGTGAAGAAGAAATAATAAATTGGTCTAAGAAGTTATTTGAAATTAAAAAAGAACAAGCAAAAGATCTCGGAAGAAGAATAATCGGTAAATTTACCCAGGGTGGACGATACGATAACGCAAAATACTCTTCGCGGTTGATCATAGATGTCGCTGAATACGATTTTATTGTAGCGGATTTAATGAAACAGGGAAAACTTGTATCCCGTAAGGATGCTTTTCTATCCAATGGTGAGAAATTAGGTACGGTTGTTACCTACTGTGATGGATATAATTCCCAGTACACACATTTGAGAAGTTCAATGCTAGCCTATGCTTCTATTAATCTATTTTCGATGATAAATAGATTTCCTAATACCGCGGTTAGAGTAGCCACTGATTCGATGTATATACACAATAAGTACAAATCAGCTGTAGCGGCATTCACAGATCCCGAAGAAAATTGGGGGCGTTGGCGATTTAAAAAGGAGATGCTACATGAGTATTGTGAATCCGCAGACGTTGCCATGGATGATAAATATCTTTGTTGTAACCGTATTGAAATTCAATCAGAATTTTCTAATGCACCACCGGTATCTGATCCAGTATGTAGATACAAGACAGTTTATTTAAACGGTTGTGGTGGGTCAGGAAAGACAACTCGTGCAATTGAATTATATCGTGGTGGTGGAAATACTTGTATTTCTACTAACATGATTGTGCTAACACCGACTCACAGACTCGCCAGAGAGATGATACAGCGAGGGGTAAATGCTTGCACTTATCACAGCTTCTTTCGATGGAAGGGTGACAAATGGACTCCTGATCGAATGGGTGATAAATTCATTCCTGAAATCATAATCTGGGATGAAATATGCACAGTGTCATTAGATGTATTAAAAACATTTCTTGAGTGGTTGTTAACCAAAAACACAAAAGTCGTCATGTGCGGGGATCAAGGCCAACCACCACCATTTGTCGGTGCATCTCCACATGAATGGCTAAAGGGTTTTGTAGACTACTATGAAGAAATCACCACTGATTATAGATCACTTGATGAACGATTACGAGAATTTAAGAAACTAATTAGATTACAACCGGATAGAATCCAATGCGAAATAGCGCGTGAAGTGATTTCAGAAACCCCAATGAATGATTTCTGGGAAGCGTGGAGACCAAACGATTTGATCATTGCAAGTAGAAAAATAGTCAGGGATACACTTCAGATGAAGTTATTTGAATTGCATAAAGAAAAATTTGCAACGCTTCCAGTACCCCTTTGTTATAGGCCATCGGATACACGAAAACAGAATATTGAAGTTGATATTCCAGGACAGAATGAAAAACAAATTCTGGTATTAAATGATATTGTGCTGGTTGATATCAATGTCGTTGAAGATGCATTGCGTGCTAATAAATCCCCGTGGACGCTAGGATACGCAGCAACAATACACTCTTCACAGGGATTGACTATATCGAATACAATTGTTTGGATGGTGGATAATCACATCGAATGGTCGAATTTAATCTATCTCGCAGTATCCAGAGTACGAAACATAAATCAACTTCGAAGAGTTGTCCTTGATGATGAAATCATTGGTGATGATAATGACACAACAATAAGTGATATTGATGTTAGCATCATTAATAAAAAACTCTCCGGTTACAAACAACAGGACAAAAAAAAACAACGAGAATTTGATATTGATGCTAAATTAATAATCACTTTGAAGAAACAACAGAATAATCACTGCGCGAGTTGCAATTGTATAATGCGTTGGCAGTATTCGGATAAGGATCCTCGCCAATTCACCGTAGACAGAAAAAATAACAATCTCGGTCATGTCAGAAATAATGTGATGTTGACTTGTCTTGAGTGCAATAGACGCAACGGCGCTAGTTAAGACCATGCGGTGGCAATTGAGTATCCTCGGGAATCACTTGCAATTGTTGTCGAGTAAATCCTCGCTGAGGAGCAGTTGAATCCAGTTTATAGATTGCTGGTCTACCAGTTGATCGTGTTATACTAGATATCTTATGCGTAGTGACGCTCCAAATAGGATCAGTAGCCCTTTTTCTACCCCCTTCAAGCTCTCCTGGTTCGTATAAGTACCTCACAATGACATTACTACCAAGAATTGGTTGGGAAACGCTAGCGTTTCTAGGGAAATCTTTTTGTGGTTGTACGGGTATTGACTTCTTTTTAATCGCGTTGATAGGTTTCATGTTGATTGTTCTAGTAATCTCGTTATTCAGTGCAGTAATCACAGATGGTAATCTTTTAACCCATTCACTGGATCGCTTTTCTTGAATGAATTCTTTTGCGTATTGATATCCAAATAACCGCTCAGCAATCGTCCGATTAAATCGTTCTACAATGGCCTGATCGCGATGTAGCGCAGTATGCCCTCGTCGTATGGTGACATTATGATGTTTCATTGTAGATAACACTGCACCCTGAAATTCCTTGCCAGGATCAACCTGCAATAGATTTGGCCAGTGCAGAGGACCTCGTCGATAAATCCTTTCAAATGCAGAAGCGACTTCAGTGGCCGATTTTGTTTTCAGCGGTTCTGCTTCTTTGTATCGACTCGCAACATCAACTACGGTTAACGCGTATTTGTAACCACGATCATGTGGCAGAAATAATATATCAGCCTGATGAACTTCATTAGGAGCGGTCACATCAAAATGCGAGAATTGAATTTGTTTAGGCGGTGGTAGATAAATTTGCCATAGTGCCTGTTTGGATAACCAATTAGCCGCAGTGGTTTTTTTCACTTTTGCAGCTCTAGCGAGTTTATTGATTGCAGCGTTACCCCTCCAGTATCCCGTCGGAGAATAATAAATTGATTCCATATTATTAATTACCAGCACCTAACATCAATTTACTTTTCATAGCCGATTTTATCAAAAATGAAGACAATTTTTCTTTGAAGGATTTATCAGGAATAGCATTTAACGCATGAATTAATTTCACATCCGCGAGATGCCTGTTTTGCAGATTGCTGCTTTTATAAGCAACATCATGAAGGTGACAGGCCTTATCAATGGCATTTATTGGTTCTTCACCGGGGTTGGGTTGATTTTGATTATTGAGTCTGATATCAAGTCTGGTTCCTGGTCCACAGTAGCTATATCCTGGGAGGTGCTTTTCTCCGGGGTATTTTGCCCATGGGGTTCCAGGGAGTTTTGCTAATTTGGCTGCGATATCACCTCCTCGTTTTTTTTTAAATCAGATCTCATAGACACAAATCTAAATTTCTTTGTACCACATTGCACGCATTTACCAGAAAGCGCTGATCGGTTATTTTTAGTTGTAATCGTCGTCAAGTCATCTGTGCCAGTACGCGTTTTACACTTCACACAATATAGATCCATAATTTATGTATAGAAATATGGATATAATTGATTTTTCAGCGACTAAAACAAGAGAACCAATTAAGCATCATGCAGCGCTACCAAACTCTATCCGAATGATTATAATTGGGCCATCTGGATCCGGTAAAACGCAATTGTTGCTCAATTTAATAATGAGATGGATGAAGTGGGATAAGTTGTATTTAATTGCCCCTAGCGTAGATGATCAACGATGTTATGAAGTGTTAAAGGATTTTAACGAGAATGCATCAGAAATTAAGGGTGAGAACGCCATTGATTTTATAACCGATATCGATGAAGCACCGAGCATTGATGATATTGATGGAGATATTAACAATTTAGTCGTATACGACGATATAATGTTGGATAAACAAAAAAATCCTGCTAGAATATTTTCCCGTGGGCGTCACAAAAACACTGACGTGATATATGTCACTCAACGCTACACTCAGGTTCCAAAAGTCATCAGAGATAACTGTAATTTATTGTCTGTATTCAACGGAGTTGATACTCATACGCTACGAAATATTTGGCAGACATGGTGTTCTGATATGGACTTCAATCAATTTCGAGATTTCTTTAGTTATGCTCAGTCGACTCCGCACGGATTCGCAACAATAAATCTACATGATCCTCGGACACGATATCGTATCGGACTGGATCAAATATTCAGTTAAAATCATTTTATTATTTTTGTTAACCAGAACTGAAAACTTTAGCAGCAGAGAGGGTGGATGACAACAAGTTGCGACCAAAATTAATTAAAAAATCGTTTTCATTTTTTTAGTTAAAATGATTTCATAGGGAGATTTCAATCAATTTTTTGTCTAAAAACGTTGTAGGGTTCGCCTTTTTTTGGTTAAAATAAGATTATAAGACGGCTCGTTTTAGGATTTCAATCAAAATTTGTCTAAAAACGTTGTAGGATTCACCCTCTCTGCTGCTGATTGCAAGCAAAAAAGTAAAAAGTCCAGAAACAAAATCTGATTCCAATTATGGACATGTGTGCAAAAATCTGGCAAAGCTTGACCCCTCCCTCCCTGTACACATGCATACTTTTTATTTACACACACACCATCTGCATACATGCAATTGCCCTCCCCATTCTGTAGAACAGCCAATATTTAATCCACACAGAAAAGATCAAGAATTAACAATAATATGTATTTAATGTAACAGATAGTCCACCAATGTTGAATGTCTGGCTGCATCAAAGAAATAAGCAGCATAACTTTAAAAGTTTGTCTATTGTCCACTAAAACTCAAACACCAACTGATCCCAGTCAAGCAGGTTACATATTAGACAAATTACTATCGAGGTATATGTGTACGTATATTATCAGTAGACCACCCCCCCCCATACACAAGCATATGCATTTGGGTAAACCCTCCTTGCCCTCTCCATGTGTATTAAATGGACAAACCATAACTATGGCCTCAGTGTGGTTTGTATTTATAATACAATGTATTCATTTTCTTTCTGTGATAACCAGTATATCTTCATTGTTTCAATTATGCATTGATACTATATTTAAATTGTAAATTTTTACTTTTTTGATAATACACAGAAAAGAAAGCTTTTGTGGGAGCAACTTTCTGTTTCATACACAAATACCATCCACAAATACCAATACAATACTATACATTACTTTTAGTTTAGTTACATATATCATGCATGTATCATAATGGTTGTTTGTTTAGTATACTTAACTCAAATATTTCCTTTTATGTATGTATCACAATTTTTTTTGTTAGTATACTTTCTCAAATGGGTTGATAAAACTTTTAGACTTTTCCATCAACTTCAGACAAGACTGAATCCCTTAAAATAAAATTTTGAAATGTGTAAATACTAATGTTGAACTTGTGAGTCTTTAGTTTTGTATCAAAAGAAATTATCATTTATCTTGGTTATTATGACCTGAATGTTAATGCTTCAAGAAATAATAATAATAACTTATTTAAAGGGGTAACTAATTTAGTCAAAGACTATTCTCCCTTGAGGCCCTTTAACTAAAATACATACAGCATGATGAGGAACATATCAATAACAAAAAATAGACATATGCCAACAAACAATTTACAACAAAAATATTATTCTAAATAAAACAATCCAGATTTTAACAAAATGTACAATCTTTACCAACTGCAAAATATTAAACTAATATAGAATGATACATTTCCAGGTAAATCCTTAGATGTTCATCTACCAAAATATTTGTAAACAAATAAATATACATAAAAATTTTTAAAAATGAAGTAATACTTACACAGATGCCATATCTGATTATGATGTGGTTATATCAGACACATCAGGAATTTGTATCCTATGAATTGTTGGCCCAGGTGTAGAAGTTGTGGCCATGTCTTCTGTGACATTTTTCTGATGTTTTCCTTGCACTGCCATTCAATTCATTTGCATCCTGTTGGAAGGCTTTTAATTTTTTTATATTATATTGCAGATCAACTGTAGATAATATGGTTGAAGATAGTAAAAATAGTACATGTAAAACTTCATAAGTTTCAAATAACAGTCAGTAGAATTTTGAATGAAGCAAACTACTGGTATATATCGTGCCAAGTGCACTAGCATTTGAACTCTGCATAGATGTAAGCTAGGTGAGCAGTCTCTTTTACAGCTGGACATCATGTTTTAATTTATATTCTAACCTCCATAGTTAATATTGTTATTGTATATTGTATATTTGTGGTTAGTTCTGAGGCTGATTTGTTAATTGTTTCAGTTATTGATGACACCATGCATGATAACTAGAATGTGGATTTTTATTTGGAATATTTTTAAGATCTCTTTAAATAACATTTCAGTCATATATTGCTACAATGCGTGCAATGTGGTAGTTTATAGTGATGTCTAGCACTGGAGCATCATGCTGCAGGCATGTAGCATGATGTCCCATCCAGTCACATTAAGCTGACACTAGGCCGACCTGAGTCCTAACATTGACCACCCAATGCTGAGCACCAAACAAGGTAGCTGCTAGATTAAGTACCATTTTTATAAGTCTCTGATCTGACTTAGTCTGGGCTCAAACATGTGACCTCCTGCATTCAAGGTGGATGCTCTGACCACTTTGGCCACCATACTGGTAAATCTGTTTGAATCCAGTTGTTTCATGTACTGTGTTACAACATAATCATCTTTAGAGGCCTTTTTGTCTTTACTTACCTTAGTACCTAATAATGCAATTGCGTGCTTGGATTACTGAATTGACAAGTTATATTACATCAGGATACTGTGATTGAAGATATTTGTATTGATTTTTATTGGGCATGTGCTGGACATTTTTAGCCAAATACATGCCCCTATCCCCAGTGAACAATAAATTCAACAGAATGCAAAATACTAGATTGTAATGTCGCCTGTAAATTTTATTCCCATTAGTCAAATTCTTTCCCAATATGAAATATATAATATACCCAGTTTACCCCAGAAAAATATCAGAATTATCATATGCATTTACTATTCCACAGCAGTGTAAATGATTATAAAAAGGAATTTAAACATCCTGTTTTTCTGAATTTAAGATGGACATAACAGAGAGCAAGATGCTGGATTCATCGTTCCTTTGCATCCAGTAAGATGAATGTCATTGTGAACTGGAAGATGATGGTTTCCAAACAATTACTCAAGCTCTCCATCATGAACAAGAGCCAAACTTTGCTTGCACATGAGATAAGGAAGACCCTCATACATTTTTGGACTGAAAGGTCAACACCAACTTGACTTAAGAAAGAGAAGTGATTTCTGCACAATAGCTTAAGTTCCCCATCATCCAGTTACTGAAGTTTATGGACTGTACTTGAGGAAAAAAGCTGTTGGCTCTTGGATTGGAAGATAAAAGGACAAGATACTGAAAAATGGTTTCTGAACAATGATGGAAAACTTTTGTAGTGTTGTAACATTATCTTAGTGCAATTTCTTTTCCTTCTTTTACGTCCTACCTTTTTCTTTGGATACTAAGAGTTGGGTTTCAGCTTGTACACAGTGTTGGATAGTGCTTGTAAAATTGGTATTGGATAGTAATGAAAATTGTGTATGGACAGTTATCAAAAATGGGTGGTGGAGAGTACTCAAAAGTAGTGTATAGAACTCAAAATAGGTGTTGGATGGTGATCTAAAAGTTACTGCAAGATAATTACTAAAACATGTTTGTGTTGGATAATAATCAGAAATGGTAGGGGCCCCCGAGTGGCCGAGTGGTCTAAAGCGCTGTCCGTTACTGACCACTGCCATCTCACCTCTGTGTGTGTTCGAGTCTAAGATTCGGCAAATGTAGTTATGTGAGAAAGCTTGCCAGTAGTTTCTCGTGGGTCGGTGGTTCTTTCCGGGGTTTTTTCTGGTTTCTTCCTCCACCATTAATACTGGCCGCCATGTATAGCCTGTATTGTGCTGAAAATTGGCGTTAAACCATTAAAAACAAACAAACAAAACAAACAAAAATGATGGTGCATAGTGCTCAAAACGAGTGTTGTTAATGTAAGTGGTGCACTTGATATTAAATGTGGGGTGCTAATAGTATTTCACTGGCTGTTAGTCACACTGTACCTTTAGTGCAGTGTTTCTCAAACATTTTTGTATTGAGGCACACCAAAATGATCTTAAAAAAATTCACATCACACCTGAAAAGATTTTAAATCATTTTTGTGGTGAAGAACTTATTTTTACATATATCTTTAATTTTAAACTGAATGTGAAGGATGTGCCGGCTTTCGAAAGCAAATCAGATTGAAGCGAGGCTCCAAAGTCGACAAACAAGCGTGCATTTCATTGTCGACTTAAGTATTTCTCTCTTTTTCGATTTGATTTCAGTCAATGTTGAAAATCCAAACTCACAAAATCATGAAGACATAAATGGTAGAATTACTTAGATTGCTTTTTAACTGATTGCAGGATATGCAGGACTTCTTGATTGAGATCCAAAACTCATCCAGGCTCTTTTAGGGAATAGTGATTTACATATAAATCTCAGAAATACTCATATAGCGATTACTCTTCAGGGGATCACATCACAAAACAACTGAATTTTATGCACAGAATTTCCTCCAGTTTTAAGTATAAGAAAATCTTACACTGTTTGATAACCAAGATTTGCAAACATATACGACAGAAAAAATTTGGAAAAATCTTAGGTAAACTTGTCTTTTGTATAGGAGGTAGTTAATTACTTGGTAATAAGGCAAATGCAAGATACCTACAACAGCTTCCGATTTCACTTGAGCTTTTCCATTTACTCAAATCAGGCCTCTGCTATGGGCTAAAATCTCTTAACCCAAAGTAGAAGAGGCACATAATGAGAATCTTTGAAGAGCTTTTGATCAATATATAGTATATAACTATTCAATTGCTTTACTGTCTGTGGAAGGAGTTAGGCAGATTTTAAAATTTGGCTAAGGATTCCTGTTGCCATACTCAGTGAGGCTGGTACACAACTAATGTCCTTTTAGCCCAATTTGGCTAATTCCTACAAAGCTGTTCTTCACACTCTTAGGTTGAAACCAAATCTTGGCTAAATGAATGCTTAGCCAAAATTTGGCTAAGGATTCCTGTTACCATACTCAGTGAGGCTGGTACACAACTAATGTCCTTTTAACCCAATTTGGCTAATTCCTACAACGCTGTTCTTCACACTCTTTGGTTGAAACCAAATCTTGGCTAAATGAATGCTACACATTTGCCTTTCACATGGATTTAACAAGTGGTTTTTCTATGTACATAATAGTGATGTTGGTGGGAAATAGACTCACCCATAGTATAAATAATAATAATAATACTACTAATAATAATAATGAGGACTTTGTATAGCACATAACCTTTAGAAGCTCTAAGCATTTTACAACATCTATAATGATTTTACTACACAAAAAAAACACATGAAACTATAAAGCAAAAAAACATGCTGAAAATATTTAAGGTAGGAAACAACATTAGGTAAGTCTTTAAGTTTGCTTTTGCAGTTGACATGTTTTTCAGAGTTTTAAGAGACTCTTAAAAGGGATTACAGTGTCTTTGTGTCTAATTTCATTTAGCAATTCATTCCAAGTTGTTGGGCCCTGTTATGCAAATGAATGTTGTACATATGACTTCATTTTCATACTGGGAATAATGAGTATATGATTGCCAGAAGAAGATCATAAGTATCTTGCTGGTTTGTACACATGGGAGAGGCCAGATAGGTAATGCTGGACTGGAGTCCATCAGTGAAATGTAGCAGTCATTGTATGGTACAGAGCAGTGGGGAGGTTTGCTTTATAGAGATGTGTGTTCTGATCATGTTACTCTAACATGGCACAGTGTTAGTACATAATGTACATTAAGCATAAAACCCACATACAATGACAATGCTAGGGCCTTACTTGTTAGAGTTGGGTTAGAAATAAATCAGTGAATGAAATGACTGTATTTTTATCACACCTATGATTTTCGTCATTAAAATTGATTTAATCAAACTAGTATTTCGGCAAAAATTGTTAAACCTACAAACTTTATCAAGTATTTAACAGAGAGATGGACCAACAGGAAGATGGATGTGTACAAAATCTAGAGAAAACCAAACTATTAAAACAAATGTTTAAATATATAGCAAATTTTATTATTAAAGAACATATGACTGAAATAGTGTACATTGTAACAACTTTTACTTTAAAACAACTTTTACTTTAACATACAAGATCTCTTTTCAATAAGTCTTTTTATGCCTATCAGCAATTTACTTGAAGCAGGAAGTTCAAAATTCCCCATGTAAAATATTGCTGACTGATATTGTCAGCTGTTTACATGATCTCAGTGACACCTTAAATTGCTTTGTTCTGTATAATCTAATTGTAATCTCAGCAGGCGCAACTTCCATGACCTGACCGATTTGAATGATAGTTGCATCTGCAAGGTACAAAACTTGTCTCCCAACATCATATCTTCTTCTATCTGCTCGTTCAGCTGGATGTCTGCCTGAGACTTGTTGGGTTATTTATACCTGAAAAATTTGTATCAGTAATTTTTAAATGAATTTTATTTATTTTAAACTAAACTAAGCAAGTCTTTTGAATGATTGTTTAACTGTCATAATAGAAGAAATTAATATAAAAAATAATAAATAATGTTCAAATTTCATTGCAATTCAGTTGGAAAATTAACACTCAGATTCTTCTTTTTAAATATCATAATAGGTATCATAATTCTGTGAGATATAATTGAGAGTTGCACATTCAATTTTCATTTATTCTTGCTAAATCAACTTTCTAACTCATCATAAACCATTAGAAGTTTACTGGCACATTTTATTTGAAACATTAAATCATTGTCTCTGTATTGTATCAATATTACATAATTGTTTCAATGTAACAGTCTTCAGAGGAAATATTTTGAAGTATTCACTCAGGTGCTTTTATAACTGGTATTTTCAAGTTTAACATGACATTTCATTTAAAAGGAGAAGTTGAACAAACTATTTATTTGCTTCTTATAAAATATCCATAAAACAATGTATGTCTTTCAGAGATAAATGTTTAGGTACTAAACCATGTTTATTTTGGAACGATTGCCCATTACATTTGACTGTAGTGTTTCATGAGAACAGATATTTGTTTGGAAAATGTACTCTTCAGTTTGTCCAGATGACTAGGTAATGATTAAAATCTTTAAACGAACACTACATATATATATATATATATATATATATATATATATATATATATATATATATATATATATATATATATATATAATTTGGCCATCAACATATCCATAAAAATATGTGTTCTACATCTCCCTCCCCCACTCAAGTAAATTCATATTTTTAAAACTGATTTGAATTGTGTTAAAAATGGTCTGGTCATAAACACATACCGAAAATCATACATGTTTATTTATATTTGTCCAAAATCTGATGAGCATCTATGACAACTAGATTTTGATATAAACTAAGTCTAAAATGTTAAAGGACTGATTTAACATTTAAATATGGCTTAAATTGTGTACAACTCTTTTTATCTGATTTCTGATGCATATAACATTCCTTCAGATTTAAATTTGTCAGATTTATGGTGTTATTGTAATGGTGCTGATGGATATGACAGTTTCAATGAAAACACTAATCTTGTTGTGTACAAGGAAAGTGTCTGAAAATAACAAATATGACTTTATATTCCATACATACCTGCATACAGTCTTGTCATTGACCTTGAAAGTCTGTGATTTTGTATGTTTATATGTCACTGCACATTTTCGGATGATGCTAATGAGTACTGTCATCCGTTTAGGTCCTTCCGGTAGTATATGTAATTTTTGTCGCCAGACTAAAATGTCCTCCATTGTAAAGTTGTCATTGCAATGACTATTGCACCCACATGCCACAGATTTTTCCTTTTCAATGAAAGTTAAATCTAATGCAGCTCTTCTTCTTTTCACATGGAAATCTGCAACATATGGCATTTGAAATTGTCTTCAGATTTTAGTATGCAGACAGATTTTAAAACAAACATTAATGTTATGCATATGATGATGCAAGTAATTTTGTGATGTTTTCATACTAATGCATATATTTAAACTGCTTAATAATTTGTATCTTTCTGTTTTTCTTTTAATATAATTAAGATACAGAGCTTTATTAAGATTTAAAGAAGATTTACTGAAAAAGTCAAATAAAATTAGAAGAATTAAGTAATGATACTAAAATGATTTTAATGCAGGAAAATCAGGGCATTAAATAATTAAGCATATAAACATCCATAACTAATTAGCCTCAAAGTTATTTTGGTGGAGTAGGTGAATAATGCATGACTGAAATGAAAATATGTTTCACTATACCATTTCAGTGCTTTATTTCCATGCTTTAAGTTTGTAATCTAAGTGGCAATTACTGTAGTAGTAGTAGTGGTAGTAGTAGTAGTAGTTGCTGTTCTTGCTGTGTAACAAATACAAATTGTAATTTACCTAAATTAGACATACAAGATGACAACCGTTTCTGAACAAATCTTGTTGCTGGGAGACCGATGTCTGCAAGATAAAAAATTTAAGTCTCAACCTGTTCTTGCTGCAGTCTTTAATTCACCTAACATACCTTTTAAATGTTACGCAACTATCATTCTGAGTTTTCTTTTCCTACTGCTGATGATAACTAAATATTTGAATGCATTTATGCCAATAGCATTTTACTTATAAAAATGCTGATATCAAGAGTATATTCTCTATTATTTTGAAAGAAATACATAGTGATTATTCAAGTAGAAATCTGTACCAGAGAACTGTTGATAGCCAGTAAGTGTTAGGCTCAATAATCAAAATGAATTCCATCAGTGGTCACCAGGCAGGAATCTTCTGATGGAAACTAAAAATGCTATTGATTTTTTAAAAAAAAAAATTGCAGTGAACTGAAAGATAAATAATTCCCTTTTGTTATAGCATTTTCCATCAGAATCTGAATCAGATTTATGTTCAAAACTTGATGTTATATTATAGTATGCAGAGAGAAAATATTACAGCGGGGAAAAAATATTTCAGTACTTGCAACATAAAGTTTATGAAGACAAAATAAAATCTACTTGTTTAGGAGTGAATATCTTTAGTCAAAATATGTAAATCTACTGGTCTGAAATCTTTTACATGTAATGCTAAAGCTAAAAATATCTTTAGAAAATTTTACATTTAAATTTGATAAAATGTAATACATGCTGATAGGGTCAACTTCACAACATAAATTTAGAAAACTATGCCAAATCTAATTCATGCTGAGTATGCTCTGATTAGATGTGGGCTATGCTTACTGAATGGAATAAAAATCCCTGAATAGTTTAATAAAAGTGCCTAATACTAATAGATAATTTAACATAATATAACTATTACTATTGTTTATATTCTGTTTGTTTTGTTAACCTATAGAATGTTTACAAATTAGCAATTTAAATCTATACACACCTTTGTTGAACTCATTTCCAAGAAGTTTTCTGTACAAGTCCTTATCCATTCTCTTCACAATTTGGACATATCAGTTGAACTTCTCTGGTAGCAAGAAAACTAACCTTATTTATACTGCTGTAACTGATTGAATGCCTTCTACCAGTTCTGCCTCTATCAAGGCTATTACATGCCCAGCAGGCAGCTGTTAAGCACTCAGCAAGATCAATGAAAACCTGTCATGATCAAAGGAATTTTACACCAAAAGCATGGACTGGAGAGAGCCATACACTGACTCAGAAAGAAGGCACTTGATTTTATGAATTGTGTTACTTGTCCAGCTATCATAGTAGAGCATGCAAACTCCATGATAATAAAAATTCATTAATGTTGGATGTTTAAATGCTGATGATCATACCTATATTTATAGGCATATCCTTAATGACAGCTTCTGTGTAGTCTGAAAAGCCAAAAGTTATGGCTTTTTCTGTCATACCAAGTGATTGAAATGTTTTCAATATGGCACCAAATAATCTGGTGCAAATTTCAGTAACCTTATTTTAAGTCTCTACTTTTTTCATTTGAAAAAAAGAACAGCTTTCTAAATATTTTGTAAAGTAAATTATTGCACCCACTATCAACTAATCCTAGCCAGCCAGACACACAAAGATATATCATATTCCACCTATTTCCATCAAATTTGTGCATTGTGAGTCTTTCATGATGAATTTAGATAAATACTTCTAAGTTCATGAATATATGTGGGAAATTATCACTGAGAATAACGTTAAACTAATCATCAATTAAGTTATCATTAATGGAATATCCTCAGATATTTTATAGTTATCACAATAATGTAGATTAAGTATTATCTTAATAGTATAGTTTTACTGTTCCAGAATTTTTTTCGTTACAGCCCATTCAAAACTTGGACATGATGTCTTTTTATAAATAAGCAAAACTGAAAAAATTGAAAATACTAGTAATCATGTAATTTACACAACTGCTGCTAGACAATAAAAATATATGTGCTGCTCTTTAGATTTGGAGGCAACACAGTTAACAATAGCATGATCCTATTTCCATTCATGTTTTCAACCTTAAACAGTTAACCAACCCACCAATAAACATGGTCACATTTTAGACTGAAGTCTTCATAGACCTGATTATAATATTCTATGGTCCATCCTTGTATCCCACGAACTTGCATCAGATAACTACTGCATTATATGCAATCTGAATGTATCAGTTCCTTCACCTTTACTTGCTATTGAAAGACACCTCGATATGATAAATAGAACCAAACTAATGCATGACATCCAGCAAACCTAACAACTTGCTTACCTCCTACAGTAGAAGAACACGATAACTGCCTGTGTTCATTGCTTGAAAACATCTCAGCCATCAAGTGCAGAGTATCAATTCAAAAGTGTTCTCCATGGTATAGCAGTGTTAGGGACCAGCTTTGCACCATTAAAAAAGACCACTTTGAAGTGGAGAGGCTTTGACTTTCCAACAGACTCACTTTCATAAGCTAATCTATGAAGCTGCCAAGAAGAATGTCACAAACATAGTCCATTTAGCCAAATTATCCCACTACAGTATTTCAGCGACAACCATTAGCAGCACATGGATTAATTTCTGATAGTTGTGATGATGAGTGCCCCAAAGCCATGTGAACTTGATCTAATTCCAACATCACTGCTGCATGAGTGCTTTGATCCAATATTGCCTTTACTAACTGATGTTATTAAAACCTCTCTCTCATCAGAGGAATTCCCATTATTTTTCAAAACTGCCAGTATAAAACCTTCTGCTGAAGAAACTAACATTATACCTTAATGCTTTAAAGAACTACTGACCAGTTTCAAATCTCCCGTTCATATAAAAAATCTTAGAAAAAGTTGTTCTGACCCAACATGTATCTCATCTGAAATCAAACAGTCTTTATAGCAATGTACAATCTGCATGTCAAAAAGACAGTACATAACCTAGGTGTTACTCTGGTCAGTTACTCTCACACTGCAGCAACATGTCATGAACATAGGAAAGGCTGCTTATCTTAAGCTGAGATGCATCAGCTCCATTCACAAATATCTTTCAGTTGATGCCACTAAAACACTTGTCTTAATTAGTACTTTCAAGACTCAACTATTGTAACTCAATTATGTCTGTTTCATCTCAATATCTGCTCCAGAAATGTCAAAAAGCTCAATACACAGCATGCTTGAATCATGCCTAGAGTACAACGATCAGAGCACACCTCCAAATATTTTGAGCTTTTTTATTTTCTAATTTCATAGTGTTTTGCTTTTTGTAGTACAATGTAATATCATTATATATGTTGTAAAGTGCTTAGAGCTTCTAGGTGTAATGCAAAGTCCTCATTATTATTATCATTATTATCATTTGTTTTTGTCATCTTCTATGCAAAGCAGAGTCAATTATATATCTCTCTTGACTGTTTAAAAGGACTTTTTAATTATTTTATTAAATTATGAACTTTAACCTGGAAAGCAAGCTTCCCATCTTCCCAGATGTGAAAAAGCTTCGGTCCTTGTATTGTTTATATACTTGTAAGGTGCCCTGTTATAAAGTTCTGGTGTTTATATGATATGAACAATTCAACCTAATTTTTTTTCACAACCCGTATCAATGTTGAGTTTATAGTGTTCGCATTGTTATAGTTGAGATGAGCAATTGAGAACAAAATAAAGTCCCACGTGTATTTATAAAAGGAATTAATTTATAATTTATCTGCAATCAATATTTATCAACACATTGCATTGAAGACAGTAGTGCAGTGAATACTCAGCCATGGGTGTAAACATAATAACATATTTCTCTAACAGGTGTTGAAGTTAACTACAGATTGTACACACTTTTCAAAGTAATTTTTCAACCAATTGATCTGATTGCTACATGTGCTTCTACTGGTAATTTCATAATACCTAATTATCATACAGGATAATTTATTTTCTTATCATGTAAATATTAAAATAAGTCTATGATGCATTTGATAAGTAGATTATTAACATATAGTTCATACCATTATCAGACCCACTTTAAAATTACATTTGTTCCATGAATTTACATGTCAAGATTATTAAAATATACATCTACAGTCCTTTCAAATATTGTTCAATCAAGATTCAGTTAGTTTGTTTATTTACTCATTCAGCTACCAAAAAATTAGCCAATGAGAATTGTAGTGAATGTTATGTGCATACAAAATTTGCTCCAAGATCTATACATTTAATCTTTTCCCTTGTGCTCAAATTTGATGAATAATGATTATGTCAGTGTACTGCTTTGTCCGATCATATGGATATATGTAATGTGGCTGACATTTCATTGAAAAGAATATATATTGGTAAGCCAAAAGCAACAAACTTTTCTCTAATATCAGGTAAACAACATGAAGTATACTAACAGGCCAGATCATTTTAAGTACATAAGATATTTTAACTAAAAAGAAATTCTACAGAACAAAGTTCTTAAATTTGAAAAGGATAAGTTACCCAATTTTGTGTAAAAACAACAAGGATGACAGTTGCAAAATACTTTTATTTAATGACTGGATATTTGGTTTACTATTTCTTTAATCATTTTTGCATTTCTATTTCAGTCAACTTTATTGAATGACCTTTGATTGTTTGTGTTATTTTTTATTTCAGAAATTACCTTCGCTCTTTCTATTTATGTTTCTCTCTCTTAACGACAATATATGAACTTTCTTTTTTATATATATCATAAGCCTTAAAAATAAAATGTTCACTATCAAATAGAATATCTCAGCAAATCCTAGAAGTATTGTAATGGTCAATATCAGATATAAGAATTTTATAATAAAGGCAGCGGATGACTCATTGAGAATTGCCTCTATGAATAATAATAATAATAATAATAATAATAATAATAATAATTCTTTATTTATAGAGGGTGACTTGTTAGTAAAGGACTATTCTCCCTTGAGGCCCTCTTAAGGAGAGTATGAAAATGCACATTATATGAAGATAGCAATAATTAGTGAGGGGCCCCGAGTAGCCGAGTGGTCTAAAGCGCTGTCCGTTACGGATCACTGCCATCTCACCTCTAAGATTCGGCTAATGTAGTTATGTGAGTAAGCTTGCCAGTAGCTTCTCGTGGGTCGGTGGTTCTTTCCGGGGGGTTTCCGGGTTCTTCCTCCACCATTAATACTGGCCGCCATGTATAGCCTATATTGTGCTTAAAAATGGCGTTAAACCATACAAAACAAACAATAATTAGTGTCACAGTCATCATCTATAATAAACACATGCATGCTCATGATATCTCTTTTTAAGTACTCTAATATTTTCAGCTGATTTTACATGTAGTGGAAGCTTATTCCATACAACTGTACCAGAAGATTGAAAACTCTTTTTGAATTGTTCTGTTCTTGGTTCTGGTACTAGAAGTTTTCCATGTGATATTGATCCCAACTGGTATTTTTTTGAAAAAGGCCTGAATAAGTCCTGAAGATATTCTAGTGCAGTTCCATGTAGACATTTATATAAAAGAACTGCCTTGTGAAAATTCTATCCTGTCATATTGCTATGGGTTGGAGATGTAATGAATTACCTGAAGAAAATGAGGAATACTCAATATATCTATTGCAAGATACACATTTTACTAAATGACAGGAGACATATTAGATCATCTTGGGGTTACCAATATATAATTTCTTTTGCATTCAGATTCAAGGGGAGACGCTATTGTATTGAGCAATAACTTTGAGTTGCCTATACACAGATGCAAAGTAGATGCAAACAGCAACAATATAGTTTTAGATACTTCAGTTCAAAATTACACATTCAAACTTATGAACATTAATTGTCCTAATTGATGTTTATGATGAATGTATTCAAATTTATTTCTGATGAGAAAATAATATAGATTCAAAAAGATCCACTTGGAGAAAGAATAAACCTATCAAGCGGGCAAGGTTAGATTTCTTCCTAGTGTCAGAAACTCTTATTCCAATGGTAATTGTTTAATTTTCAAAAATTGCTATTAAGGGAAAATACGTATTTAAAATAAAAGCAGAACTGAATTGCTTTGAAACGAGTAACAACCATAGTTACTTTATAAAACTTGTAATGAGTGAATGCTTAATGTGCATATATGTATTGGTACATATGTGTATATAAGTGGAAATTCTTACAATAAATTTACTTTTCTTTGGCTCTCTCTCTTTCTCATAGCTTATATTCTGTAATGAGTTCAGAATTAGAATATAATACTATGTACTAATGTTAACACTATTCTCTGTAAAGTTATGAACATTTATAATTAACTGTGAAGAAGTCATGGGTTCGATCCGAACAACTGCTGGCGTTGCATGGAAAATAGTATAAAAACAAAAAAACAATGTCTACTGAATAAAAGTAGACAAGTCATATATATATATATATATATATATATATATATATATATATATATATATATATATATACATGATAAATTCTAGTACATATAATTATTTCATTGATAATAAAATAGCACATTAAAAGATGGCATACATAGGCATGGTTTTGATTGTGTATTAATTAATAAAACATTGATACGTTTATAATATTTGCACTGCTATAAATATCTTTATATTAATTACATCAAAGCCCATAGGATAGAGAGATAATAATGTCTTAAAGACAGTAATCTAAAGAGAACAATATTGTAGATTTTTCATATTCGAACATTATTTCAGCTTTCATATTTTCTATTTTTAGAAACATTAAACAGATTTAATTTTTATTTAATCATCTGCAATTTGTTCTCAGTCGCTTATGATAAGATTTGTTAACCCAATCATCAACATAATTATTCAAAGGAATATTATGTTTTTCCCAGTTCTTGGATGGGTTACATATTTTTCTAATTGGTAACATATTGCACAGTTTATGTGTGGAAGCAGAAATGATTTTTGATATCATGTAGTACTGCACAGAGGGGACTTAATCAGTGTCACATAATATCCCATGTTTAAGTAACACTATAAGACATGCCTCCAAATTTGACTGCACCCAACATTTTAGAATAAAAAAAAAATAGTACTAATATGCTATAAAAATGGGACACTAATGGTGCTTTAAAAATAGGATAACCATATTTGATTTGACAGTTTAGGCACCTTAACATTATGGTTTTATTGAAAAAGGTCTCAAAATATCCATGATTTTATATATGTTGGATGACAAGCTGGTGTTCATTATACATAAGTCTTGCCTGTGTCATAAAGACCAAATCCCCCTCCCCTCCAAACAATTTCCTTGGTAACAATTTACCCAGGTGATTTTCTTCCTACAGGAAAATAATCAGCCCTGACACCTTCCCTCTCTTTCTCTCGTCCTCTCTCTCTCTCTCTCTCTCTCTCTCTCTCTCTCTTCCCTTCATAAAACTGCCCTTTTTCTTATCTCTCTCTTTATCTTTTTGTATCTTTCTTCCTCTCTCTCTCTCGTCTTTGTCTTTATGTTTCTTTTTTCTGTTTTCCTCTTTTTCTTTTCTGTCTTCCTCTTGTGTTCCTCTCACTTCCACTCTGTTTTTATGGCTCTCATCTGTCTTATGCTCTTCTTCCTATATCAGTCTTTCTCTATTGCTTAATCTTTCTCTCTTCTCAATTGTATGTTTTAAGCTACAAGCGAAGACAGCTTCAAAATTTCCTGAAATAGTATTGTCATACATGTGCTCCACAATGATTACTAAATCACTTACAAATTACCACAAAAACAATGTAAATAAGTATTTACAGGACAGGAATAAGGAAACAAATAATGTGTGGGAAGAAGATGCCAAGATTATAAGTGCAACATCATTGATCTCTACTGACATTTATGTGTATAGTATCTGTTGATCCAATTCCAAAGGAGTCACACAGTATTATTTGTTGAGGTACCCATCATATTTTTCCTTGGACACTTTCACTCACTCTAGATTTTTTTCTCCTTCAAAACCTTGTAAATGACCATGTGTGTGTGTGTGTGTGTGTGTGTGTGTGTGTGTGTGTGTGTATTTTGGATTTTTATATTTAGTTTAAAGTGATGTACACCACTCATGCATAGCCCTGCAGACATGTAACATCATGTCCCACCCAGTCACATTATTCTGGCACCAGGCCAACCATTCTCAGAACTAACCTCTTAATGGTGAGCACCAAGTGAGGCAGATGCTAGCACCATTTGTATAAATCTTTGATATAACTTAGCTGGGGTTTGACCCACAACCTCCCACATCACAAGTGTATGCTCTAACCACTTAGGTCATCAGAATCATTCTGGGGACCAGGTCCCCATTTCAATGCATTGTAAGTTTGCTAAGAAGAACCAGGAAGATTCTTTAACAGTTGTGTCTTATACTATGCAAGTGACTGTTAAAAATCTATTAGTCCGAAATTGTAACGTCTTTTAACTGTAAAGGTTCATTTGAAATCATCCATATGTGAGATTTTGTAAAGTAAACATATACCTGCATTATATATCAAATGTAGAAAAGGAAAAGAAACTAATTGCAGTTAGGAGAAATAATCATCTAATTGATCATGTACCCCCATGCACAATATATTGTATGACCTGTTACATGCATGGTATTTCCATATGTTTAATACTAAATAGATTATGTATATGGAACTAATTCATAATAGTGGGGAGGAAAATCAGGTAGATAGATCAGGTAGATAGATCTGCCCCCCCCATTTGTTAAAGGATCCATTATGTTGTGGTATCTCACTTGTATGCCTTAAGTGTATTACCAAAGGGCGCATTAATAAAAATAAATTAATTGGTTGAATGGGGAAAAGAATGTGATAGCTGAATCTACCCCATTTCCAAATGCTAGCAGACTCATTACATATATACATGTTGCATTTAGCTTATTACCAAAGTGTCCATTATTGACAAGAAATTAATTATTTTAGGCAAGGGAGTAGAAGTTAGAACTAGAGGGGGAAACTAATGAGTTGTAAGGGAGGTGGAAGTAAATAATTAGGGGGTTGGGGTGGAAGATCTTGATGTTACACTATCTATAAACATTGCTGGCTAAGAAAAGGAAAGTGGAATAAGATATACAATTTTTTAGATTGATGGTGCATTATAATTAAAGGATTTTAAAGAAAATGATTTGTACATAGTTATAATTTGTGCAAATTGTGAGATCAGCACTTTGACTATGGGCATTTCAGTATTATATAATTTGTTTATCTTGCACAAAGCAAGACATCATCCAACAAATCATCACTGATAATCCAATCAGCATAGCATCAACAGCTCCAGTTCATGACCATTAATATCAAAGATCAGACTAATAAGCCATGTGATCCAACTCCAAGATCAAAAGTCAGGAAGTTCTATACAGACATTGGACTAAGGCATGTCTTTGAGAGGTTAAATATTGTATGCCCACCTAGAAATGCCAGTAGTAGCACACTATGAGCCAGGAAGTAACACAGTTTAAGAATGTCATCAGTTTATGATTTTCATGAAGAAGATTAAACAGAGAAGGGTCATGAAACGGTAGAGGCTGGTGTGACAGGAGAGAGTAAGTACAGTTAATATTGTTTTTAATGAACGCTATATACAACAGAATTTCTTAAAATATATCAATTGAGACACTTCATGATTAAAAGCCTTTACACAGAAAATAGAAATTATTGAACTATATTTCTACCTGAAACAATTTTAAAATAAAGATTTGTTTCTGTATACTGTGTCATATAAACAAGCAAATTAAAGAAAGCATGATCTTTCATTTTGAAATTTCAATGAAACATTTAATTTTCAGTAAATAATAATAATTAGTTCAGGATAGATACACAATGAAACAATGCAACAATCAACCAACCAGCCTGCATTTTTTTGCACTGTAATAAGCTGTTTCAGCTCCTTAAATACATTGCTAATTGATTTAAAATCCACAATATGTTAGTAAAATGTTAAGGTTTTTTCCAAGAAACTGACAAGGTTATGTATTAAGTATGTTTTTATTCATTTTTTCTTCTTCTTCTTCTTCTTCTTCTTCTTCTTCTAATAATAATAATAATAATAATAATAATAATAATAATGATAATTGTACCTGTAAAGAGAAAGGAACATTCCTAATGCTGTTATTAATTGACACATAAAATATCTCATTTTTTGTAGGGTCTGATAGCTGTTATATCTACAATAAGGATCTGCTCTCCTTCAGCACATGGTCTTTGACTCTCAGCAGACAAGGAAAGATTTGCATAAATCTTAATGACACAGATATTGGTACTTATGTAAAAGTGAAATGTAAGTATATTTCTATATTTTACCAGACAATATTACCTAAATGTTTTTTTTCTTCTCCAGAGTCTAGAAAGGGAGATAGAAAAATATTGTTTAACGTTATTGAATTTTGTGAACCAAAAACCGTTTTTCTATGGATATGTATTGCTTTTAAAACTGCAGATTAACTGGAAATGGGATTAATTTTTACCATGACAGAAAATATTCAAAATGTCTATCCAGACATGCAATAATGACAGAATTATATTATGTTATTATTTATTGAGGGGTTGTATGCAGCAGTTCTAATCTCTGCTGAATACTTTTTCAAACCATATTATTAAGTTTTTGACCAAATCTCATATATATAGATGTATCATATATTTTTACTCCAATATGCAATTTTGTGAGCCAGAAAAATTCAGAATTCAAATTCATTCATTGCTGAGTAGTGACTGGGAATCCAATCTCTGAAATTAATTACACCACTGTTCACTAGAGAATCAAGCTGCTGTTCACTTGCTGACTGTGACTCGGTACAGTTTCCAAAGAGTCAGGTCACACACACCCACCAAATATTGTGTGAACATGATCACCTTTGAAGTTTACATTGTTAAGATAATTAATTTTTTATACACATGTACAAAAATAGAAACACTAATCAAAACTAATTTAATACTTGTATTAGAAGATTTAAAAATCCTATAATTGATTATCAGTTGCCAACATTATGTGTTTGTCAAAAACTTGATCTGTCATTCACATCAATCTAATATAGTGTATTCAAATTTCTCATCTCAAATGTGACCATACAGCACAATTAATTATGAATTCAGATTTGTACAAGGAACATTTTGACAAACATAAAAATATAAAAATTATGCATGTCAGGTTAAAGAAGTCTTTGGTTTTAAATTTGACTTAAAATAAATCATGTTCATTTTAGTTGGACTTTGCAGAATTGTCAATATTCTAGTTTTAACAGTCACTCCCCTGATTTATCACATGAAATATATGCATGAAAGAGATTAAGAGAGGGTGATTTAAGAGAAGTTGGTTTCAGATAGTGTATGTATAAGTTTAGAATTGAAGATGCTATTAAATCTTTTCTTACAGATTCAGATATAAATTACAAGTTTGGAACAGTTGAAGAATGTGGACTTAGTGGTGATGAAACATGTATAAAGGTAATTAACAAAAGCTTATTAAATTCTCTTTTGCTCATATACATTGCAAACTCTCTTGTTTAAAATGGTCCATACATTAAAACAGTTTGAACTAGACAATTCATGATCAGTACATGTATATTATATTGTATACTTGATGTGAACAAGCTGCACACCTCTTTTCATGGGTTGAGCCATTAGCATGTCTCCAAATTCCACTGAATTATACATTTTTACATTTCATCAATGATATAATTTTTATTTGTAACCTGACAGCAAAAATGCCAGTAATGAAGAATGATTATTTATAACAGATAATGAAATTTAAGTAATAAAAATATAGATCAAATTTTTATATTTTTTAAAAATGTTTTCCTTTTTATTGATGTATTAGTTGGAAACAGAATAATGAATAAGAGTTAATGGTGGAATTGCTGGTGGATACATTTATAATCTGGGAAAGCTTTGTCACAAATGTATATGGACACAAACTGACCATTTTACATCAGTTTATTCATAAAGTTTATACAATTAAGATCTGTAATAACAGTTTTCAAGGTGTGCATTTTTGGAAACTAAAATGTGTGGCAAGCAAAACTGAACTGTAATTAATGCAATCTGCAAGTAGTTAATTCAATAACTACTTAGTGTGTGATTATCAGTAGGTCATTGATTCCTGAGAATATATAGAGAACATGTGCAGAAAAATATGACTCAGTCAAAATTGTATTGAAAACCAGTCAGTATTAACATGCATTTTCCATGTTGCCATAATTTAATTTTGTGCAGCATTTATAATACCCGTGTTATGTTTATTTTTCTAATTCAGTGGATAATAAAGGATTGTTAATATGGAATACTTTGTGTATATGCTTTTTGTGGATTTCATTGTCAGTATGCAAACAAACGAAATAATTATAAATTGGCTACTATGTGCCTTTATCTTTTTATAGTGTATTGGGGGTGCTGGATTTACAGTAGAATTGTTTGGACAGATCATGTCATGAGTACTATGCTGTTTTACAAACAGTTGGACTGCAACAGTGTCACATATTTCTGTGAAAGTCTAAGCACATTTTTGAAGGTAATATGCTTTTTCATCAATAAATACAGTGTCTTTACATTTGATTTCTGTAATTATAAAGGAAAGTAGTCACAATGAACTCTAGAGTCTTCCAAACCTGATCTCTATAAGTATCACACCCACTGAAAAGTCTGGAATATCAAATGGGTTCCATCCACCAATAGCTTAACTCATCTGTACATCAATAAGCGTACCATATTTTGTTAATATTTTTAACTATATAAACATTAATAGATATTTTTGAGGTTGCCATGAAAACAAGTTCCAAATTTTTCAAAATCAATTTGTGGCTTTTATTTCAGTCTGATCTTGTCAAATTATTAAAGTTATTATGCGGTTTGTCACACACACACATGCATTAAAATAGTATTAGAGTTCTAGTACAGAAATGACCCCTGTGTGACAAAATCACGATGAAACTTTCAACACATTTATCCGACATGCTTTGTTACAAGCTAACATTCTTATTAGCATTGGAGTTCCAATGAACCAGTGGCCTTGTGGTTAGAGCATCTGCCTTGTATGTGGGAGGTTGCGGTTTTGAACCCTGGCTGAGTTATACCAAAGACTTGTAACAATGATACTAACAGCTGCATTGCTATTGCCCAGCATTAAGACATTAGTGTTAGAATTCATTGGCCTGGTGTCAGGATAATGTAAATGGGTGGGACAGCATGCCACATGTCTTTTGTATGATGGCCCAATAATAGAAATCACTATAAACTGTCACACACCAGACATCATAATGATATGACTGAACAATTATTAAAGATATGTAAAGCATTAAAATCACGCAAACATTCTTTGGAATTCCTATTCACTTTTTTTTTTAGTTCCCACCCACCCCTCCAACAACCATCCCTGAAGATTAACTGGTTTGTCCCTAACATATATTAAGTTTTGACTAAGATTATCCATATTTAATGAGTGCACTGTACTTTTGTAAGTAACTTAACATTTTAAAAAAGGAAATTCAGCTCTGTGTGACGTTTGCGCTATATAACCTTTCTGCAACATTGACAAAAATAGTAAAAGTCTCTTTCTCAGACCATTTTACATTGCCTTTCTGCATGAAGCCTTGGTAGCATTTCTATAGAAGGACTTCGAACTCTAGTCAGATGAGATTTATCATGAATATTCATGCACATTTATAGAAGACTATAATTCATTTATGTATTGACTACAGTAAATGCTTCTCTGAAAAGCTTTATAATGTTTTCCATTGGTAGAAATTTTAGTTTCTTTCAAAATACCAAGAAAGGCATTTTAATCAAGTTATGATTGCTTAGCATGTTTTTTATTATCTGCAATGTGATTATGATTTTCATTATCTCCAATGTGATTATGTTTTTCAGAATGAGCAGAATGTTTTCATGCATGCGGCTCAGTCAAAGTTCCTTGGAACATTTGAGGTTGATATACAGACCCTGCATTGTTCATCAAGCAAAACTGCTGTCAGAAGCATTGATCATAATTATGTCTGCAGGTTGTATATCAATGCAAAAGTTATGGTACACAATGGAAACTTCAAGGAATTTCCTCCTGCAAATGGAACTGTAGATGTTGGTGATGACTCATTAGAATTGAATTTCAAGTCTGAAGGTATCATTGATATTGTTGATGGCAACCATACCTTAGTTACTCAAAAAGGACTCTGCGAAGAGTTCAAAGACATACTGAGCCTGAGCAAAGTTTTACACAATTATTAATATGTGCATTTGAACTTGAAACAAAAAAACCTTATGTCTGTGGTTACTGTTATATTTAAAGCTTCAGTCACTTGTCTTATATGATGTCAGATTTAAAAATAAATGGATTACCATGATATATACTTGATAATATGCTTTTTATTACTCTATCGAACCTAAAAAACATAATCCAATATGTGCTTCCTATCCCTTTTTATGAAATATTCAAATAAAGACATAGTACCAATTACAAGCATTTCATTTATTCATTTACATTCTTATTGCATAGACAATTTGATGGTTGAAGAGATTATATATTTTAGCAGAACTTTATTTTTGTGCTGAAAATGTTTATGGTTCACTGAATGTCAAAGCCAATTAAGTTATTCCTTACAAAGATTTATATAAACAGGAAACACATTGGCCAAAGCGTACTGAATTTTAAAGTTCCACAAGTAATGTCATGACATCATTTTATGGCAAAACTTGACCAAGCACAGATTGATATAATACATTTCAGAAAGTTCTAAATTTACATTTATAATAAGAATTTCTAAATGCCATGTGATATAATCATTACAAATTTGGGTATTTAAAAGCATTGTGGTACCGTAAAACATGTTTTCAAAGACCACCCCTTCTGCCAAAAGAAATGGTCTCTCAAAACAGGTCATAATCCTACATAATCAATAAGTCTGTGTATGGAAATTATGGTCTCTCATAACAGTGGTATCAAGACAGGTTTTACTGTACATATATTATTATTTTGATTCTCTATTAATTTCCTCGGGATTACAGCTCAGTAAAGGTGTATTTACTAGACTATTCTGATTACACATTTATCAACAGTAGGGTTGGCACACATTAAAATGGAATGGTGGTGGATGGAGGTAAAATAGCAGCAGAGAGGTTGAATCAGATGACTTTTTATAGGCGTCGATTCGGTAATCTAAGGCTTCTTCGTAAATCGTAAAAAAAAGGCGTCGATTCGATAAATTGAGGCCTCCTCGATGAATTCGTCAATGACGCCAACGTCGTTGTCACTCACCCTCTCTGCTGCTATGGGTTAACCGAATATTTGATCCAGTCCGATACGATATCGTGTCCGAGGATCATGTAAATTTATTGTTATAAATCCATGCGGGGTTGACTGAGCGTTACTAAAGAAATTTTTAAATTGATTGAAGTCCATATCAGAGCACCATGTCTGCCAAATATTTCGTAACGTATGTGTATCAACGCCGTTAAACACAGCAAGAATATTACAGTTATCTCTGATCACTTTTGGAATCTGAGTGTAGCGTTGAGTGACATATATCACATCAGTGCTTTTATGCCTGCCTCTGGAAAAGATCCTAGCTGGGTTTTTTGATTGTCTAACATCACATCGTCGTATACAACTAAATTGTTAATGTTCCCATCAAGTTGTTCCACGGATGGTGCACTCTCCGGTGAAAAATCACTAGCGATTTCTCTCATTCTGTTATCTAATTCTTCAACGCGATATAATTCACCATTTGGTCTTACAAATTGATCAAATCCTATTTCGGGATCTTCATCACTTCTAAGTAACCACACTGACACAGGATCATCTTCACACAGCGTGTGAATAGCATCGAATAATTTCTCATTATAAAAAACATCCACGACGAACTCCTTAGGGATATATCTCACGGTTCGTTCTCGTGGAAATATTGTTACTGCAGGTGTCCACGCGTGTTTGTTATGATCAATAATTTGTATTGGCGCTCCTTGTGATTGATATTTCGGTTCGTATAATACTTCTCCGGTTATTGTCGTTACTGATATTGGGAATCTTAATAATGTTTCTAATTTAGCTATATCAGAAATCTTTGCTCCGTGCTGTTTCACTGTCAGTTCCCATTCGGTTATTTTTCTACGTCGCAGATCAGTTAGTTTATTTCCTCGTGATGCATTTGTGAAGTGTTCCAGTACCCGTGTTGCTACACAATTCAGTGAACTAGAATATTTCATAGGAGCTAGTTTTGTAATATCGGGTTTATCATTTAACGGATATATCCCATAAACAATTGCTGTTACTGGATAAGATCTCTCGTAGTATGGTTTGTCAATTCCAGTTAGAATTCCTGGTTTGGAATCTCTACTCACAATGACAGTTTTTTTATCCTTGAGGATTGGTTCAAATTTATCCCTGATAATCCATTTGCCTTCGACTTCGATAATGAATTTTATTCTGAAAAAATACTTCTGTTGGGAATTGCTTTGCAATTTACCCTTGAATTTCCAGCTCCTTGGCGGGCCAAGGTGTGAAATTATCTCAGCTGCTCTTTCATCGTTCTTAGTAGCATCGATGTTGGGTACATTGACATCTTCATCAATAATTCGAAATGTCGACCAACAGTATGCTGCACCGTCTCGGTAGAATTCATTAAAACACTCCCTGATTTTACTCAGTATAGTTCTATCACCGATTAGATGTTTTGGTGTATCAGAGACTCTATCGAGATTGAATTTAGTATTTCTCCAAGGCTTAATTTTCGATAATCTCTTGAACTCCTCCATGTTATAATCAATGAATTTAGGATTTTTCCAAGGCTTAATTTTCGATAATCTCTTGAACTCTTCCATGTTATAATTAAAACAAGTATTTAAATAGAAAAATATAGTATAATGAATCACTGCAAGTGGCTAATGATTGGATCAACAACCCCGTGTAACAAATCATGCAGAAGCGAATTCTGTGGGTATCATTTACAAAGCGTTCGCAACGGTTCTTTCGGTCCTCTTCCATGCCTTCAATGTGGGGCTGGGGTAAGGGGAAAATCGCAGTTGTGTCTTGCTTGTGGGGGTAAACGATACAGGGAACTAAAACGCTATTATGACATACGAATAAAAAATGCAGTCATTGACCCTAACGATGACAAAATCATAAAAAACCCTCAAGATTATATCAAGAGGTTTATAATTAAAGCAGATAATAAATTAGATAAGTAGTATTATTATACAAATGAGCCAAGATTTCAGACCTCATCCAGTGCTTGTTAATTACGAAGCCTCCAGTGATGGTGTTGTTAGAAATTGCAGACTAAAAAGGCCTGTTGGATGGGTAAATAATATGGGATACTTGATGTTTACAGCCGGGGGTAAGAAGTATCTCTGTCACAGAGCCATCTATGAAGCATTTTACGGATTAATCGAAGACGGATTTGTGATTGATCACATAAATGGCGTGAAGACTGATAATTGTCTTGAGAATCTTCAATCTATCTCGCAGCGCGATAACCTTTTAAAAGGCAACGCTGGTAGGCACTCAAAACGCAATAGGGGGGTTAAATCGTTTGATTTAGAAACAAAAGAGGAGAAAATATTTCAATCAATAAATAAAGCCGGTAGATACTTTGACATTTGTAGGTCTTCAATACGATTTGTTGCAGAAAAAATTACTAAATTAGCTCTGTCTAAAAACAATGGTCATAAAATAAAATTCGTATACATCTGAAAAGATTCAAGGGAGATAAATCCTTTATGGATAAATCCAACCACTCTACCTACTAAGTTCCCTTGTATTATGACGTCTGCTATATTACCTGTAGAGAGATATAATTGACATGTGTGCACCCACGTGACTGTAATGGAGTATAATACATGTGTTTCGTTAGAGTTGTATTTTTATAATTCTAAAATGTTTTATTGTCGCTTGGCTAAAACCGCATCATTTAAACAGTTGTATTTATTTAGACCATCTATTAATACACTTTCAGTACAGACGTTCTTTATAATCTAGTGCATTTTACCTATGTTCGCTCAGCCGGAACGCAAGTGGTTTCCATTCATTGAAGTATGTGGGCGTAGTTAAAATTCCTCTGTATACAGTTCTTTGTGATTTAATCGATAAGGGCATTTTGTCTAGAGAATTAGAACAGGAAATATATATGGTACACATGTGGTATCTACAGTAAATTACAATTAAAGATGGAATGGCATGCTTTTGTAATGTGATATAAAACAACTTTTTTTATTTAAAATATTTCTCATTTAAATGTTGCAGCATTAATAAGTAATTCAGGGAAATATACCACCCTTAATTAAGTATATCTAAATTGTTTCCCACACTGTGTGATCAGTCACTGACGCAGGCATGCGTGACTGATATTTACATTATATTTTAAACAACAGTTAAATTATTATTCGTTTTGTGTACTTAGTATTTTATTTCCTAATACGATGAATATAGTAAAATTTTTTTTTTTAAAAATCTCTTATTGTTAGGTATAATCAGAAGATATATATATATTAAAAAATCTCTGTTCTGTATGACAGCTCCGTGGAGTAATGGTAGCGTGTTTGTCTTGTAAACACAGATCTATCAACTACGTGTTCGGTCCCCATAGCAGATACATTATTTGATGGCGAAACGGAAGATGTTTTTCTATTAATTGGGGGGGGTGGGCGGTCCCCCTCAGCCAAACCAACATTGTAACTCATGCTATCGCATTCTCGGTAGCGTGGGTTGGTGTTTTTATCAACTCGTGCAACCATGAAATTAATTTCATGGGTTGCCATGTTGGTTTGGTTTACCACGCCCACTCCACGTAACATCCAATAAACATATACCTTCTGAGAGATCTAATTCAGCCTTTGCTGAGTTAGACCCCTCGCCGGAGATTATGTGTTTATCAAAGTAATTGGATGTAAAATAAATGGTATAAATTGATGCAAAAGCTCTACATTCACATGAGGAACCCCACAGGGTAGCACAGAATGGGCTACCGGCTAATAGAAATGGTGTTAGGGTCACAAAAGAGCATCCGGAATTTATAGCCAAAAGAAAAGAGCATCCGGAATGGATAGCCAAAAGAAAAGACCCTAACAAAGACTCAAAGGCCTGAATAAGGGACTCATGAATGAATAACCGCTCATAATTTATACTATTTATTTTGCATTTTTTTTTTAATAATTAAAGATAAAATAAAGAGAACAATATGTCTTAAAGTTGTAGATTTTTCGTATTCGAACATTGTTTCAGCTTTTATATTTTCTATTTTTAGAAACATTAAACAGATTTAATTTTTATTTAATCATCTGCAATTTGTTCTCAGTCGCTTATGATAAGATTTGTTAACCCAATCATCAACATAATTATTCAAAGGAATATTATGTTTTTCCCAATTCTTGGATGGGTTACATATTTTTCTAATTGGTAACATATTGCACAGTTTATGTGTGGAAGCAGAAATGATTTTTGATATCATGTAGTACTGCACAGAGGGGACTTAATCAGTGTCACATAATATCCCATGTTTAAGTAATACTATAAGACATGCCTCCAAATTTGACTGCACCCAACATTTTAGAATAAAAAAAAAATAGTACTAATATGCTATAAAAATGGGACACTAATGGTGCTTTAAAAATAGGATAACCATATTTGATTTGACAGTTTAGGCACCTTAACATTATGGTTTTATTGAAAAAGGTCTCAAAATATCCATGATTTTATATATGTTGGATGACAAGCTGGTGTTCATTATACATAAGTCTTGCCTGTGTCATAAAGACCAAATCCCCCTCCCCTCCAAACAATTTCCTTGGTAACAATTTACCCAGGTGATTTTCTTCCTACAGGAAAATAATCAGCCCTGACACCTTCCCTCTCTTTCTCTCGTCCTCTCTCTCTCTCTCTCTCTCTCTCTCTCTCTCTCTCTCTCTCTCTCTCTCTCTCTCTTCCCTTCATAAAACTGCCCTTTTTCTTATCTCTCTCTTTATCTTTTTGTATCTTTCTTCCTCTCTCTCTCTCGTCTTTGTCTTTATGTTTCTTTTTTCTGTTTTCCTCTTTTTCTTTTCTGTCTTCCTCTTGTGTTCCTCTCACTTCCACTCTGTTTTTATGGCTCTCATCTGTCTTATGCTCTTCTTCCTATATCAGTCTTTCTCTATTGCTTAATCTTTCTCTCTTCTCAATTGTATGTTTTAAGCTACAAGCGAAGACAGCTTCAAAATTTCCTGAAATAGTATTGTCATACATGTGCTCCACAATGATTACTAAATCACTTACAAATTACCACAAAAACAATGTAAATAAGTATTTACAGGACAGGAATAAGGAAACAAATAATGTGTGGGAAGAAGATGCCAAGATTATAAGTGCAACATCATTGATCTCTACTGACATTTATGTGTATAGTATCTGTTGATCCAATTCCAAAGGAGTCACACAGTATTATTTGTTGAGGTACCCATCATATTTTTCCTTGGACACTTTCACTCACTCTAGATTTTTTTCTCCTTCAAAACCTTGTAAATGACCATGTGTGTGTGTGTGTGTGTGTGTGTGTGTGTGTGTGTGTGTGTGTGTATTTTGGATTTTTATATTTAGTTTAAAGTGATGTACACCACTCATGCATAGCCCTGCAGACATGTAACATCATGTCCCACCCAGTCACATTATTCTGGCACCAGGCCAACCATTCTCAGAACTAACCTCTTAATGGTGAGCACCAAGTGAGGCAGATGCTAGCACCATTTGTATAAATCTTTGATATAACTTAGCTGGGGTTTGACCCACAACCTCCCACATCACAAGTGTATGCTCTAACCACTTAGGTCATCAGAATCATTCTGGGGACCAGGTCCCCATTTCAATGCATTGTAAGTTTGCTAAGAAGAACCAGGAAGATTCTTTAACAGTTGTGTCTTATACTATGCAAGTGACTGTTAAAAATCTATTAGTCCGAAATTGTAACGTCTTTTAACTGTAAAGGTTCATTTGAAATCATCCATATGTGAGATTTTGTAAAGTAAACATATACCTGCATTATATATCAAATGTAGAAAAGGAAAAGAAACTAATTGCAGTTAGGAGAAATAATCATCTAATTGATCATGTACCCCCATGCACAATATATTGTATGACCTGTTACATGCATGGTATTTCCATATGTTTAATACTAAATAGATTATGTATACGGAACTAATTCATAATAGTGGGGAGGAAAATCAGGTAGATAGATCAGGTAGATAGATCTCCCCCCCCCCCATTTGTTAAAGGATCCATTATGTTGTGGTATCTCACTTGTATGCCTTAAGTGTATTACCAAAGGGCGCATTAATAAAAATAAATTAATTGGTTGAATGGGGAAAAGAATGTGATAGCTGAATCTACCCCATTTCCAAATGCTAGCAGACTCATTACATATATACATGTTGCATTTAGCTTATTACCAAAGTGTCCATTATTGACAAGAAATTAATTATTTTAGGCAAGGGAGTAGAAGTTAGAACTAGAGGGGGAAACTAATGAGTTGTAAGGGAGGTGGAAGTAAATAATTAGGGGGTTGGGGTGGAAGATCTTGATGTTACACTATCTATAAACATTGCTGGCTAAGAAAAGGAAAGTGGAATAAGATATACAATTTTTTAGATTGATGGTGCATTATAATTAAAGGATTTTAAAGAAAATGATTTGTACATAGTTATAATTTGTGCAAATTGTGAGATCAGCACTTTGACTATGGGCATTTCAGTATTATATAATTTGTTTATCTTGCACAAAGCAAGACATCATCCAACAAATCATCACTGATAATCCAATCAGCATAGCATCAACAGCTCCAGTTCATGACCATTAATATCAAAGATCAGACTAATAAGCCATGTGATCCAACTCCAAGATCAAAAGTCAGGAAGTTCTATACAGACATTGGACTAAGGCATGTCTTTGAGAGGTTAAATATTGTATGCCCACCTAGAAATGCCAGTAGTAGCACACTATGAGCCAGGAAGTAACACAGTTTAAGAATGTCATCAGTTTATGATTTTCATGAAGAAGATTAAACAGAGAAGGGTCATGAAACGGTAGAGGCTGGTGTGACAGGAGAGAGTAAGTACAGTTAATATTGTTTTTAATGAACGCTATATACAACAGAATTTCTTAAAATATATCAATTGAGACACTTCATGATTAAAAGCCTTTACACAGAAAATAGAAATTATTGAACTATATTTCTACCTGAAACAATTTTAAAATAAAGATTTGTTTCTGTATACTGTGTCATATAAACAAGCAAATTAAAGAAAGCATGATCTTTCATTTTGAAATTTCAATGAAACATTTAATTTTCAGTAAATAATAATAATTAGTTCAGGATAGATACACAATGAAACAATGCAACAATCAACCAACCAGCCTGCATTTTTTTGCACTGTAATAAGCTGTTTCAGCTCCTTAAATACATTGCTAATTGATTTAAAATCCACATTATGTTAGTAAAATGTTAAGGTTTTTTCCAAGAAACTGACAAGGTTATGTATTAAGTATGTTTTTATTCATTTTTTCTTCTTCTTCTTCTTCTTTTTCTTCTTCTTCTTCTTCTTCTTCTTCTTCTTCTTCTTCTTCTAATAATAATAATAATAATAATAATAATAATGATAATTGTACCTGTAAAGAGAAAGGAACATTCCTAATGCTGTTATTAATTGACACATAAAATATCTCATTTTTTGTAGGGTCTGATAGCTGTTATATCTACAATAAGGATCTGCTCTCCTTCAGCACATGGTCTTTGACTCTCAGCAGACAAGGAAAGATTTGCATAAATCTTAATGACACAGATATTGGTACTTATGTAAAAGTGAAATGTAAGTATATTTCTATATTTTACCAGACAATATTACCTAAATGTTTTTTTTCTTCTCCAGAGTCTAGAAAGGGAGATAGAAAAATATTGTTTAACGTTATTGAATTTTGTGAACCAAAAACAGTTTTTCTATGGATATGTATTGCTTTTAAAACTGCAGATTAACTGGAAATGGGATTAATTTTTACCATGACAGAAAATATTCAAAATGTCTATCAAGACATGCAATAATGACAGAATTATATTATGTTATTATTTATTGACGGGTTGTATGCAGCAGTTCTAATCTCTGCTGAATGCTTTTTCAAACCATATTATTAAGTTTTTGACCAAATCTCATATATATAGATGTATCATATATTTTTACTCCAATATGCAATTTTGTGAGCCAGAAAAATTCAGAATTCAAATTCATTCATTGCTGAGTAGTGACTGAGAATCCAATCTCTGAAATTAATTACACCACTGTTCACTAGAGAATCAAGCTGCTGTTCACTTGCTGACTGTGACTCGGTACAGTTTCCAAAGAGTCAGGTCACACACACCCACCAAATATTGTGTGAACATGATCACCTTTGAAGTTTACATTGTTAAGATAATTAATTTTTTATACACATGTACAAAAATAGAAACACTAATCAAAACTAATTTAATACTTGTATTAGAAGATTTAAAAATCCTATAATTGATTATCAGTTGCCAACATTATGTGTTTGTCAAAAACTTGATCTGTCATTCACATCAATCTAATATAGTGTATTCAAATTTCTCATCTCAAATGTGACCATACAGCACAATTAATTATGAATTCAGATTTGTACAAGGAACATTTTGACAAACATAAAAATATAGAAATTATGCATGTCAGGTTAAAGAAGTCTTTGGTTTTAAATTTGACTTAAAATAAATCATGTTCATTTTAGTTGGACTTTGCAGAATTGTCAATATTCTAGTTTTAACAGTCAATCCCCTGATTTATCACATGAAATATATGCATGAAAGAGATTAAGAGAGGGTGATTTAAGAGAAGTTGGTTTCAGATAGTGTATGTATAAGTTTAGAATTGAAGATGCTATTAAATCTTTTCTTACAGATTCAGATATAAATTACAAGTTTGGAACAGTTGAAGAATGTGGACTTAGTGGTGATGAAACATGTATAAAGGTAATTAACAAAAGCTTATTAAATTCTCTTTTGCTCATATACATTGCAAACTCTCTTGTTTAAAATGGTCCATACATTAAAACAGTTTGAACTAGACAATTCATGATCAGTACATGTATATTATATTGTATACTTGATGTGAACAAGCTGCACACCTCTTTTCATGGGTTGAGCCATTAGCATGTCTCCAAATTCCACTGAATTATACATTTTTACATTTCATCAATGATATAATTTTTATTTGTAACCTGACAGCAAAAATGCCAGTAATGAAGAATGATTATTTATAACAGATAATGAAATTTAAGTAATAAAAATATAGATCAAATTTTTATATTTTTTAAAAATGTTTTCCTTTTTATTGATGTATTAGTTGGAAACAGAATAATGAATAAGAGTTAATGGTGGAATTGCTGGTGGATACATTTATAATCTGGGAAAGCTTTGTCACAAATGTATATGGACACAAACTGACCATTTTACATCAGTTTATTCATAAAGTTTATACAATTAAGATCTGTAATAACAGTTTTCAAGGTGTGCATTTTTGGAAACTAAAATGTGTGGCAAGCAAAACTGAACTGTAATTAATGCAATCTGCAAGTAGTTAATTCAATAACTACTTAGTGTGTGATTATCAGTAGGTCATTGATTCCTGAGAATATATAGAGAACATGTGCAGAAAAATATGACTCAGTCAAAATTGTATTGAAAACCAGTCAGTATTAACATGCATTTTCCATGTTGCCATAATTTGATTTTGTGCAGCATTTATAATACCCGTGTTATGTTTATTTTTCTAATTCAGTGGATAATAAAGGATTGTTAATATGGAATACTTTGTGTATATGCTTTTTGTGGATTTCATTGTCAGTATGCAAACAAACGAAATAATTATAAATTGGCTACTATGTGCCTTTATCTTTTTATAGTGTATTGGGGGTGCTGGATTTACAGTAGAATTGTTTGGACAGATCATGTCATGAGTACTATGCTGTTTTACAAACAGTTGGACTGCAACAGTGTCACATATTTCTGTGAAAGTCTAAGCACATTTTTGAAGGTAATATGCTTTTTCATCAATAAATACAGTGTCTTTACATTTGATTTCTGTAATTATAAAGGAAAGTAGTCACAATGAACTCTAGAGTCTTCCAAACCTGATCTCTATAAGTATCACACCCACTGAAAAGTCTGGAATATCAAATGGGTTCCATCCACCAATAGCTTAACTCATCTGTACATCAATAAGCGTACCATATTTTGTTAATATTTTTAACTATATAAACATTAATAGATATTTTTGAGGTTGCCATGAAAACAAGTTCCAAATTTTTCAAAATCAATTTGTGGCTTTTATTTCAGTCTGATCTTGTCAAATTATTAAAGTTATTATGCGGTTTGTCACACACACACATGCATTAAAATAGTATTAGAGTTCTAGTACAGAAATGACCCCTGTGTGACAAAATCACGATGAAACTTTCAACACATTTATCCGACATGCTTTGTTACAAGCTAACATTCTTATTAGCATTGGAGTTCCAATGAACCAGTGGCCTTGTGGTTAGAGCATCTGCCTTGTATGTGGGAGGTTGCGGTTTTGAACCCTGGCTGAGTTATACCAAAGACTTGTAACAATGATACTAACAGCTGCATTGCTATTGCCCAGCATTAAGACATTACTGTTAGAATTCATTGGCCTGGTGTCAGGATAAAGTAAATGGGTGGGACAGCATGCCACATGTCTTTTGTATGATGGCCCAATAATAGAAATCACTATAAACTGTCACACACCAGACATCATAATGATATGACTGAACAATTATTAAAGATATGTAAAGCATTAAAATCACGCAAACATTCTTTGGAATTCCTATTCACTTTTTTTTTTAGTTCCCACCCACCCCTCCAACAACCATCCCTGAAGATTAACTGGTTTGTCCCTAACATATATTAAGTTTTGACTAAGATTATCCATATTTAATGAGTGCACTGTACTTTTGTAAGTAACTTAACATTTTAAAAAAGGAAATTCAGCTCTGTGTGACGTTTGCGCTATATAACCTTTCTGCAACATTGACAAAAATAGTAAAAGTCTCTTTCTCAGACCATTTTACATTGCCTTTCTGCATGAAGCCTTGGTAGCATTTCTATAGAAGGACTTCGAACTCTAGTCAGATGAGATTTATCATGAATATTCATGCACATTTATAGAAGACTATAATTCATTTATGTATTGACTACAGTAAATGCTTCTCTGAAAAGCTTTATAATGTTTTCCATTGGTAGAAATTTTAGTTTCTTTCAAAATACCAAGAAAGGCATTTTAATCAAGTTATGATTGCTTAGCATGTTTTTTATTATCTGCAATGTGATTATGATTTTCATTATCTCCAATGTGATTATGTTTTTCAGAATGAGCAGAATGTCTTCATGCATGCGGCTCAGTCAAAGTTCCTTGGAACATTTGAGGTTGATATACAGACCCTGCATTGTTCATCAAGCAAAACTGCTGTCAGAAGCATTGATCATAATTATGTCTGCAGGTTGTATATCAATGCAAAAGTTATGGTACAAAATGGAAACTTCAAGGAATTTCCTCCTGCAAATGGAACTGTAGATGTTGGTGATGACTCATTAGAATTGAATTTCAAGTCTGAAGGTATCGTTGATATTGTTGATGGCAACCATACCTTAGTTACTCAAAAAGGACTCTGCGAAGAGTTCAAAGACATACTGAGCCTGAGCAAAGTTTTACACAATTATTAATATGTGCATTTGAACTTGAAACAAAAAAACCTTATGTCTGTGGTTACTGTTATATTTAAAGCTTCAGTCACTTGTCTTATATGATGTCAGATTTAAAAATAAATGGATTACCATGATATATACTTGATAATATGCTTTTTATTACTCTATCGAACCTAAAAAACATAATCCAATATGTGCTTCCTATCCCTTTTTATGAAATATTCAAATAAAGACATAGTACCAATTACAAGCATTTCATTTATTCATTTACATTCTTATTGCATAGACAATTTGATGGTTGAAGAGATTATATATTTTAGCAGAACTTTATTTTTGTGCTGAAAATGTTTATGGTTCACTGAATGTCAAAGCCAATTAAGTTATTCCTTACAAAGATTTATATAAACAGGAAACACATTGGCCAAAGCGTACTGAATTTTAAAGTTCCACAAGTAATGTCATGACATCATTTTATGGCAAAACTTGACCAAGCACAGATTGATATAATACATTTCAGAAAGTTCTAAATTTACATTTATAATAAGAATTTCTAAATGCCATGTGATATAATCATTACAAATTTGGGTATTTAAAAGCATTGTGGTACCGTAAAACATGTTTTCAAAGACCACCCCTTCTGCCAAAAGAAATGGTCTCTCAAAACAGGTCATAATCCTACATAATCAATAAGTCTGTGTATGGAAATTATGGTCTCTCATAACAGTGGTATCAAGACAGGTTTTACTGTACATATATTATTATTTTGATTCTCTATTAATTTCCTCGGGATTACAGCTCAGTAAAGGTGTATTTACTAGACTATTCTGATTACACATTTATCAACAGTAGGGTTGGCACACATTAAAATGGAATGGTGGTGGATGGAGGTAAAATAGCAGCAGAGAGGTTGAATCAGACGACTTTTTATAGGCGTCGATTCGGTAATCTAAGGCTTCTTCGTAAATCGTAAAAAAAAGGCGTCGATTCGATAAATTGAGGCCTCCTCGATGAATTCGTCAATGACGCCAACGTCGTTGTCACTCACCCTCTCTGCTGCTATGGGTTAACCGAATATTTGATCCAGTCCGATACGATATCGTGTCCGAGGATCATGTAAATTTATTGTTATAAATCCATGCGGGGTTGACTGAGCGTTACTAAAGAAATTTTTAAATTGATTGAAGTCCATATCAGAGCACCATGTCTGCCAAATATTTCGTAACGTATGTGTATCAACGCCGTTAAACACAGCAAGAATATTACAGTTATCTCTGATCACTTTTGGAATCTGAGTGTAGCGTTGAGTGACATATATCACATCAGTGCTTTTATGCCTGCCTCTGGAAAAGATCCTAGCTGGGTTTTTTGATTGTCTAACATCACATCGTCGTATACAACTAAATTGTTAATGTTCCCATCAAGTTGTTCCACGGATGGTGCCTCGTCAATATCTGTAATAAATTCAATAATACCCTCGCCGGCAATTTCTGAAGCGTTTTCATTAAAATCCTTTAGCACTTCATAGCATCGTTGATCATCTACGCTAGGAGCAACTAAATACAATTTATCCCACTTCATCCATCTCATTATTAAATTGAGCAACAATTGCGTCTTGCCGGATCCAGATGGCCCGATTATAATTGCGCGGATAGAGTTTGGTAGCGCTGCATGATGCTTAACTGGTTCTCTTGTTTTAGTCGCTGAAAAATCATTATATCCATATCTCTATACATAAATTATGGATCTATATTGTGTGAAGTGTAAAACGCGTACTAGCACAAATGATGTGACGACGATTGCAACTAAAAATAACAGATCAGCACTTACTGGTAGATGTGCAACATGTGGTACAAAAAAAATTTAGATTTATTTCTATGAAATCCGGAAATGTTTTTTAAAAAAACGAGGAGGTGATATCGCAGCCAAATTGGCAAAGCTCCCTGGAACCCCATGGGCAAAGTACCCCGGAGAAAAGCACCTTCCAGGATATAGCTACTGTGGCCCGGAACACGATTAGATATCAGACTTGATGATCAAAATCAGCCCCGACCTGGCGAGTATCCGATAAACGCTATTGATAAGGCGCGTCATGCTCATGATGTTGCATATAAAAGCAGTAATCTGCAAAACAGGCATCTCGCGGATGTGAAATTAATTCGTGCGTTAAATGCTGTTCCTGATAAATCTTTGAAAGAAAAATTGGCTTCGTGGTTGGTAAAATCGGCTATGAAAGGCAAATTGATGATGGGCGCTGGTAATTAATAATATGGAATCTATTTATTATTCTCCAAAAGGATACTGGAGGGGTAACGCTGCAATCAATAAACTCGCTAACGCCGCAAAAGTGAAAAAGGCCACTGCGGCTAATTGGTTATCCAAACAGGCTATATGGCAAATTTATCTACCGCGCCCTAAACAAATCAATTTCTCGCATTTTGATGTTACCGGACCCAATGAAGTTCATCAAGCTGATTTATTATTTTTACCACATGACAACGGTTACAAATACGCGCTAACCGTAGTTGACTTTGCAAGTCGATACAAACAAGCAGAACCACTAAAAACAAAATCATCACCTGAAGTTGCTTCTGCATTTGAAAAGATTTATCGACGAGGCCCACTACGCTGGCCAAATCTGTTACAAGTTGATCCTGGCAAGGAATTTCAAGGCGCTGTTTTATCAGCGATGAAACATCACAATGTCACCATCAGACGAGGGCATACTGCGGTACATCGCGATCAAGCAATTGTTGAACGATTTAATCGGACTCTTGCTGAACGGTTATTTGGATATCAATACGCGAAGGAGTTTCTTCAGGATAAAAGATCCCGTGAATGGGTTAAGAGATTGCCAGCTGTGATTACCGTGCTCAATAACGAGATTACTAGAACAATTAACATGAAACCTGTCAACGCGATTAAGAAAGCGTCTATACTAAAAATGGAAATCCAAGGAATTTCACAAAAAGATTTCAAAGAACCAATTCTTGGTAGTAATATCACTGTTAGGTATTTATACGAACCAGGAGAGCTTGAGGGTGGTAAAAAAAGAGCTACCGATCCTATTTGGAGCGTCACTACGCATAAGATATCCGGTATAACACGATCTACTGGTAGACCTCCAATCTATAAACTGGATTCAACTGCTCCTCAGCGAGGATTTACTCGACAACAATTACAAGTGATTCCGGAGGATACTCAATTACCACCGCGTGGTCTTAACTAGCACCCCCTTCGTCTGTTGCACTCAAGACAAGTCAGCATAACGTTATCTCTGATATGACCAATGCTGCTATTCTTTCTGTCTACGGTAAATTGGCGAGGATCTTTATCCGAATACTGCCAACGCATTATACAATTGCAACTCGCGCAGTGATTATTCTGTTGTTGCTTCAGCGAAATTATTAATTCAGCATCAATATCAAATTCTCGTTGGTTTTTTTTGTCTTGTTTGTAACCGGAGAGTTTTTTATCAATAATTTTAACATCAACGATGCTAGCATCATCCATTGTGGTGTCATCATCGAAAATAATTCTTCGAAGTTGATTTATTCTTCGTACTCTGGATACTGCAAGATAGACTAAATTCGACCATTCGATGTGATTATCCACCATCCAAACAATTGTATCTGATATAGTCAATCCCTGTGAAGAGTGTATTGTCGCTGCGTAACCTAACGTCCATGGGGATTTATCAGCACGCAATGTATCTTCGACGACGCTGATATCAACCAGCACAATATCATTTAACACGAGAATCTGTTTTTCACTTTTCCCTGGAATATTAACTTCAATATTCTGCTTTCGTGTATCCGAAGGCCTATAACACAACGGTACTGGAAGTGTTGCAAGTTTTTCTTTATGCGTTTCAAATAACTTCATCTGAAGTGTGTCTCTGACTATTTTTCTACTTGCTACTATCAAATCGTTTGGTCTCCACGTTTCCCAAAAATCATTCATGGGAGTTTCAGAAATTATTTCACGCGCTATTTCACATTGGATTTTATCCGGCTGTAATCTAATTAGCGTTTTAAACTCGCGTAATTGTTCATCAAGTGATCTATGGTCGGTATTAATTTCTTCATAGTAGTCTACAAAACCCTTTAGCCATTTATGTGGAGATGCACCGACAAATGGTGGTGGTTGGCCGTGATCACCGCACATGACGACTTTTGTGTTTTTGTTTAACAACCACTCGAGAAATGTTTGTAATACATCTAATGACACTGTGCATATTTCATCCCAGATTATGATTTCAGGAATGAATTTATCACCCATTCGATCAGGAGTCCATTTGTCACCCTTCCATCGAAAAAAACTGTGATAGGTACGGGCATTTACCCCTCGTTGTTTCATCTCTCTGGCGAGTCTGTGAGTTGGTGTTAACACAATCATGGTTGACCGACGATATAATTCAATTGCACGTGTTGTCTTTCCTGACCCACCACAACCGTTTAAATAAACTGTCTTGTATCTACATATTGGATCAGATACCGGTGGTGCATTAGAAAATTCTGATTGAATCTCATCACACTTTAAGTACCTTTCATCCATGGTAATATCTGCCGATTCACAATACTCATGTAGCGTTTCCTTTTTAAATCTCCAACATCCCCACGCTTCCTCCTGGGATGTGAATTTAGCTACATCTGATTTGTATTTATTGTGTATATACATAGAATCAGAGGCTACTCTAACTGCGGTATTAGGAAATCTATTTATCATCGAAAATAGATTAATAGAAGCATAAGCTAGCATAGAACTTCTCAAATGCGTATACTGTTTAATATATCCATCACAATAGGTAACAATTGTACCTAATCGTCTTCCATCGGATAAAAAAGCGTCTTTACGATTTACAAGTTTTCCTTGTTTCGTTAAATCCGTTACAATAAAATCGTATTCAGCGATGTCTATGATCAACCGCGAAGAATATTTTGCATTGTCGTATTTTCCACCCTGGGTAAATTTACCGATTATTCTTCGTCCAAAATCTTTTGCTTGTTCTTTTTTAAATTCAAATAACTTCTTAGACCAATTCATGATTTGTTCTTCATTGAAAATCTCCGATTTTCCATCTAGAAACTGTTTTCGCTGTTCGCTAATTATACGATCTAGATCGGGTTGTGGTAGCCAAACTTCTTTCTGAGCTCGATAGCATATAATAGCTTCGGAAACAATCAACGATATTAGCATACCACAATCGATCATATATCGTAGTAACACTATTGGCATCCAGGCCTTTTCAGATATATGTCTACCAAGCCAAACATAACTACACGGATGTAACCCTGTAGCGAATTCGAATGATATCACACGAGCGAATCCAGTTAAATCAAAATCAGGCAATGGACCATTAATCGCAACACGAGTCATTTCATGCGTGGGGTGTCCAAATCGTTTAAAATAGTTACTACATTCTCCATACCCGAGGAAACTTCCAGGATAACACGCGGATATATCAATTGAAATCATACCGCCACGATGGTATTTTGTATTCCACAGTCCTCCATGACTAAATTCGACGCAACTCAATTTAACGTCCTCGAGAAAATCACTTCGTGTTGGACGCCATGAGTTTTTTCTCTTGCGAAGTGAGCTACCACAGAGGGAATAGTAAAACTATCCGTGAGTAGTTTTTCATGGGAACTCTCCGGTGAAAAATCACTAGCGATTTCTCTCATTCTGTTATCTAATTCTTCAACGCGATATAATTCACCATTTGGTCTTACAAATTGATCAAATCCTATTTCGGGATCTTCATCACTTCTAAGTAACCACACTGACACAGGATCATCTTCACACAGCGTGTGAATAGCATCGAATAATTTCTCATTATAAAAAACATCCACGACGAACTCCTTAGGGATATATCTCACGGTTCGTTCTCGTGGAAATATTGTTACTGCAGGTGTCCACGCGTGTTTGTTATGATCAATAATTTGTATTGGCGCTCCTTGTGATTGATATTTCGGTTCGTATAATACTTCTCCGGTTATTGTCGTTACTGATATTGGGAATCTTAATAATGTTTCTAATTTAGCTATATCAGAAATCTTTGCTCCGTGCTGTTTCACTGTCAGTTCCCATTCGGTTATTTTTCTACGTCGCAGATCAGTTAGTTTATTTCCTCGTGATGCATTTGTGAAGTGTTCCAGTACCCGTGTTGCTACACAATTCAGTGAACTAGAATATTTCATAGGAGCTAGTTTTGTAATATCGGGTTTATCATTTAGCGGATATATCCCATAAACAATTGCTGTTACAGGATAAGATCTCTCGTAGTATGGTTTTTCAATTCCAGTTAGAATTCCTGGTTTGGAATCTCTACTCACAATGACAGTTTTTTTATCCTTGAGGATTGGTTCAAATTTATCCCTGATAATCCATTTGCCTTCGACTTCGATAATGAATTTTATTCTGAAAAAATACTTCTATTGGGAATTGCTTTGCAATTTACCCTTGAATTTCCAGCTCCTTGGCGGGCCAAGGTGTGAAATTATTTCAGCTGCTCTTTCATCGTTCTTAGTAGCATCGATGTTGGGTACATTGACATCTTCATCAATAATTAGAAATGTCGACCAACAGTATACTGCACCGTCTCGGTAGAATTCATTAAAACACTCCCTGATTTTACTCAGTATAGTTCTATCACCGATTAGATGTTTTGGTGTATCAGAGACTCTATCGAGATTGAATTTAGTATTTCTCCAAGGCTTAATTTTCGATAATCTCTTGAACTCCTCCATGTTATAATCAATGAATTTAGGATTTTTCCAAGGCTTAATTTTCGATAATCTCTTGAACTCTTCCATGTTATAATTAAAACAAGTATTTAAATAGAAAAATATAGTATAATGAATCACTGCAAGTGGCTAATGATTGGATCAACAACCCCGTGTAACAAATCATGCAGAAGCGAATTCTGTGGGTATCATTTACAAAGCGTTCGCAACGGTTCTTTCGGTCCTCTTCCATGCCTTCAATGTGGGGCTGGGGTAAGGGGAAAATCGCAGTTGTGTCTTGCTTGTGGGGGTAAACGATACAGGGAACTAAAACGCTATTATGACATACGAATAAAAAATGCAGTCATTGACCCTAACGATGACAAAATCATAAAAAACCCTCAAGATTATATCAAGAGGTTTATAATTAAAGCAGATAATAAATTAGATAAGTAGCATTATTATACAAATGAGCCAAGATTTCAGACCTCATCCAGTGCTTGTTAATTACGAAGCCTCCAGTGATGGTGTTGTTAGAAATTGCAGACTAAAAAGGCCTGTTGGATGGGTAAATAATATGGGATACTTGATGTTTACAGCCGGGGGTAAGAAGTATCTCTGTCACAGAGCCATCTATGAAGCATTTTACGGATTAATCGAAGACGGATTTGTGATTGATCACATAAATGGCGTGAAGACTGATAATTGTCTTGAGAATCTTCAATCTATCTCGCAGCGCGATAACCTTTTAAAAGGCAACGCTGGTAGGCACTCAAAACGCAATAGGGGGGTTAAATCGTTTGATTTAGAAACAAAAGAGGAGAAAATATTTCAATCAATAAATAAAGCCGGTAGATACTTTGACATTTGTAGGTCTTCAATACGATTTGTTGCAGAAAAAATTACTAAATTAGCTCTGTCTAAAAAAAATGGTCATAAAATAAAATTCGTATACATCTGAAAAGATTCAAGGGAGATAAATCCTTCATGGATAAATCCAACCACTCTACCTACTAAGTTCCCTTGTATTATGACGTCTGCTATATTACCTGTAGAGAGATATAATTGACATGTGTGCACCCACGTGACTGTAATAGAGTATAATACATGTGTTTCGTTAGAGTTGTATTTTTATAATTCTAAAATGTTTTATTGTCGCTTGGCTAAAACCGCATCATTTAAACAGTTGTATTTATTTAGACCATCTATTAATACACTTTCAGTACAGACGTTCTTTATAATCTAGCGCATTTTACCTATGTTCGCTCAGCCGGAACGCGAGTGGTTTCCATTCATTGAAGTATGTGGGCGTAGTTAAAATTCCTCTGTATACAGTTCTTTGTGATTTAATCGATAAGGGCATTTTGTCTAGAGAATTAGAACAGGAAATATATATGGTACACATGTGGTATCTACAGTAAATTACAATTAAAGATGGAATGGCATGCTTTTGTAATGTGATATAAAACAACTGTTTTATTTAAAATATTTCTCATTTAAATGTTGCAGCATTAATAAGTAATTCAGGGAAATATACCACCCTTAATTAAGTATATATAAATTGTTTCCCACACTGTGTGATCAGTCACTGACGCAGGCATGCGTGACTGATATTTACATTATATTTTAAACAACAGTTACATTATTATTCGTTTTGTGTACTTAGTATTTTATTTCCTAATACGATGAATATAGTAAAATTGTCTATTTTAAAAATCTCTTATTGTTAGGTATAATCAGAAGATATATATATTAAAAAATCTCTGTTCTGTATGACAGCTCCGTGGTGTAATGGTAGCGTGTTTGTCTTGTAAACACAGATCTATCAACTACGTGTTCGGTCCCCATAGCAGATACATTATTTGATGGCGAAACGGAAGATGTTTTTCTATTAATTTTGGGAGGCGGGCGGTCCCCCCCAGCCAAACCAACATTGTAACTCATGCTATCGCATTCTCGGTAGCGTGGGTTGGTGTTTTTATCAGCTCGTGCAACCATGAAATTAATTTCATGGGTTGCCATGTTGGTTTGGTTTACCACGCCCACTCCACATAACATCCAATAAACATATACCTTCTGAGAGATCTAATTCAGCCTTTGCTGAGTTAGACCCCTCGCCGGAGATTATGTGTTTATCAAAGTAATTGGATGTAAAATAAATGGTATAAATTGATGCAAAAGCTCTACATTCACATGAGGAACCCCACAGGGTAGCACAGAATGGGCTATCGGCTAATAGAAACGGTGTTAGGGTCACAAAAGAGCATCCGGAATTTATAGCCAAAAGAAAAGAGCATCCGGAATGGATAACCAAAAGAAAAGACCCTAGCAAAGACTCAAAGGCCTGAATAAGGGACTCATGAATGAATAACCGCTCATAATTTATACTATTTATTTTGCATTTTTGTTTTAATAATTAAAGATAAAATATATTATATAAATAATGGATATCAAAGATGTAAATTCTATAATTGCTGAAATTTTAATTTTAAAAAATAAAGGGATAGTATTATCTAAAGATCTCGACTGTGACAGGATTACCTCGGAATATGAAGACATTGAGTATCAGTCTAGTAAGGGTCGTTATGTTTTACCTAAGATGTACAGACTCGTGAAAGGAATTCAAAAGTCCATCTTTGCTTGTTTGTACGGTAACGATATTGATGTATTTATAACGGTATTTAGCACCGTTGAAGCAATACGTCAAAAGCTCGGCCAAGAGTATCAAAAACGAGCTGAAATTAGTTCTAAAGTTCGTGATCTTAGAAAAATATTAAACGAGGAAAAACCAGTATTTTAACCACGTGAGCGTTACTAAAAAAAAAAAAAACGGACTGAAATTAGTTCTAAAGTTCGTGATCTTAGAAAAATATTAAACGAGGAAAAACCAGTATTTTAACCACGTGAGCGTTAGAGTTTCGGTAAATTTTATTAAAAAATAATTATTTTTTTTAGCGTTTTTTGTAACTACATAGGATTTTCTCCTGAAAGGATACTCAGCAGTCTGGACCTGCCCATGCAGTTATGTGCATAATGGATGATCTGGTCATGGTAGCAAGTAATCACCGCGACGCCTCCATTTTCACGTAGTTGTTGTTGTTGCCGCGTCGTTAACACAAATCGTTCATTTCCGTTCTCAGATATTACAATTCTGAAACCCCCAGCGATGTTATTTCTGAAACACTCGCGGATAGCGTCGTACAGTTTAACCCTGTCGAAGATGGATACGTTAGCTTGGTGGTACATTATTTAATAACTCATCTTTTAATTGTGATAGTTTCACATTTGAAAACTCAGTTCACAAACACTATATGGTAGGTGAATCGCTTACAACTAGATTAGCCCGAGAGCGGCTAGTAGCAATTAAAAAGTTTATACCGGTTCGAGACAGACTTCGCGAGAAACTTCAACAACGACAACAAGCGCAGACTGACTTTTCTGTGTCAAGTGAACAACTGTTTACTCCGATAACTAAGGCGACCAGCGATGTGAAAACAGCAACTGAACGAGCAATATTTGGGGATATTCCTGAGGAAGGCAAGCGACGAGAAGTGCCTGTTCTTGGTGTGCTTGAAAAAATTGCAGCAGAGACCGAACAAACAAAAAAAGTCTTTAGAAACACTTCCAGTAGATATAGTAACTACTTCACGGCAACAACAAAAAAAGAGCGAGTACTAGAAGAACTAGGTGCTACTGCAAGAAAACCAAAAGAAGAAGAAGACGTTACTATAGAAAAATGTATTCACCGCAAAATATATTTATGCACGTTATATACAACATAATTAAACATTATAATGACAATGAGTTAATTAACTTTACCACGCAGAATTTTTCACACGATAAAAGAGAAACATTTGTAAACAAAGGGTATAAAGAGTATATAAAAAACGACGAGAATTGGATAAAAAAAAAACATACCTGGCAAACCGTGGTAGATTTAGAATCACAGAAAGTAACCGTAATGATTTTGAGATTTTTAAAGACAAAGTATTGAGTAAAGTAGAGTATCCAATTAGATTTTTTGGTGAAGAGGAGTCAACTGGAGATGGATATTTAGGTAGCGGCATAGTTGAAAACACTAGCGTTACTTGTCCTGGTAACATTCTCAGTGATATATCACGACTGGAGGTTCTCATCGGGGGGAAACGAGCCGGAAACAACTCACCGGAAATAATTAATGAGGCAGCTGATATCTGTAGACGATTATTTGCCGGTGGTATCATGGACATTAATGTATATCGAGAACTCATTGCTGAATTAGTTGAAAATCACAAAGATGCCCATGGTTATTACAGCGATTGATCACTAATTAAAAAACTACTAGTTTTATAACAAGATGATTATACACTACAACCATGATAAACCGGTAAGCGTCTACGTGGTGAACTCACGATTGCCTGTTTATAGAGCATATTACGGGGCTATTTACAAGAATGGCTCCCAAGGTGGCGCCGTTAGCTAAACAAATATCAATGAAAGCCATTGATATTATTCGTGATAAGGGAATCAGCGCTGTTGGAAATCTTGCAGGAAAGGCATTTTCTGCCGCGAAAAATAAAATAGCATCATTGGTGCGAAAGAAACCAGGAATGACTTCGTCATTAGTGCTGCCATCAACTACAGTGATGCCTGCAAAAATCAGCAAAGCAATAAATAGCGCAGTGGAAGAAAAACTAGCGTCGTTGACTGCTTCGGTGACTCCGTCGCCATTGACAGCTTCACCGGTAACAGATAGCGCTATCATGAACGCGATAGCAGGAAGTGGTTTGAAACGAAAACAAAAACGACGATGATTATAAAGAGTTTCACAATTGAAAGCACTAAATAATAATAACAATGTTTAAACGAACAGCTGATCCCGCGTTTGATATGGAAGCCCCAGTGCGCAAAGATGATTCTGTCCGCGATTATCAATACTATTCCTATCATGCTATACAACCCAACCTACGATCGCGAATTGAACTTCAAGTTCAAGATACCAGTAAATACTTTTTGCCATGTGAAGCATTTATTGAAGTAGAAGGAGAACTCGTAACAAATGATGCAGCTGATACCCCATATGCAGATGATCCAAATATCCGAGTTGATTTTGTTAATAATGGCATAATGGCGTTATTTGAAAGTGCAAGATATCTCGTTGATGGAAAAGAAATTGAATCAATAGACCGTGAAGTTGATGTTGCAACAACAATAATCGGGCTAGCAAGATACTCCGATGATTATACAAGGTCGGCTGGTCCATCTATGATGTTTGCAAAGGATATTAATAATCACGCTGTTCACATTAATCATACTAGAGTAAAAGCAACACAAGATACTGCAATTGATCCAGCACCAGACGGATATACTAGACCAGCTGGTACCTTTGATGTCGTAGACATTAATCGCAATTTCAATCTAGGGTTTGCAACACGAGTAGCGACGTTACAAGGACAACGCCGACGGTTTTCATGTGCGATTCCGTTGCATCACATATTTGGATTCTGCAGAAATGTCAGAAAAGTCATCTATGGAGCCAAACACACAATCGCGTTAGTGCGAAAAGGCAATGACAATGATGCAATTTGGCGTACTGGTGCCGCTGATGGTAAAGTTTTTTTGAGTTAAATAGTATTGTGGATGCCAGTAATGACCCCATCAATTACCACGGAAGAGCGGCTACTTTCATTTATGGAAACAGGCGGTAAATCATTGCTAAGTTGGCTAACAACAACGACTGATGCCAAAGAGGATAATGTCGCTGGTACATTTACATGGCATTTGGCATCAAAACAAGGGGTTTCAGCTCCACGTCATATATTTATAGCGCTGCAGAATCGGAATCGATTAGGTTCCCAAGAACGCAGTCATATGATATTCGATCAATTAGGAGTAAATGAGGTTTCGCTGAGAATAAACGGACAACAAGAACCATCTGAGGATATACAGCTTGATTACGAAAAAAACCATATAGCACGTGTCTATCATCGGATGCTGTCATATATGGGTCGTGATCAAAATGTTGATACTGGTTTACAAATATCTCAACTTGATTTTAAAAGCCTCTATCCGATTTATTACTTTTCGCTGGAACATCTTGATTTAACAAGGCAATCCGTCGTTGACATACATTTTAGGGCTCGTATAGATCCTGGTGGTGTTAATTATAAAGCGGTTGCTGTTATTCTCAGCGACAAATCAATGTTGTTAGAAGGAGCTGGCGGACGAATGAGAATCGTTGATGCACCAGTGGAAAATATGTAAATGAAACTTGAAGAGTTTCCAATTAGATAAATTGAAAGCATAAATGTGTTTTACAATAAAATGACATATAGTGTTGTTAGTGTCAATCTGACTGATGGTCAGGTCAAGAAATTGCGATCAAAATCCGCTAAAGAATGTGGAACAACAATAACGTTAAAACCAGCGCAGATGTCCGGCGGTACACATAAAATATCATTAACGGATCGTCAAATAAAACATTTCAATGATGCAATGAAAAATAAGCGAGGGGTTCAAATTGTATTTTCGAAAGCTGCAGTCGCCAACATGATAAAATCAGGTGGTATATTTCCATTGTTAGCTGCAATACCAGCATTGATTGCAGCGGCTGCCCCAGCAGTGGCGAAAGCGGCAGCGTTGGGAGCCGTTGGGACCGCAGCAGGGATGGCGTTGAAAAAGGCAACTGGGAAAGGATATAAAAAAGGGAAAGGGTCTAAGACTACCAGGAACCCCGTATTCATGGTACAGCGGGAGATCCGTTCACGGATCGGGTCTAAGAATACCAGGAACGGTTTATTAGTTGAAAGCCCAATTGTTGAGGAGTCTATGACTGAGGAACCTATGGTTCCCATGTCCAATTTTGATTTAATTGATGCTCCTAAAAAACTAGGGATAAAAAACTTCAGAGGGGTTTTTATGAGAGATCAATTACCAAGAAAACCTAAACGCGTTGAAACCGGTATCATCAATCTTGATAACAGTAACGGATCGGGAACTCACTGGGTTGCATACGCGATTGATCCACGTGGAATTGTCTATTTCGATTCATATGGGTTAGCTCCGCCAAGAGAGTTTATGCGGTATATAAATTCTTCGATGAAACTCAAAGAGTTTCCGATTTTTTATTCCACGCTGCCAACACAACAATTAAATGATCCACCGATATGCGGCCGTGAAGTATTAAATGTCCTCGCGGAGATTTCATCGTCACAGAAACCACCTCATCTGGTTGTAAATAAATACACGAGTGGGAAATTACAAGGTAATTTTAGAGAATTAATAAATTAAAAATACTAGAGTCTTTACAATAATGATTAATATTTGGGGACAATCTCTGTCAATGTCGAAACCCACCGCGAAAACATCTGCGGATTCTATCAAGGATGTAAAAAAAATAATTAAAGATGAAATCGCTGAGACGTTAAATTTAGTAAATGTTGACCCGAACGAAATAGTTGTATTTCAAGACAAACAGGGTAAATTGAAAAGCAGTGATGTATCATTGGATGACATTTTAATACGACAACACGACGCCGCTGAAAACTCTATTGCGTTGTATTCCAACGGTGGACAACTTAAACCCGGCACACTTGTGTCTACGATCACCGACGCGATTGCCGCCCACGACAACAAGATTGCCACCCACGGCCGTGAGCTGGATGATTATATACGAGGTTATAATAGTTTTCGCAAAAATGTCGTACATAAGTTCTTTGGAACCCCGCTTGTGGTTAGCATGACTCTCGCTGAAATTAAAAACTATCTATCGCTATTCTTTTTTAACAAGGAGGCGGGAAGGATGATGAATGAAAATGAAATCAAGGCAAATTATCTCGATATTTACAATGATATTTCTAAAATAATAGAAAATCTTGAAAAGATACAAAAACCCACCAACGACGTCGTTAGTAAGTTTATTGGATCCCCACCTGTGGCAGACTCGACTCTCGCTGAAATTAGCGAGTTTATTATCAGGCATACTCACAATGCCTACGTCGCTAATAATTTATTTGGTGTCCCAGCTACATCTACGACGACTCTCAACGATATTATTAGGTTTATGGTGAGACAAGCAACACTTAATACCATCGTTGATAAATTTTTAGGGAAAACACGCAAATCTGAAACAACATCGTTGACAGGCATGACTCTCGCGGAAATTAAAAGCGCGTTTGACGAACAAAAATCCACTAACGAGTTCGTTAAAAATTTCTTTAAGGGGTCTGAAAGAGCAGCAGAGGAGGTGAACAGACCAAGTTTTCAAGCAAAAATAAGGCTTCTACGGAAACCGAAACTAAATCAGACAAATCGAAACTAAATTAGATAAACTGAAACTATTTCACATAAAAGGCTGCTATAGAGTCTCCCTAGGTAGGAAAGTGAACAGACCAACTTTTACAGGCGTCGATTTAGCAAACTGAGGCTTTCTCGAAAATGCTTAATATAAGCCTCCATTCATCAAAATAAAATTAAAAAAAAAACGACGTCATTTTTGTTGTCACCATCCCCTTTGCTGCTACGATGCTTGGAAAATTCGTGGAGTTTTCGGGTAAAAAAAAAGACGCCATTTAGTTGACGTTCACCTCCTCGGCTGCTATGAAAATCTTCGATTTTTACTAACTAAATATTTGATCAAGTCCTTAAGATTTCACAAACAAACTAATTTGTAAAACCTCACCTCGTAAATCAATCAGATTATTAGATTGGTCAGTGAGTTTAAAATTAATTCTCGTTAACAAATTATTATGACATCGCATATAGACTAGATTAGTTGGGTCTTCAATAATTAGAAATCCTGGAGGAGCCGTTGGTGCAAATGAGTATAAAATATATCCTTGCTGAGCTTGATTTGATTGTTCGAGATTTATTTGATAATTTCCTTCGATAACGTCACATACTAAATTGAGCGCAATCACCGTTGAAATATTCACATTGTTCGGAGCAATATGTCTACCGCCGCCTTCTGGATCATTATTAAATTTCAGAATATTTGCTGGGGGATTCTTCAATTTTTTCCAATTATCGTGGATTCTTTTGAACCCAATATCAATAGCATCGTCAAGTTGTTTCTTTAGTTTATCCGGGTTATATCCAGGGATTTTAAAATCTTTAATCTCCGTTTTATTAATCTTATATAGATCCGCAAACTTATCATGTAATATCTCTTCATTTAATACTTCTTGAATAATTTTCGAGTGAAATATTTTCATATCGTCGATGATTTTATTACCCGTTTCTACGACGTTGATAAATTCATCCTTGGTGAGAGAGCCGGATTTAATAGATATTAGCAGTCGTGAAAAATCATTATTCATTACTGTGAAATTTCCGTTGATGAGAGGGAGGTAGATTGATTCAAAAATTTCTTTATTCAAGAATTTATTAGGAGCATAATCTTGATAATTTTTGGCTTCATTGACGGGTTTTATTTTGTTGGTGATATAATCGGATTTCTTAGGTTCGGGTGGAAAATCCTTCGAATTTTCTCGCGAGTTATCCGGTGGTAATTCAGGCCATCCTAACACTGATCTTATAGAACTCTGATAAATATCTACAACGTATCCTTCTGTATTTATCTCGATAGCGGATGATAATGTTGGTTCGTGAACTGTTATAGCGATTTTTGATTCTTTTCCGGTGAGAGATTTTATTCTGCGTTGAAATTCAGCATTGATCTGTTCGATTTGATATGACCCAGTTGGTATAGAAACAACCTGCCAATCTGGTGTTCCGTCTTCACGATTCTTGTTTGCAAATACCAAGGAATTATTCGGTTGTTGACCACCAAATGCTACCGATCTAATATTAGGCCAGCTATGATACACTCGTAGTTTTGCTAGTGCGATCTCGCTCACGGGAACAGGAATTGGAAAATTAACACTAAATTCGGGACGTGTTGAGGTTATTGATATCGTGCTTGTTTTCACCGGTGTTGTATTTGTTACTATTTGTTGAAGTAGTTCTTGCGACGACATTATTATTATTATTCTGCTCTAATTTCAGCATTGTTGATTTATACAATTGAGCCATAGTTGAAAATTCGCTATCTGATATTGTTGTGTCATCCAACGACGATGATATCAACGAGGATAATTGCGAGTAACCGGCAGATGCAATATGATATTTAATTAAATAATCATGTAGTTTACTCTGGCTACACGATGATAGTTTTTTTGTGATCCCAGTTAATATACCAGCAATTGTAGCCACTGCGGAAATAGCGATTGGAACTACGACCGGAGCAATCATTGTAACCGAAGATAGTATTATTCCAGCAGCAGTGATTACTCCTGACACCGAGTACACGGTGATATCAACTGTGGTTATTCTTCGTTTGTATTTTTTGATTTTTATTTGATACTCCTCACAGAGAGAGCTGAGTTTAGTTTGAAACTCTTTGACTTGATCATAGCGATACTGATTCGATGATGGAGTCATTTTATTTTAAAAGCGTTAGTATTTTTAATTTAACTGTTTACTTAAATCCGCTACGAATTCTACGTACCACGTTACTGAAACCTTGGCTAGATTTTTATCATCATTTGTTATCGTGAATTGTTCAGTTGTATCCTTGTCGATTATCGTTGATATTGTATTATTGACTCCAGATGAACTACTTGATGATATATTGAATTGAGTCGGTGATACTATTGTTAATCGATAAATACCCTTGACTGCTGCGGTTATGTTTAAAATGTTATCTGTATGTGTCCACGTATATGATCCGTGTTGAATCATGTATACTACGTTGATGACAGTAGATTTATTATGAGGAATTTTTACTTTTTCAACAACGTTTATCATTCTCATTGCATCATCCCTTATTGCGTTGTTGAATGTTTTAAGTTCATCGATGGATTTTTTAATATCGGGAAGTGTTATTTCAATTTTATCAAATGGGCTCCCAATAAACTTATCCATGAGGTTTTTACGAAACGTCATAAATAGTTTCGTGTGTTTTTCATATTCGGATTGAAGAGTTGCTAGTTCTAACATAGAATCTTTTATTACGGTGAATTTTGGTTCAGTCACTGGTGGATTTCCAAAAAATTCTAGCAGGGGTTTATCAATTTTGTCAACTATATTTCTTTGTAATGCAGTAAACTGGTCAAATACAATTATATGATCATCATACTTATCATTAAGCGATTTTAATGAATTCACCGTGTTATCGTATGTTGTTAATTTATCCGTAATTGTTGAAACAAGTACACCTGGTTTGAGTTTACCCTCATCAGAAAATAACGCGATAGTATCCTCTGCTGCGTCTCGTTGTTTAACCAAAATATCATTAAGAGAGATATTACTACTTTTCAACTTACCCTGACGATCTTGAAAAACAACTATTTCACCAGGATCAACATTTGCTAGGTTTAATATTTCGGATATTTCATCTTCGATTAATTTTTTAACATCCTTGTTATCAACGGTTTCAACTCCACTATCAGGTTTCTTCAGCGATGATAAAGGTCGTCCCCAAATATCAATCATTATTATAGAAATCTTTTTATTATTCAAATCCTATGGATTTCTAATCCGAGAAACGCTAGCGTTTCTACCGCTAGTATACTCATTTACTACTATATGAGGTGGTTTTGAAAATCTTTTGGATATAGCATCAAGTACGTTTAATACTTCATTACCACATATTGGTGGATCAAGCATTGTTTGTGTTGGTAACGTAGAATACCAAGTCCTCATTGGAAGGGTTTTAATATAACGCATAAATTCTTTCGGCGGCGCTAATCCATATGAATCAAAATAAATAATCCCACGTGGATCAATTGCGTAACAAACCCAGTGAGTTCCAGGTCCGGAGCTGTTATCTAAATTAATAATACCGGTTTCAACATCATTTGGTTGTGCCGGTAACTGATCTCTCATAAAAACCCCTCTGAAATTTTTTATTTTTAATTTTTTAGCGGTATCAATTAAATCAAAATTGGACATAGGAACTATATCGTTCTTGGAATTCGAAGACCCTTTCCGCTGTACCATGAACTCGGGGTTCCTGGTAGTCTTAGACCCTTTCCTTTTTTTTTATACCCCTTTCCAGTTGCCTTTTTCAATGCCATTCCTGCTGCGGTACCAATAGCTCCTAATGCTGCTGCCTTCGCTACCGCTGGGGCTGCTGCGGCAATCAACCCTGGAATCAACCCTAACAACGGGAATATACCACCAGTCTTTTCCATGTTTTTAATCGCGCTCGTAGAAAGAGTAACCTGAACTCCTTTTTTTTCTTTCAGTGCTTTATTAAAATGATTAGTCTGAGTTTTTGTCAGCGATAGCTTATTCCCTCCGCCATTCATTTGATTAGGTTTCAGCGTTATTGTGGTTCCACATTGCTTAGCTGATTTGGATTGTAATTTTTTTAGCTGACCAGGTGTCAACGTAACATTAATATTACTATACGACATTATACAAAACAGATTGATTCTAAATCGGAAATGCAAGCATTTCTAAATTCAATTAAAGATTTTCCACTGGTGCATCAATAAGTCTCATTCGTCCACCAACACCTTCGAGTAGCATTGATTTATCACTGAGAATAACAGCAATAGCTCTATATTCAGGGATAGCACCACGAAGTACACGAGCTCGGAAATGTATATCAACGACGGACTGTCTCATTAAGTCAAGATGTTCCAACGAAAAGTAATAAATTGGATAAAGAGTACTAAAATCCAACTGTGATATTTGTAGACCAGTATCGACATTTTGATCACGTCCCATATACGACAGCAATCGATGATAAACTCGTGCAATATGGTTTTGACCGTAATTAAGTTGTATATCCTCGGATGGTTCTTGTTGTCCGTTTATTCTCAGCGAGACTTCATTAACACCTAATCGATCAAATATCATATGGGAGGAGAGTTGATTTCCAATTCTCGTCGTATCCTGTAACGCAATAAATATATGACGTGGAGCTGAAATACCCTGTTTTGATGCCAGGTTCCACGTAAATATGCCGTTAACAGTTGATTGTACAACATCTGTACTCATTGTTAGCCAACTTAATAATCTCTTCCCCCCTTGATCCATAAATGATAGTAAACGTGGTTCTGTTGACAACGATGGAGTCAGCACTGGCATCCAGAGTGATAGTTTTGTTAAAACGACTTTACCGGCATCAGCATTTGGGTTTGCAGCATCTGCTGGAATCCTCCAAATTGCATCATTGTCAGTACCTTTTCGCACAACCGCTATAGTATGTTTCGCTCCATAGATAACTTTTCGGACATTTCTACAGAATCCAAATATATGATGTAGTGGAATCGCGCATGAAAATGATCTGCGTCCCCCTTCCAACATTGACATACGTGTTGCAGCTCCTAGATTGAAATTAGGATCATTGTTTATAATCATATCCTCGGCATCAATATTAGCGGCACCAGCATTATTCTTTGGTCGTCTTACAACAAATGGATTTTTCCCAGTGGTATTTTTAATATCCTTTGCAAACATCATAGAGGGACCGGCTGATCTTGTATAATCGTCGGAATATCTCGCTAGCCCTATTATTGTTGTTGCTACATCAACATCACGTTCTATCGACTCAATTTCCTTTCCATCAATGAGATATCTTGCACTTTCAAATAACGCCATGATACCATTATTGACAAAACCGACTTGAGTACCGGCTGGATATGGCGCTGGTACCGCAGGAGTATCAGCAGCTGTTACGAGTTCACCTTCGACTTCAATAAAGGCTTCAGCGGGTAAAAAGTATTTACTAGTATCATGAACTTGAAGTTCAATTCGTGACCGAAGATCAGGTTGCACTGCGTGATAAGCAAAAAATTGATAATCACGTACAGATTCATCTTTAAGTACTGGGGCTTCCATGTCAAATGCAACATCAGGGTTCTGTTTGAACATTTTTTATTATATATCCGATGGTCTAAATCAAAAATTACAAAGTAATTTAAAAAATTCTGAAAGTAATTTAAAAAATTCTGAAGGAATTTTGAATTGAAAACCCAAGGAATTCATTTAGAGAAAATCGATTTTCATGAAATTATGTCGACGGATTAGCCAAAAAACAATACAAAATCAATAAAAAAAACATCGAAAATTCGATGAAACAACATATTTTAGCCTCACATGATAAAAAATCTGATCAAAATCGATTTTCTCTAAATGAATTCCTGGGGTTTTCATCCTCGATTTTCATGAAATTTTGTCGATGAATTGCATAAAAACACTAGAAAAATGAGTAAAAACACTAGAAAAATGAGTAAAAAAAGTAAAAAATCTAACAAAATTAGCAAATTATAAATATTTTATAATATAAAAATAATTATTTAGTTGGGTGTATTTTAATAATGATGATGAAAATATCTGATAATGAAGATAACGTTAGTAGAATCACAAGTGATTCTGACATTAATGATTCTGACATTAATGTTTCTGATACAAGTGATTCTGACACAAATATTTCTACAATAACCATAACAACTGAGCATCCTATTCAAATAAATAGAATCACAAGTGATTCTGACACAAATATTAGAAACACTAGTGTTTCTACAATAACTATCATAATTGGAAATCCTGTTCAAATAAATATTTCTAACGTTTCCGGCGAATCTTCTTAAAACCACTTCCCGAAAGCCCACTTCCTGCTATCATATTTGCTGTTATATTATCCTGGGCGTTAGTCATTAACGACTGTAGTTTTTTATCCACGGCGTTATTTATTATTTTACTAACCTGTGTAGGCATTACTGCAGTAGATGGCAGTGAAGTCATTCCAGAAACACTAGTGTTTCTAATGCTAGCATTTCCAGGTTTTGATTGGAAATTCGAAGAATTTCTACGTCGAACTAGCGCTGTTAGTTTATCCCGAGCGGCTGAAAATGCCTTACTAGCAAGATCACCAACAGTGTTAATACCCTTATCTCGGATAACATCAATTGCTTTCATTGCTGCCTGTTTTGCAAATGGAGCCACTTTTGGAGCCATTCTTGAAAATAATCCCATTATAGTATTACCGAGACCATCTCCATAGTATACTCGGTATTTTGGTAATCGTGAGTTTACCACGTAGACGTTAGTTGGTTTATCATGGTTGTAGTGTATGATCATTCTTCTATATACAAAAACACTAGTGTTTTTCCAAATGCTAGTGTTTCCAATTATCTAATCACGAAATCCTACGGATTTCCAGTGACATTAGTCACTATGATAACCATGAGAATTTTCGGCTAACTCCTCAATGAAATCTCTATATGTTGCAATATCCATGATACCACCTTGAAATAACCTCCTACAGATATCAGCTGCTTCATTGATTATTTCCAGTGAGTTATTTCCGGCTCGTTTTCCTCCTACAAGTACTTCTAATCGTGCTATATCACCGAGAATATTGCCAGGACATGTTACACTAGAGTTTTCAACGCTAGAGTGAAAATCCATAGGTGAATATCCCTTTCCGGTTTTTTTCTTAGTTTTTGCTTCTCTTTGTTGTTCTTCTTGTTGTTGTTGTTGTTGTTTGTCATATTGTTTAATTCCATCTTTAAATTTTATATATCCCAACTCTTTCGTATTCAAACGATTAATACCCCTGACTATTTTATACAAATTATCAGCCCATTTATCCCGTGTTATGGTACTCTTTTTATACTCGTCCTTCAAAAAATCATTTTTTGAATAATAGCTTTGAACAGCAAAATTACCAAAAATATCATAATTGCTGGGTTTCATTGATTGAAATTGTTTTATTTGTTCTATACCCGTCGGAGTGAGTTTTTCTATAAAGGCAACACGACTCTTCGTGGAAACAGCTCCCTCTTGTTCTTCTTCTTCTTCTTCTTCTTGTTCTTGCTGTCGTTGTAGTTCTTCTCGTTCTTCTCGTTCCTGCTGTCGTTGTAGTTCCATCTCCCCTGCGATTTCACCTGGAAGTATTTGTACAGCTTGTTTCGTTTGTTTAGTTCGTTTTGCTATTTTCTCCAACACAGGGAGAAGAGGCTTCTCTGTTCTAGGACCTTCTTTAGGGACATCTCCGTATATCGCCCGTTCAGTTGCTGTTTTCACATCTGTAGTTGCCTTGACAACCGGTTTGAAGAGTTGTTCTGTATCCTCTGTGAAGTCAGTCTGAAATAATTGCCGCTGTTGAAGTTTTTCGCGGATTCTATCACGAAGGGGTAATATTTTCTTAAGAGCTTCAAGTCTTTCTCTAGCTAATCTCGTTGTTAATGATTCTCCTATCATTATTAAAAGAGTATCACTAATTGTCAAATAAAAACCCAAAGGATTTTTTAATGCAAAGCATTTCATTGCAAATCATTTCGAAAGAAATCACTAACTAAAAAATGTAAATCATTTTAATACTTCCCCCTTACACACATAATTTTACTTCCTCATACCGTACTGGTTATACAAACAAAGGAGGCTCTCTACGCGTGGGCTCATCACCTTCAGAGTTTTCCATTAATGTTTTTAATTGTCTCACTTTACAATTAATAAGTCTCTTTTGTTCATATTCTAATCCTAATTGCTTACGTACACGTTCAACGATGCTACATAATGGTACGAAGACATTAACATCTTCAGTATTTACTAAGCTCTCACGTATAAGCTTTTGTATATTCTTAATTAAAAAATATTTTTTAGATAGGACATATTTTCCTGTCTGTTCTGCAAATTGTATATCCTCGAAATTGGTCATAATTTGATCACAATCCAAACCTGAACATAATTTTACATTTTCATCCTTCAACTTGTTGATTTCAATAATAATCAATTTGAGATTTTCAATATTCATATATATATAAAAATATATTTGTTTAAATGCAAAGTATTTCAAATACAAAGTATGAAAATTCTTTAGAATTAAAAATGCAAAGTATTTCAAATACAAAGTATTTTAAAATGAATTCTGGATACACTAAGGTGTTGATCATCTTAGTATACCCAGAAGCTTAATGCGATTATAGGTGATTATGATTATATATAATGAATGACGACGGCACATTTACCGTTTTAAACCCCCTTGGTGTTTTATACATCAAGCAGCGCGCTCAACGGTTAACCGACAAACACATAACAATAGATTATAGGTGAACAATGAATGAATTGATTTCAATGACAATGACGACGGTACAACAATAGATTATAGGTGAACAATGGAATGAATTGATTTCAATGACAATGGATGACGCGGGCTATTCTACATTCAAGTGTAAACAAAACCGCAAAATCGAAACTTTGGTTTTGAATGTCAATAATAACGTTCATACCACGTGTGACGGTGTGGTTTTGTTTACACTTGAATTTCGGCTAATGCCCAATTATAATAAAGACGAATTTGTATATATACACTCATTACGACGAGGTGATATAAAATAGGTGTAGTGATTGTAATTATTTGTTTGTTTATTAGCGATCACTGACAACGTTGAAAACACGCATAATACTTGAAACAGACATTAAAAAAAATGTTTAAATACGACGTGTTTATAAAACAGTTTTGTTAATACTTGAAAAAAGACAAAATTGATTGTGTTTTGTTCGGATTTATTTAATTATAACAGCCAATCAAAAATCGAAGATTTTCCAACACTAGCGTTTCCGTGTTTAAGATCCGTAACTCTGTCATTGGTGGAAATCCTATGGATTTCACACGCGTTATACCTAACGGAGTTATCTCCCATGTGAAATTGCAAAATTGAAGATTTTCAATGGAAATTCTTTCACAATTTCACGAAGCAATTTCCAATGCAAATTATACATAAACAAACTGAATTTTGTTTTTAAAACGCTTTGAAAAAGCGGTCTTATAAATTCCTTCTGCTACTTTTTGTACCGAGGGGGGGAAAATATCGAAATACCTACCAGCTTCTGTCATTGATTGAAATACCATCTCCGTGTCAGTATTAAACGATCTTACAGGTCTAGCAATTTTCGGGTATTTCCCAGTTCTTCCTCGTTTTGTGTTTTCACATTGAGAAATAGCTTGAAGGTTGTTCAATTTGTTATTCTTGGGATTAGAATCAATATGATCAATAACAAAACCATCCTTGATTAATCCATTATGCACTTCATAAACGAAACGGTGATTGAGATACATTTTCCCTCCAGCATTAAACATCAAATAACCCATACCATTATCCCGCCCAACAGATTTCTTATTTTTACTGTGTCTAACAACACCATCACTAGAAGCTTCGTAATTTTTAATAACAGGATGTCTTTGAAATTCTTGGCTCATTTGTATATATAATATATCTATTTGTCTAATTCATTAATTGGCTGAATTATAACATTAACAAATCTTTTTATATAATCAGCCGTAGTTTTTATGATTTTGCTATTGACGTCGTCAGGATTTTTGATTCTTCGCTTGTCATAATAACGTTTTAACTCTCTATAACGCTTACCCCCGCAATTAATGCATAACTGCGACTTGCCTCTTACACCTACCTCACAATGCAAGCATGGTAGAGGTCCCTCCGAACCGTTTCTCACACTCTGCATATGATACCCACAGAATTCATTTCTGCATGATTTGTTACACGGAGTCTTTGATCCAATCATAAGCCATTTGCAATGATTCATTATATAAAATTTTCTTATTTAAATACTTGTTTTAATTATAATATGAAGGAGTTCAAGAGATTATCGAAAATTAAGCCTTGGAAAAATGTTAGATTTAATCTCGATAGAATCTCTGATATACCTAAAAGTCTAGTAGATGATAAACCACTATTGAGTAAAATCAGCGACTGTTTTAATGAGTTTAAGCGTGATGGAGCATCTCATACGTGGTCGACATTTCGAATTATTGATGAAGATGTCAATATACCCGTAATTGATGCTACTATGAATGATATAAGAGCAGCTGTGATACTTTCACACCTTGGTGAAATTGCAAAGCAATTTCTACGGAGGTATTTTTTTAGAATAAAATTCATTATCGAAGAGGAAGGTGAATGGATTATCAGAGATAAATTTGACCCAATCCTTAAGGATAAAAAAACTGTTATTGTGAGTAGAGATTCCAAACCAGGAATTCTAACTGGAATTGACAAACCATACTATGAGAAATCTTACCCTGTAACAGCAGTTGTGTATGGGTTATATCCAATAAATAATAATCCAAGTATTGCAAAACTAGCTCCGATGTTTTCATCATCAGTGGCTTTGCCACTTAATTGTGTAGCAACACGGTTAATAGAACACTTCACAAATGCATCCCGGGGAAACAAATTAACTGATCTACGAAGAAAAAAAATAACCGAATGGGAACTAACAGTGAAACAACGCGGGGCAACGATTTCCGATATAGCTAAATTAGAAGCATTATTAAAATTTCCAATATCGGTAGCGACAATAACCGGAGAAGTATTATACGAACCGAAATATCAATCGCGAGGAGCTCCAATTGAAATTATCGATCATAACAAACACGCGTGGACACCAGCGGTAAATATATTTCCACGAGAAAGAACTATTCGATATATCCCTAAAGAATTTTCTAGGGATGATTTCTATGAAGAGAAATTATTTGATGCTATTCACGCGTTAACCAAAGACGACCCTGTGTCAGTATGGTTACTCAGGAGTAATGAGGATCCGGAAATAGGATTTGATCAGTTTGTAAAACCAAATGGTGAATTATATCGAACTGAAGAATTAGATACTAGAATGAGAAAAATCGCTAATGAGTATTTAGAAGGAAACACTAGCATTTCTACAGAAAAACTACTTACGGATAGCTTCACAATTCCATCAGTGGTAGCTCACTTCGCACGAGAAAAGAATTCATGGCGTCCAACACGAAGTGATTTTCTGGAGGACGTGAAGTTGAGTTGCGTCGAATTTGGTCATGGAGGATTGTGGAATACGAAATACTCACGTGATGGTATGATTTCAATTGATATATCCGCGTGTTATCCTGGAAGTTTTCTCGGATATGGAGAATGCTCTGAATATTTTAAACGATTTGGACATCCCACACATGAAATGACTCGTGTTGCGATTAATGGTCCATTGCCTGATTTTGATTTAACCGGGTTCGCTCGTGTGATATCATTCGAATTAGCTACAGGGTTACATCCGTGTAGTTATCTTTGGCTTGGTAGACATATGTATGAAAAAGCGTGGATGTCAATTGTGCTATTGCGATATATGATCGATTGTGGTATGCTAATATCGTTAATTGTCAGTGAAGCGATTATTTGTTATAACGCTCAGAAAGATGTTTGGTTACCAAAACCCGATCTCGAAAAAATAATTAACGAACAACGAAAACAATTTCTAGATGGAAATTCGAAGAATTTCAGCGAGGAACAAATCATAGATTGGTCTAAGAAATTATTCGAAGGTAGTAATAGAGAGGCTAAAGAACTCGGACGAAGAATAATCGGTAAATTCACTCAAGGTGGAAGATTTGACAATGCAAAATATTCTTCGAGATTAATCATAGACGATGAAGAATACAATTTCATAATATCTGATTTAATAAAAAAAGGGAAATTTGTAACCCGTAAGAACGCTTTTCTATCAGGGGAATTAGATGAGGAAGCTTACAAATCTGCGAGCGGAACTAATAATGTTTGGGTAGATGATGTCCTTCGAAATGGTAAGAAACTAGGTACGGTTGTTACCTACTGTGATGGAAAAAGTTGTCAATACACACAATTGAGAAGTTCTATGCTAGCCTATTCTTGTATTAATCTATTCTCGATGATAAATAGATTTCCTAATACCGCGGTTAGAGTAGCTACTGATTCGATGTATATCCATGAGAAATACAAATCAGATGTAGCTAAATTCACAGATCCTAAGGAAGCGTGGGGAAATTGGAGGTTTAAAAAAGAAACACTACATGAGTATTGTAAATCCGCAGATGTTGCTATGGATGATAAATACTTGAAAAGTAACCATAATATCTCAGAGATTCAATCAGAATTTTCTACTGCACCGCCCGTATCCGATCCGATTTGTAGATACAAGACAATTTATTTAAACGGCTGTGGTGGATCAGGAAAGACAACTCGTGCAATCGAATTATTTCGTAATAGAAACACAAGTGTTTCTAACATGATTGTGTTAACACCAACTCACAGACTCGCCAGAGAGATGATAGCGCGGGGGGTAAAAGCTTGTACTTATCACAGCTTCTTTCGATGGAAAGGCGATAATTGGACTCCTGATCGAATGGGAGATAAATTCATTCCTGATGTAATAATCTGGGATGAAATATGCACGGTATCGTTAACAGTATTACAGATATTTCTTGAATGGTTGTTATTGAAAAATAAAAAAGTCGTCATGTGCGGGGATCACGGCCAACCGCAGCCATTTGTTGGTGGATCTCCACATGAATGGCTAAAAGGATTTGTAGATTATTATGAAGAGATTAATACCGACCATAGATCACTTGATGAACAATTACGCGAGTTCAAAGCGCTAATTAGATTACAACCGGATAAAATCCAATGTGAAATAGCGCGTGAAATAATCTCTGAAACTCCCATGAATGATTTTTGGGAAATGTGGAAGCCAAATGATTTAATAATCGCGAGTAGAAAAATAGTCAGAGACGCACTTCAGATGAAGTTGTTTGCGCTACATAAAGAAAAATTTGCAACGCTTCCAGTACCACTCTGTTATAGACCTAAGGATACACGAAAGCAGAATATCGACGTTGACATTCCTGGACAACAACAAAAGCAGAATTTAGTATTAAATGATATTGTGTTGGTTGATATCAGCGTCGTTAAAGATGCATTAGGTGATGATAAATCCCCATGGACGTTAGGTTATGCAGCAACAATACACTCTTCACAGGGATTGACTATATCCGATACAACTCTTTGGATAGTAGATAATCATATTGAGTGGTCAAATTTAGTTTATCTCGCAGTATCCAGAGTACGGCGAATAAACCAACTTCGAAGAATTGTGGTTAATGATAATGACAATACAATAAGTAATATACACACCGATGATAATATAATCAGAAAAAAACTCTCTGGTTATAAACAACAGGATAAAAAAAATAAAAGAGAATTTGACATTGATGCTGAATTAATTAAGACACTAAAGCAACAACAGAACAATCACTGCGCGAGTTGTAATTGTATAATGAGTTGGAATTGGTCGGATAAAGATCCTCGCCAATTCACCGTAGACAGAAAAAATAACAATCTCGGTCATGTCAGAAACAATGTGATGTTGACCTGTCTTGAGTCTAATAGACGCCGGGGTGACAGCACCCTGGGTGCTAATTAAGACCACGCGGTGGTAATTGAGTATCCTCGGGAATCACTTGTAATTGTTCGCGTGTAAATCCTCGCTGAGGAGCAGTTGAATCCAGTCTATAGATTGGAGGTCTACCCGTAGATCGTGTTATGCCGGATATTTTATGCGTAGTGACACTCCAAATAGGATCAGTAGCTCTTTTTTTACCACCCTCAAGCTCTCCTGGTTCATATAAGTACCTTACAATGACATTACTACCAAGAATTGGTTCTTTTTGTGAAATTCCTTGGATTTCCATTTTGATAGACGCCTTCTTAATAGCGTTGACAGGTTTCATATTAATTGTTCTAGTAATCTCATTATTGATTGCGGTAATCACAGCTGGTAATCTCTTGACCCATTCACGGGATCGTTTATCCTGGATGAATTCTTTTGCGTATTGATATCCGAATAACCGCTCAGCAAGGGTTTTATTAAACCGTTCAACAATTGCCTGATCGCGATGTAGCGCAGTGTGTCCTCGTCTGATGGCGACATTATGATGTTTCATCGTAGATGTAACAACACCTTGAAATTCCTTGCCAGGATCAACTTGTAACAGATTTGGCCAGCGCAGAGGACCTCGTCGATAAATCCTCTCAAATGCAGAAGCTACTTCAGTAGATGATTTTGTCCTTAACGGTTCTGCTTCTTTGTATCGACTTGCAATATCAACTAACGTTAACGCGTATTTGTAACCGTTGTCATGCGGCAGAAATAGTATATCAGCTTGATGAACTTCATTAGGTGTTGTAACATCAAAATGCGAATAGTTAATTTGTTTAGGCGCTGGTAGATAAATTTGCCATATTGCTTGTTTAGATAACCAGTTTGCCGCTGTAGTTTTTTTCACCTTTGATGCACTAGCTAGTTTATTGATTGCTGCGTAACCTCTCCAGTATCCTCTCGGAGAATAATAAATAGATTCCATATTAAAATGCTAGCATTTTCAATTACCAGCACCTAACATCAATTTACCCTTCATAGCAGATTTTACCAACCACGAAGCCAATTTTTCTTTGAAGGATTTATCAGGAATAGCATTTAACGCATGAATTAATTTTACATCTGCGAGATGTCTGTGTTGAAGATTGCTGCTTTTATAAGCGACATCATGAGCATGACACGCCTTATCAATAGCGTTTATTGGATACTCGCCGGGTCGGGGCTGATTTTGATCATCAAGTCTGATATCTAATCGTGTTCCCGGTCCACAGTAGCTATATCCTGGAAGGTGCTTTTCTCCTGGATACTTTGCCCACGGTGTTCCTGGGAGTTTTGTCAATTTGGCTGCAATATCACCTCCTCGTTTTTTTTTAAAGGTTTCGTGGAAGTAAATCTAAATTTTTTCGTACTACATTGTACGCATTTACCAGAAAGCGCTGATCGATTATTTTTCGTTGTAATAGTCGTCAAGTCATTTGTGCCAGTACGCGTCCTACATTTCACACAATATAAATCCATAATTATATTATATAACGGCATGAATGTAATTGATTATTCAGCTACTCGACGACGGGAACCTATTAGACACCATGCAATGTTACCAAATTCTATTCGCGCGATTATCATCGGACCATCTGGAAGTGGTAAAACACAATTGCTACTTAATTTGATAACGAGATGGATGAAGTGGGATAAATTGTACATGATTGCTCCGAGTGTAGACGATCAACGATGTTATGAAGTATTAAAGGATTTTAATGATGCCGCGCAAGAAATTAACGGCGATGGTGTTATTGAGTTTATAACCGATATCGAAGAGGCACCTAGTATTGATGATATTGATGGAAGTATTAACAATTTAGTCGTATATGATGATATTATGTTAGATAATCAAAAGAATCCTGCTAGAATATTTTCCAGAGGCAGACATAAAAACACCGATGTGATATATATCACTCAACGTTACACTCAAATACCAAAAGTGATCAGAGATAATTGCAATATGCTGTGTGTATTTAACGGAGTTGATACTCATACTCTTAGAAATATTTGGCAAACTTGGTGCGGTGGTGATATGGATCATAATCGATTTAGAAATTTCTTTAGCCACGCTCAGTCAATCCCACACGGATTTGTGACGATAAATTTATCAGACCCTCGGACAAGATATCGTATCGGACTTGATCAAATATTTAGTTAGTAAAAATCGAAGATTTTCATAGCAGCCGAGGAGGTGAACGTCAACTAAATGGCGTCTTTTTTTTTACCCGAAAACTCCACGAATTTTCCAAGCATCGTAGCAGCAAAGGGGATGGTGACAACAAAAATGACGTCGTTTTTTTTTAAATTTTATTTTGATGAATGGAGGCTTATATTAAGCATTTTCGAGAAAGCCTCAGTTTGCTAAATCGACGCCTGTAAAAGTTGGTCTGTTCACTTTCCTACCTAGGGAGACTCTATAGCAGCCTTTTATGTGAAATAGTTTCAGTTTATCTAATTTAGTTTCGATTTGTCTGATTTAGTTTCGGTTTCCGTAGAAGCCTTATTTTTGCTTGAAAACTTGGTCTGTTCACCTCCTCTGCTGCTGAAAGTAACAGCGTCGATACGACATATAGTCGTATCGTCGAGCATTATGGCGTCCAAACAAGTTCTGGATTTAACGACCTTTTGACTTCATTTTTATAGGCCATGATAAAAAAATACTAAAAAAAAACGAAATCGAAAAAACCTATCTCGATGTCCTCAACGAGTTTGTTAAACGAGACTCAACGTTCGATTTCGTACAAAAACCAATCAATGATGCCGTTGTTAAGTTCTTTGGTCCCATCCACAACACGATTACTCGCGAAACGTTGGCAACCCTAAACCTCGATAAAATTAAGCACAGGCTTAACGAACTTAACAACGTCGATGATGGGTTCTTTGGAGACTCGCGTAACGTGGAAATATCTCTCACGGAAATTAAGCGCGTGCTTGACGAACAAAAGCTCACCAGCGAAATGGTTAAAAATTTCTTTGAGGGTTCTGAAAGCCATAATATCACGACGACATATTCTCAACTCAGCAGGTATTATGCCACCCAAAAAGATTTGAAAATTGACCTCCTTTTGACTTTATTTTTCGAAAGACGCGATAGAACGATAATGAAAGATACCGAAATCAAAAAAACCTATCTCGACGTCATCGACGATATTGCTAAACTACGAGAAGATTTTGAAAAGGTAAAAATTCCGCATCCAGACATAGGCGTTAAAAATATCGTGTATAAGGTCGATCATGGGACCTTTGATTGGGTAAAAAACTCTAATGCTAAATTGAAAGTCACTAACGTGAAGTGGCCCCATGGTATCTACAGGATGACGTTAATCTCTAACAAGCAATTTGATATCATCGTGAAAGGTAAAACCTACTTTGGTGGCACCACGACAGTAATTATCGCGGGGGGAGAAGAAGAATTTGAGATTGTCGCGGTTGATAACATCATTAGAAAACATATAGCCTGGTGTTTAGAATTCGTAGGTGAAGTAGACATCCCCCTGATCTACTACCCTGACGATGATGAATAATTGAAAACACTAGCGGGTTTAAAATAACAATGTCAACGAAATCAATTGAACCGATAATAGTCCCGTTGACGGAGTCAATGGAATCACAATCGCCAATGACGCCGTCATCGCAATATCGATATGATACCGTGAAAGAATTTTCCGCGAACTTGAAATCACTTTCTGAGCGCTATTGTGAAAAAATGAAAAAGTACCGACGCAGCGTAGCAATCATCGACATCACCGTGTACTCGGTATCCGGTGTGATGGCCAGTGCCGGGGTTATTTTGTCGACGGTGACCATGATGGCTCCGATTGCAGTTCCAATTGCTATCTCCGCGGCAACAACAATTGCGGCAGTCGCCACCGCGATAACTAAAAAGTTATCATCGTGTTCTCAGAAAAAACTCAGTAATTATACAGCTCGGTACCGGGTGGTATTTGACGCATACTCGAAATTATCTGAGTTGATCTCGCTGTCGATAGATAATTCGTTCATATCCGATGTTGAATTTTCCACGATGACCCAGTTGTATAACTCCGCGATGTTGAAATTAGAAATTGAAGACAGCGTTAACAATAATGTCACTACAATTCAACGAATTGCAACTGCTTCAACGAATCGCGGAGAATACTCCGATACGAACAAGCATGATATCAATAACATCAACAAACCCTGAATTTAGTGTGAACTTCCCTTCTCCGATTCCAGTGCGTGAGATCACGCTGGCAAAATTACGAGTATATCATAGCTGGCCTAATATCAGATCGGTTGCATTTGGCGGTCATCAACCCAATAACGCACTGGTGTTCTCGTATAAGAATAAACCCGATGGCACTCCAGCGTGGGAAACTGGGTCGTACCAAATTGAGCAAATCGGTGCTGAAATTCAGCGTAGAATAAAATCAATTACTGAAAAAGAATCAAAAATAGCTATTAAACTTCATGAACCGACGCTCTCGTCGTCGATCGAAATAAGCACAGAGGGATACATTGTAGATATCTATAACAGCTCGTTAAGAACAGTGTTAGGATGGCCTGAAGAACCACCAAAAAAATCCACCGCCGACTTAACCACTGACGTACAATCATATCATGAAATTAATCCCAGTTATCGAGATAATTTATCTGATATAAGAAAAGGAAGAATCACCGATAGATTTATATTTACCAATAAAGACACATTGCAATGGGATTTTATCATTAAAAGAACAGCCAACTCATCTGTTACTATTTCATTTACGCTAACTGACGTCCGTGGCTATTTTAATGAAATTAATGAAATTAAACAATTATATGACACACAACTAGAACAACTACGGAAAACAAAATCGCAAAAACACGTTGAAATAATAAATCAACTTATATCTGACATGGAATATATCTATGAACTAATTATTCAAACAATAATTAATGACAACAGCGACAGTAAACAACGATTCCTATCCGAATACAATATCACAGAAGACAATCTGCGTAATTTCAAGTTTCCCAAATACAACGCTGATGAACTAGCAAGAATTGTTAAAACCGATATCAAAGCGCTACAAAAATCAGATTCAATTGTCCTCAAATATAATAATGATCCAGATGGTGGCGGTAGGCATATTGCTCCGCATAATGTAAATATTTCAACGGTGATTGCGCTCAATTTAACATGTGATGCAATTGAAGGAAGCTATCAAATAAATCTCGAGCAATCAAATCAAGCTCAGCAAGGATATATTCTTTATTCATTTGCACCAACAGCTCCTCCGGGATTCCTAATTATTGAAAACCCAATTAATCCTGTCTACATGAGATGCCATAATAATTCGTTAACTAGAATTAATTTCCGACTCACCGACCAGTCAAATAATTTGATTGATCTACAAGATGAGGTGTTAGCGATTAGTTTGTTTGTAAAGTCCTAAAGACTCGATCTAATATTTGGTTAACCCATAGCAGCAGAGAGGGTGAGTGACAACGACGTTGGCGTCATTGACGAATTCATCGAGGAGGCCTCAATTTATCGCATCGACGCCTTTTTTTACGATTTACGAAGAAGCCTTAGATTACCGAATCGACGCCTATAAAAAGTCGTCTGATTCACCCTCTCTGCTGCTAAAATAGATAATTTACCTCATGAATTTATATAAAAATACTAACCTTATAAGAATCACTGGGATGGTTTGGTAGTCTCCCATTCATTAAATTTGAATGTTACACTCTACGTTCTATGCTCAATTATATACATTTTCAAATTCCATGTAACATGAGTAGCCCATCAGATGACCTTGTATGCTGGATCAGTGTAATGTGCAAGGATTTAAGATATAGGCACGAAACAATATAATGAGAGAGGAAATGTGAGAGGATGGCAGCAGATAGAGAGAAAGAGCAGAAATAATAGTTGGTCAAGTACATATAAGAAGATGGATATTTAGAAGGATTGATAACATATAAGGAAAACAAAGTACATTGCAAGATTGCAATTAACTGAACCATATACATGTAATTATAGACAGCTGTTGAAATCAGTTAGGCAGTTGAGATTGCAAATATTTTGTATTAAGTGTGGCTGATTAGTCCCATGATGGGGAAAAAACGTGCTTAGATAATCACTTGCACAGTACACAAGGATCCATGGGAGAAAAACAGTGGTCATTGATCAGGTGGTCAACATCTGCAGGCAAACTTGATAGAAACTAGAGCAAGGAAAGGATGGAGTTTTGAAGTAGGTGGCCACTAAACTAGGTTTTGAGTGCTACTCCATTTGCAATTAAAAGGGTGCCATACAGCATGAGTCAACTGTATAAACACTTGTTCTGAAAGAAGGAAAGATTTTTTTATTTTTCTATTTTCCAAGCTTTTTTTTAATTTTTACAAATGCTGGCTGATCATCCATTTGCAAAACATATTTCTCCAAAACTTGGGTTTTTACCTAGAGGTCATAAATGTACATTATGGTATGAGACATTCAGGTGATTAGCCAAATGTTGCTAATTAATTGCTTTTATGCTTTTTGATTCTAACAGCCATACATGCAGTTTATACTAAATGCTGTTGTTCACACTAGCCAAATTTTGGCTAAGGATACATTTATTCAAAATTTGGTCTTTGCCTAAAAGTCATACAGTACATTATGGAAACAGACAATATTGCAGTTAGCTAAATTTTGGCTAATCAGTTTCCTAGATTCTGCAACCATACATGGGGATTATACTAAAAGACACTAGCCAAATTTTGGCTAAGCATTCATTTAGCCAAGATTTGGTTTCAACCTAAAAGTGTGAACAACAGCTTTGTAGGAATTAGCCAAATTGGGCTAAAAGGACATTAGTTGTGTACCAGCCTCATTGAGTATGGCAACAGGGATCCTTAGCCAAATTTTGGCTAGGCATTAATTTAGCCAAGATTTGGTTTCAACCCAAGAGTGTGAAGAACAGCTTTATAGAAATTAGCCAAATTGTGCTAAAAGGACATTAGTTGTGTACCAGCCTCACTGAGTATGGCAACAGGAATCCTTAGCCAAATTTTGGCTAATTTAAAATCTGCCTAGCTCCTTCCACAGACAGTAAAGCCATTGAATAGTTATATACTATATATTGATCAAAAGATCTTCAAAGATTATCATTATGTGCCTTTTCTACTTTGGGTTAAGAGATTTTAGCCCATAGCAGAGGCCTGATTTGAGTAAATGGAAAAGCTTAAGTGAAATCGGAAGCTGTTATACATAGAACAGCACAATGACTTCAAAATTTTGGGGAAAATGCCTTCACTAATTGGTCTTATTTAATTCAGTCTAGGAATTATTTCTGATTAAAGAAGGTAGCATGCTTGTGTGTGTGAGAGAATTATATTGTCAAGCTACAAGTCAATGAACATGTATAATTAACTAGCTGAATAAACGGCTGAGCCATTCTTATTTTTAAAAAAATGGTTATCTAATCACTTCACAACATTTATCTACTTTATATACTTTGAACACATGAAAATACTTGAGGTCATCAGGTTGCAGATGCCAATGACAAATAATTCCAATGACAAACAAGCAAAATTAAAATGGTATAATAAATGTGACCATGCTATTATCCAATTATTTATATTATTTACAGCCTTCAGGACATATTTTATATTCACTGCAATTGAAAGAATAAAGTATTAATTGGGTTTAAATTTTACTTTTGTTTCAAGTTCTGTACAATTGTTTGCATTGTGAGATCCAAATCCAAGGGAAAAACTCCAGAACTGATTAATGCTCTCAAACTCCCTCCCAGTTGTATCAGCTTATCAAATTATTAAAATATTAATAGTGAGGGAGGGATGTAGACCAATTTCCCAGATGAGAGATCACATTGAAATGATTTAAGCATACACAAACACACAGAGACATACTTCATAGATTCTATTAACACAAGGATTAAGTTGCAATCACTAGACCTGATTACAAATTGTACCCATATCAATAGAAGTACTATTTTTGTAAAATAAAATATTTACTTAAAAATAAATTAAACAAAGAATTTAAATTATTAGATTCATATCTCCAGTCATTAGGATCAGACCCTTTAAATAAATAACAAGTCATATCATCTTCCTTTTTATTGCATCCGCCATGTTCTGCAAAGGTTACAGGATGACTTCAACTTTAAAACCGAAAACAATTGTGCAATTTATTATAAATTACAAAACTACAATGAAAACTGATACAAGCACACACACGTACATATAAAGGTCAACAGAGATTCATTTCCACGTTGATACAGCCTTGGCTATGATTCTTTAAGTCTGTCAGTCTCTGTTGACTTCTAGCAACATCGTTCAACCATTCACCTTATACAAGTGACTTTTTTATTGTTCCTTATTAACTGTTTTTGCCATCACAGCAATTTTTAACAGTTTGAACTGTTTGGAGTTGGATATTTTTATAAAAAATAAAACATTACTGAGATGAAGCGAAAATCACTGGAGGTAAAAAATGAAATCCAATAGTCATATTTCTATTAGTAGGTAGATGATGCAATTCAATATTCGGAAACTTTCATGAATTCATTCATTTAAGTTTTATACAATTTTGAACTTTTTGAACAAAAACCTTGTTGCAGCCATTAAGCAAAAATGATTGGAGGTCAACAAATGTATGTATGTATGTATGTATGTATGTATGTATGTATGTATGTATGTATGTATGTATGTATGTATGTATGTATGTATGTATGTATGTATGTATGTATGTATGCATGCATGCATGCATGCATGCATGCATGCATGCATGTATGTATGTATGTATGTATGTATGTATGTATGTATGTATGTATGTTTATATATATGTATGTATGTATGTATGTATGTATGTATGTATGTATGTATGTATGTATGTATGTATGTATGTATGTATGTATGTATGTATGTATGTATGTAAATATTGATGACTAGATGGATGGATTGAGGACTTTGGTAAAACACGTAATTTTTGTATTCATATATAGATGATATTTGGACCATTACAGCCACTTTTCCATTTCAATGCTTTTGTTACACAATTTTTAGCTTTCTAAGAAAAAAAGCAAAAACTTTATGAAACCACTTGAGGTAGACAAAATCATCTTGTTAGGCATGTTGACATGCATATGTAAAATGTCATGACATGTTCAGTTGCCTCCCCCTCCCAATTTTGAACTTCTGGACCTTGACTTGTTTTTGTCTGCAGTGGTGGTATATGTATTTAAAAAAAGCTGCAAATCTTTGTTTTTCTTTTTTTTCTCAATTGGGTGTTAAAGCTCTAGGTCTTGTCTAGCAAAGTTTCCTAAAGCACCTGGTGAAAATTAAGTTAATTAAGTTCAAAATAAGAATAGTAATTTTATTAAAAGGTCTGATGGACCTAAATTGTGATCTGCTTACCAACAGAATACTTCAAAATACCAAGAATGACACATTCAAGGCCTCGAATTAAAGTACTCCGTATTACGTATTATCTTTCTATATATGTGAATTATTATGTTGCATTAGACATTCTTAATAGTATTATTGGTATTGGATAAGTAACAGATTGATTCATTTATTTAACTAATTATTCATTGGAATTAATGTGCTCTAAATTTTATTTAAAGATTATTTGGATTAATAGCTGTGTCTGAATTGAATTAAAGACATTTTGGGATTATATTACTGATTTCATCTGTACTGTTGACACATCAGTACAGTAGTGACATCATTTGTAATACCTTTGAAACTTATTCGGATTACTGAAACCTATTGTAACTGTTATAACTTTTTGGAAATTACGAGTTCATTCACCATATTGTAAGTTATTTTTTGAATCATTTCACTCTGTAGTTTCAAGAAATAACATTTAACGTTTTACAAAACTTGTAAGTTTTGCTCTTTCATGTTGCATAGTTAAAGACACTATATTTGTAACACGTGACAACATATATATTACCGTGAAATTTATTTGTTTTAAGAAAACAACTCAGTAGACATCCCGAACGTAGCTTTAGATTAGTGATATCTTAATGATTATCATCCAAATAGATGTATTTACGAGCAGATTAACTTGGTTTGCTTCCAATCTCATACAAGAAAAATACTTAGCAAATATAAATATTTTTTTATACAGTGATTGAACTAATACTATTGCCAGAAATGAAGTTGTATAATAAAATCATTGAATTGTGCCGCCAAAAGCAAATACTTTTTTGCATGTTTGGAATTATGAAAAAAGAAACGCATCTGCAATTTTTCCTTCCGATTTTGGATCTTGTAAATAGTGTATATAGTATGATGTATATATCTCATTTAATTTTTATTTGATTTAATTTGTGTTTGATTTGATTTGTTTGTGGGTTTTATAATCTATTTATTTTCTTTACATCTCAATGTATTGTAATTTTGTTTACAAGGAATTTTATATTTTACAGAAAATTCAGTTTAACACCAGTTATATTTCTTTCATTCTCAACTGATATTCCCTCTCTTCCTTCTGTCTTTGCATTTGCATCTTTAATTCTTCCTTTTGCATTTGTTCTTTTTGTAACTGCATCTTTCTTCCATATCTAAAGATGAACATATATTTATGTCCACGACTTAAGTAAGGTTATTTAAAATTTTTATGTTGGAATATCCTAATAACGATCTACAAAGGAAAATAATTGAAACAATACAATATTCAAATCAAATTGTATCAGATCTTGAGTATGCTAACTGAATTATTATTGAGAAAAAAAAAAGTTGTCAATTTTCTGTTAGCAAACGTGTGAAAAATAATATATTATAAACAACTATTTGCTAATCATTTATAAAATAGCTGAAGCAGATTTACTAAATTTTATATTACCATGATTTAATACGGACGAACTGAAATTACGGGTGATATTATCAAAGAACATTTCCACAAATTGTTCAGTTATGGAGAAAAATCACCCTATCATCAAATATCCTCAAACATAGCAATGATCCATACGGTGGCGGCAGACATACTTCCTCATGAATTGTAAGTATCACATGAACAATCGAAGTCAGTCTTGTATGTGATGCAATTGATGGCAGCTATCAAACATATCTTGAAAAATATATCCAGGGTCAGAAAAGTTATATTTTACATACATTTACACCTCATGTATCTCTTGGATGTTCGAGTGCACAAGAACCCATTAGACTGGTCTTTTATCGATGTCATTATCAGTTATTATCAATAATAAATTTCAAACTTAGTGAACAATCTGGACACATGATTGATTAAAGAGATACAAATCTGAATATTAATCTCTATGTAGAATCTTAACAAATTCATGGGTATATTCAAATTATCAAACAATTTCAATAAGATGGGTTAAATCAAAATCAAAATAGTCTAACAGTAAATAATGTAAAATGCTAATTTCATAACAAATATATATTTGTAATAATTTTTTAAACCAATTTTTTATTAATTGAATGGGGTAAATTGTACTAAAATAATGAAAATCTTGCCAAAAGCAGCAAATATTACATGATATAAAAAAGTAGAATAAAAAATAAATCTGAATAAATATTAACTATCACTTTCACAATTACTAGCCACAAGTACTCCAGTTGTCATAACTTTCATTTTCATCAGTAACATTTTCACTTTAACTTTCATAATCCCCTTTGCTATTTACGTTAATAACTTTGTCATTGTTATCTGACATAAACAAAATTCAAGTACCTCACACGCGTGTTAATATTTTTTACTTTTCATATTCCTGAGCTAATTCTAAACAAATTTTCTCAGTAACGCTTGAGAAAGATAATTTTTCTGGATCAAGCTGAATTTATGTACCGTCTTTATTAAATTGTTAATTTCAGAAATAATATCATTAATATTTTCGTAATTCATTGTATAATAATTATATATTTTAAAACAATATTTACATAACATTAACCAGCACAACTCCCATGTGAATCCTAGATTAGCAAACGACATTCTAACAGGTTCAGAGGGACCGAAATATTCACACAACACAACTCCCATATGAATCACTAGATTCCCAAACGATATTCTAGTAGGTTCAGAGGGCACGAACTACTCAAACATCACAACCGTCATTTGAAACCCTATATTGCCAGATGACATTCTAGCAAGAAATATTTATAATCTTAATTCTAGGGTCGGCACAACATTACCATAATTCTAATGACAGCACAATACATATACGGGAGCCTTCTCTGCATTCAACAGATTCTTGCATCCCTCAATAACAACCTCCTGGAGAGTGCGAAAGATCACCCACCACGTAGTGACATTGAGGGAGGGTGTATTTTACCGTTAAAGTTCTAGTGTGGGAAGAACCCCCACTTTTTAAATGAAAAATCGCGATTTTCGCCACCATCAACAGTATGTAAAGTCACTAGTTTCGAACGTCAACCCTCGAATATGAGAATTATCCGCGCGCTACCAGGTAACCCCAACACTACATTTCAAGCACAGTTTTGGTCCCAAGAATTCGTTTATACAAGCATTGTTAAAGGGTGTTGTAGAGCCTATCATAAGCCATTTGCATTTATTTTTTGTCTGAATCATTATGTATATGTAACATATATATTTCAATTTCAATTTATATTTGTCTTAATTTTTATATGGATGAATTATTAGCGACCAATAACCCCTTACAAACGAAGAAGAGCTCTGGCTGATTCGATGAAAACTCTGGTTGAAAGTATTCGTAATGCTAAAAGAGAATTTTGCAACGATAATGTATCTCGTGTGTCAACATTTAAAATCAAACGCAACACCGATATTATCGATGACACAATGAATGAAAAACGAGTGTCGAAAATTCTTGATTATCTCAACATTCAAAGATATTTTTTCAATCTAAAGTTTATTAATGAAGTAGGTGATACTTGGGTTATGAGTGACAATCGTGACAATGTCTTTCATAAAGAAATAAATGCCATATTAAGTAAAAATTCCAAACCTGGAATGTTGGCTGGTGCTGACAAACCGTATTATGAAAGAGCGTATCCTGTAACCGCTGTTTTTAGTGTAATTTATCCGATAAATGATAAACCCAGCGTTCATGATCTAAAATCAGTGAAATTTTCATCCTTTACATTAGTAGGGTTTAAGTTCCATAGCAAATATACTCTCAGGGCAGACTTTACTACCCTTCCTAGCTTTATTGGTGTCTTGTAAATTATACATAACGCCTTCTACAGTTATTGTTCAAGAACAAATCACATTACAGGATATATATTTGATTTTATTAGCAAAATAAATAAGAATGATCATGTATCTATGTAGCTGTTTCAAAGTTCAGATAAGGGAAACTATGATGAGTTTGTACGGCCTAATGAATATATTTATAGCACATAATCTCTGCATGAAGAAATGAACAATCTTGCATTGAAATATACCCATGACGATACTGAACAATTACTGAGTAATTGTTTTGCCTATCCGTAAGTTGCTGTTCATTTTGCTAGAGAGAAAATTCGTTGAAACCAACACGATTGGATTGTTTTGAAGAAATTCAACGCAGTTGTATCGAACACAGACACGGGGGATTATTGAATACCATATACGATTATAAGGATGTTATTTCAGTTGATATGGTTGCATGTTATCTCGGAAGTTTTCTTGGTATGGGAGAGTGTTCTAAGTATTTTGAGCGATTTGGACAACCAACACAAGAGATGAGTTTATCGATAAACGGACCATCACCAGATTTTAATTTGACTGGATTCTCTTGTATCAAGTCATTTAAGTTTGCTGTAAATCTTCATCCGATTTCTTATGTTTGTTTCGGTAGACATTTTTCAGAAAAGAAGTGGGCTCCAATAGCACTGTTACGATATATGCTTGATCGCTTAATGTTGACGTTGATTGTCAGTGAAGCGATTATATCATACCGAATGCAGATCGAAGTTTGGTTACCACAACAAAAGGAATATTCAGATGAAGAAAATCCTGGTAAAACCGACTTTGAAAATAAAATTGCAAAAGATCTTGACAGGAAAATAATAGGTAAATTTACCCAAGGGTGATCATAAACGACATTGTACAAGATTGATCATGGATGATGCTGAATTAAATTTTATAATCGCTGATACAACGAAAAGAAATAATTTAGACGTCGGGATTAAGCTATCTTATCAAATGGAACTCAGTTAGGTACAATTGTGAGTTATATTGACGGTGATTCACCGCAGTATACACATTTAAGATCTTCAATGCTCGCGTACACTTCGATTAATCTATTATGGATGATAAATGAAATTCCATTTGCTGTCAGAGTAGCTACCGATTCAATTTATATCAGTACAAAATATTCTAGATTGCTAGACCAACTAAATATCAATCATGCACCATGGGGTGAATGGAGAATAAAAAAGGAAAATATACTCGATTGTTCTGAATCAGCAGATGTTCCAATCAAAGATATTTACCGTAGAAATAATCAGATATTAAAACCATCGTCTGCACCATCAATATATGATCACGTAGCTAGACACAAAACGATTTATCTCAATGGACCTGAAGGATCAGGAAAAATGATGTGCGATTGAACTATTTCAGATTCAGATATGATTGTTTTGACACATACACACAGACTTGCGCGAGAAATGACCCAACGAGGAATGCAGTCCGGTATGTATCACAGCTTTTTCCGATGGAGCGGATACACATGGAATCCTGATCGAATGGGAGATATATATATTCCAAAGATCATAGTTTAGGATGAAATATGTACTGTATTAGATAATCTAAAAATATTTTTTTATTGGTTGTTGACGAAAACACTGCTGTAATAATGTGTGGCGATCATGTTCAACCACCACCTTTTGTTGCACCGTCTCCACACGAATGGTTTAAAAGATCCGTTGACTATTACGAAGAAATAACTGACGATCATAGAGCACTTGATTCAGCATTGACTGAGTTTTAAAAATAATCAGATTACAACCGAATAAAATTCAAAGTGAAGTAATGCGCAATATAATTTCAGAAATCTCTTTGAACGACTTTTGGGATACGTGGAGACCAAATGATCTGATAGTTGCAAGTAAAAATCTAGTTCGTGAACACCTCAACAAAGATTATTTCTGCTACATAAAGAAAAATTTGCCGAGTTGCCGGTACCATTATGTTATAGCCCAGCAGATTCGTGAAAACAGAATATTCTTGTTGACATACCAGGACAGACGGAGAAAAAAATCTCGTGCTGAATGATATTGTTTTAGTTGATGTCAATGTTGTTGATAGCGCATTATCGGATTGAACGCTAGGATACGCAATGACAATACATTCACCTCAAGGAATAACTATTTCTGATACAGTTGTCTGGATTGTGGATGATCATATCGAGTGGTCGAATTTAGTTTATCTTGCGGTGTCTCACATCGGGAAAATAGTGTGGTTTGGCAAACATTTTTCAGAAAAATGTGGGCACCAACTGTATTATTATAATTTATACTTGATGTAAAAATATTATTATCAACAGCAAGTGAAACAATTTTATCATATCGTCTGCAGAAAGAAGTTTCGTTACCACAACAAAAAAATATTCTGATGATCAAAATCCTGATTTATACGATTTTGGAAATAAGCTATCAAAATATCTTGCCTGAACGATAATCGGTAAATTCGCCCAAGGAGGATCATATTATCATAAACGACATTGTACAAGATTGATTATAGATGATACTGAACTCGGTTTTATAATTGCTGATACAACGAATAGAAATACGTTTTTAAGTCAAGGTAATGTTAATTTAATTTAGGTACAATTTTGAGTTATATTGATGGTGAGTCGCCGCATTTTTCTCATTAAAGATCTTCCATGCTCCCGTCCGTTACAATAAATTTATTATCAATGATAAATAGAGAGTCTGAGTTTGTTATCAGAGTCGCTATGGATTCATTTTATATCAGTAAAAAAATACAGGATTACTAGAACAACTATATATCGGCACTTATGCATCACAGGGTGAATGGAGAATAAAACAAGAAAATATACTTAATGATTCTGAATCCGCCAACGTTCAAATCAAACATATTTATTGCCAGAAAAGTCGGATATCAAAATTGACATCAGTACCATCGGTATATGATCCTGTAGCTATACATAAAACAGATTATCTCAATAGTCTGGCTGTGTGATTTAATTATTCTTAAACAGTTGTTTAGAAATAGTTATATTATCACCTACACGCAAACTCGCAAGAGAAATAAGAAAAAGAAATGTTAAATCATGGACTTATCACAAATTCTGTCAATGAAGGCAGATAAATGAATGAATGGGAGAGAAATATATTCGAAGGACTATTTGGAATGAAATATGTACCGTTTCATTAGAAACGTTAAAAATAATTATTGATTGGTTATTGACAAAAATACTACTGTTATAAAGTGCGGCGGTCATAGTCAAACTCCGCCTTTTGTTGGATTTTCTCCACAAAAATGGCTGAGTAATTTTGTAGATTATTATGATGAAATAACTGATGATCATAGTGTGCTTGATCAAGAATTAGGAGAGCTTAAGAAATGAATCAGACTACAACCGAATAAAGCTCAATGGGTAATAATGCGAAAAATAATTTCAGAAACTCCTATCATTTTTTTGTTTTTTGTTTTATGGAGACCAGATGATTTGATAGTTGCAAGTAGAAAGATAGTTCGTGATACACTTCAACAACAATTATTTATGGTACATAAATACATTTTTTAAATCTACCCGTACCATTTTGTTGTCGAACAGCAGATACGCGACGACAAAATATCGACTTTGATATACCAGAATCGTCAGAAAAACAAATTCTTGTATTAAATGATATTGTTTTAGTTTCTGTCAGTGTTGTTGAGAGCACATTAACTATAGACAAAACTCTATGGTCACTAGGATACGCAATGACGCAATACGCAATGTTTGGATCGTTGATGATCGTATCGAATGGTCAAATTTAGTTTATCTCGCAGTATCTCGAGTAAGAAGAATATCTCAGCTGCGGAGACCTGTTATAGACTTCACAGAAAATAATGATCAAATTTAAGAAACGATGAAATATTAAGAAAAAACTTTGTTATAAACAGTGTGGCCAAAAAAAAGCGCGATTTTTATCTCGATGCTGAATTAATCATAATATTAAAACAACAAATAATAATCAGTTTGCAAGCTGTAACACAGTAATGTTGTGGCAATATTCAAATAATATTCCAAGACAATTTTCCATAGGCAGATTTAATAGTAGTCTTAGTATTACACGCGAAAATGTGATGCTGACCTGTCTTGAATGTTAACGACGTCGAGGTTCTAGTTTACAAAAATGAATGCAGTGGTAATTATGTGCCTTCAGGAATTACTTGTAATTGCTCGCGTTCAAATCCACATCGAGAAACAGTTGAATCTAGTCTGTAGATTGCAAATTGACCCGTAAATCTTACCACGCTAGAAATTGTATGTCCTAATACTCCAAATAGGATCAGTCGCTCTTTTTTGTACCACCTTCAAGTTCACCGGGTTCATATAAATATCTTACAGTCACATTATCTAATACTGGTTGTTTGGAAATTCATGTCGCTGTATTTTTGTTAGGACCCCATTAGTAGGTTTCATGGCAGTTCGTGTAATTTCATTATTTAATACAGCTATCACACTTGGTAATTTTGCAACCCATTCGCGAGATCTCATATCCATCTGAGTTTTTTATTTCGATTACTGATATCTAAATAACACGGAAACGTTACAATACTCTGCGAAATATTCATCAGACTTGGTGAAGTGTGGATATGGACATGATTAAGTTCAAAAATTTCTTTTCAAAAGCACAATTTGCTACACACGGATTTATAAAGTACATTTACATGATCCTCGATCACGATATCGTATAGGAATCGATACAATCTTTTTTGGAGAGACTAATATAATAATGATTTAATTACTCACACATGTATAGTAGCAGAGAAGGTGCACATTAATGAAACGCACATACAAATTAATTTTAAAAAAAAAACATGAAGGAAAAATATAAAGTAACAACAACAAAAAACTAACCCAATTAGAGAAACTCTTGGTCAGTTAGAGTTTTCGGTTTGGCGTCAGTCAACATTCCTGGTTTGGAATTTGTACTCAGTATGGCAACTTCATTCGTTATGAAGGACAGGATCATATTTGACACGAATAATCCAATTATCCGCTTTTGCTTACAACAAATTTTACTGTAAAAGGATATTTTGTCGAGATAATTAATGATAGTTGGCGCTTGTTTGTCGTTCATCGTAGCATTGACACCATCGGTGATTTTGAACGTTGACCAGACATGAGATGCGCCGGCTTTGCTAAATGATTTCTTAGCCTCATGAATAGCATTAATCAAACTTTTATTATTCGTATTAACCAGAGTTATTTTGTATTGGTTATGTCACGGAATATCATGTTAAGATTAAATTTATTTTTTAGAAGGCTTGATCTTTGATATTCTCTCCAATTCATCCATATTATAATTAAGACAATCATTTCAATTAAAATATTATCTTGATTCAAAAGGACAAATGTAAGAGGTTAATGATAGATTCTACGACTCCTCGTAACATAGCTTGCGTAAACGAATTATGCGAACATATTGCAAAGCGTTTGTAACGGGAGTCTAGGACCAAAACCATGTTTGAAATGCGGTGTTGGAGTTAGAGGAAACACGTGGTTGCGTATGCAATGTGGCGGCAAAAGATACACAGAACTAAAAGATATTATGGAAACAAATAATGACAGTGACAAATTATAAAATGTGTAGAAGATTATCTAATAAGATTTGAAATGTAATGATCGTGACAAATTATTATTTAAACAAATGATATTAAATATAAAACGGAAAATACGTTTATATACAGGTCTCAAAAGAGGACACTATCGAAGGCACAAAGGCCAATGAAGGGAATCCATCAATGATAACCACTCACCATGATACTTTTTTGTTGAAAAAACAATATATATATATATATATATATATATATATATATATATATATATAATGAACTTTCAAAATATTAATGCTAATTCTGCAATAAGAATAATTAGTAAAAAGACGGCATACAGATTAAATTTGATCCTGAACATATTATGTCTGATTGTGAATCATTATAAAATCGTTAATTTCAGGGTGGATACACGCTATCATCTGAAGATCGATGGATGAAAAATATACACGAAATTGTTTTGCAATCTTTATCAACAGTGAAAGATTTGGAATTAGAAAAATTCGTATCTCTTTATATCGCAATTGACAACATCAAATCAAAATTATCGGAGGAAAACAAAACAAAAAAATTATTATGACACGCGTGAGACAATTTAAGAAAATTATATCTGATATTGAAAATGAAAATACTGTCACTAGTGAGAGTGAAAACTAGTGAGTGATTAGCAAAATTCAGTAAAAAAAAAATAATTATGTTATATGAATAAAAAAATATTTAAAAATATACCAAATTATTCAGAACAAGACATTTTTTTTTAATTGATCTAGCTTAATGCAGGAATGTGCAAAATTTAAAATCTGATCTCTATTACGCTTGATCATAGAAATATGTTGATTTAATTGTTCCTGCGTTAAAAAATTCTTCGTTTTCGTATTTATCAATAAGTATATCAGCACTTATTTGTTCTGATGGCTTTTTCAAGTACCTCCCCCTTGTCGTGTTGGTACACTATATAATGTATTTCTTGATTTAATTAATTGCAAAATGTCGTCAATATTCTACAAACAAATTTAAATTCAAATTTTCATTTCTTAAATCAATTAAGTGTCTGGATTGGTCAGTAAGTTTGAAATTTATTCTTGATAATAATGGATTATGACATCGTAACTAATAAGGACTAATAGGCTCTTGTACAATAAAATATTCTGGAGGTACTTTCGGAGTAAATTTATAAAAAAAATATAAAGAATATATCCTTGTTGAGCCTCAGTTACGTCACATATAAGATTGACTGCAATGACATAAGTTATATTAACGATTCCTGGTGAAATATGACGACCTTCACCTTACGGATTATTATTGTTTTTCAGAATACCTGGAGTTTTTTTACCCCATGACTCAAATATTTTAGGAAAGTTTTCGTTGATAAGATCTTTGAGTGGTTGTTTTAGTTTGTCAGCTCTCAATTCTGGTATTACAGATTTTGGTATTTCTTCTTCGGTTATTTTATAATGATCAGCAAATATCTTTCTTAATCTAGCATATATTGGTTTTCGCTGACGAGTATTAGGAACATATCCCTCAGTAAGATCTTCATCACAAAAGCTTCTTAACAATAAGATAGATAACATAAAAATCTGATACAATTTGATTTAAATGTTGTATTGTTTCAATGATCTGTTGGTTTAGATCGTTACTATAATCATGTATAATATTGGAAAAAAAATTTGTAGATTATTAAGTAATCCTGCTTGTTCAGGTATGATTGACCTAGGATATTGATTAAACAATAATCAATAAAATGACGCCCGGTTTCTTTACCATATATTGTTCTACCAAATGTTTTAACTTTTGTTACCATCAGGCCTAGTAAAAGAGTATCCAGGATCTGGATCCGTAGAGAATAATCTTCCCATTCCCATATAAATCCACAGAATATTTCTTCCTCGATATTTTGGAATTGTTATAAATTTTCTCTCATTTGTGAGGTATTCATCCAACGTTGGTTCTGGAGGTCGATGATAGACATGTAGGAATAGAAACAACATTCCATAATCTTTATTTTTATTTGCAAATACAAGTGAATTATTCGCCTGTAATCCACTGAATGATTTTGATCTGATATTTGGCCAACTATAATATCCTCGTAATTGTGTTTGTGAGATTTCTTTTACTGAAATTGCATTTGGAAAGTTAACAATAAATTCTGGATTAATTGAGTGATATCGTTGTTGTTCTTGTTGGAGCCATATTCGTTACTATTTGTTGTGGTAGCTCGCTTTGCTGTGTCATTGTTATTTAAATCCTGATTTTCTAAATCAATCACTGTCACTTCCTCATTGTATAATGTTGATCATCTCCGTGAACTCAAAATCTTATATTTTTCCATCATAAAGTCTCGTTGATAATAAGGAGGATAATTTGGAGTATGCTAACGTCACTGTATGAAAATTTATTATATAATCAGCCAATTTGGCATTTGTGCAAGTATATATTTTTTTTTGCAACAATATTTAGAATACCGGCCATCGTTATTGTAGTTGGAACACAACTTGTTACAAATACTGGTGTCATCATTATTATTGTTGATAATAACACGCCGGCTCCTGCAATAGCAGCAGACGCTGAATAACAATTATATCAACAATAACTACACGTCTGCGATATTTTATCATTTTAATACATTCTCGTCACCGATATTTTTCAATTTTGTTTGTCATTCACGTGCTTGATTGTACCTGAATTTTTGAATGTCGATTGAAGTGCTTATTATACTTTATTTAGTAATCGATTGAGGTGTTTAAGCCACAAATCCCAGACACCACTAGTAAGATATTGCAGTTAATTTCTTATCGGACGCTTGCAGTATAAATATTTCTTTGTCTCTTTTATTTAATATCATAGACACCAATCCAGAAAACTTATCGGATGAATGACGCCAGGGATACGTAGTAAATATCTTTAATTTCGCAGCACTGAACACAGACAGTCTATACACACCAGTGACTTATGCAGTATGTTTGAGAGTTTTGTTTTGCTGAAACCATATTGACAATCCCGATGATGCTGTGTATACTATGTTGCTAATTTAATATAATCAGTTTAATTCGTTAAACGATATCAGGAATCCCACTTATAACATCTTCTAATTTTTAATAATCGTTTCAATATCACAAATGTTTTTAAAAATATCATCCAGTTTTACGTCAACTGTCAATGGACTTCCAAAGAAATCGTCAGCGATTTCATTAAGTTTCAGAAAGTTTCTACGAACTCTTGGAAACGCGCTTAAGTGAAAATCATACTCAGATCTTAGCGTGGATGTTTAGTATTTATTGTATCTACATATTTTTGTTGCAGAATCTTCATTAGATGTTGGATCACTTAAAACAACTATTTTATTTCCGTTCATGCTGAGTTCACCTGTCATTATATCACCGGTGTTCCATAAACGATTAGCAACGCTTTTTGCAATTTCATTTCTCGTAGTTGCGACTGATATACTTGAGTCTCTGATTTTACCGTCACTGATAAGTACTAGAATGTTATGCGTAAGTAGCACCAAGACCTCTACAAACTATATCATTACATTTGATGTTGCTCGTCTTTTAAACACCGTGTTTATCCTGAAAAAAAACTTCGTCCAGAGAGGTTCATAATATCGGCAAGTTCATCTTTAAGATTTAAAGAACTACCGCTGTTACGTACTTAGGCTCGAATAAGCAGCAACACAGAAAGAGTGAAAACTAACAAGTTTGTAAAATTTAACAAACGATTTATTAAGTACAATTATTTTCATAAGAAAACAAATAAAAATACGGTTTTAGAGAATCAAATCCAAAAATAATCCAATATAGAATTCACATAAATAATCCACTAATGGAATTGCAAGAGTCCTGATAAATAAATGTTCTAATAGTTCCAGGTTCGAATCTTGACGATGTAATTCAAAATGGCTGACGATGTCACGTGATGCAATTCTTGTTTTTATAATAATTCAAATGAAAAATCTATGAACACTTTTTCTTTTCCAGATAAATAAAATACGTCCTCTTGCCCCAACGAATTGACACAATTTCCAGTACAAGGTGATTAAAATTATAACTCTAGCAGAAGACACAACTTAATATTATAAAAGCCCAACATCTACTGAATTATTCTCTCCCAAAAAAATATTTAAATACCTGTTTTTACGTAAAGAAGGGATCACGTGATTTTCCAGAAGGTCACAGAAAGAACGTACGATCATAAAAACATGTACAAATGGAATGACCCATAAGAAAAGCAACCATTTCTCATCTCCCAGTACTAAAAATAAAAGTTGTCCTTGGATTTAGTCAATCGTTTTAAAGGCCTGTTTATCACTCTGAAGCAAGGTCAGATAATGAGGTTAACAATCAAGGTCAACCTGTGTTTACAGATAGAGTCTAGGTCAGCCTGAATTTTCCAAAATAGATATCTCCCAATTAATGAATTTTAAACCCAAAATGACAAATTTGGATCTGACAATTAAAAATAAATAATTTAAATCAAATATACGTAACACTGCCCAGTTTCTAATCTTCCATTCATGTCAAAAATCTTAGAAAAGGTTACTCTATCCCAGTTTGCATTTCATCTAAATTCAAACAGTCTTTTTAGCAATGTATAAAAGCTGCATATCGCCCTTGTCACAGTACAACTACTCTTCTAAAAGTAGTTAATGACATTGTCTCTGCATTGGATAGCGGAAGGATTACAGTCCTCACCCTCTATGATGTGACTACAGCTTTTGGTACAATAGACCATGATATATTACTTCACCGTCTCCGGCATGTTTTTGGCCTGACTGTGGTTCAAGTCTTACTTGGTCAACAGGACACAACTTGTGTCTGCAAATAGAATACACTTCAGCCCAGTTGATCTATGGTGTGGTGTTCCACAGGGGTCTGTTCTTGCGCCTGTTCTCTTCATTCTATACACTCCGCCGCTCTCTAGTGTCATAGCTCAGCATCCAGTAGAGAGGTGCATTTCTGATGTGAAATCATGGATGACATGTAACAAACTGCAGATGAATCATGATAAAACGGAGGCCATTCTGATCACATCACAAAGACTTTCTCATTCACATCCTTTACCTCAAACAAAAATTATCAGCAACACCAACATTAAATTCACACAATAAGTACGAAACCTAGGTGTTACTCTGGACAGTACTCTCACATTGCACCAACATGTCATGAACATATGCAAGGCTGCATATCTTGAATTGAGTCGCATTCGTTCCATTCGTAAATATCTTTCAGTTGATGCCACTAAAATGCTTGTATGTTTATTAGTACTTTCAAGACTGGACTAATGTAACTCAATCCTGTCTGGCTCATCTCAATATCTGCTCCAGAAACTTCAGAAAGTGCAAAACAGAGCTGCTCGGATCATACTTAGAGTACCACGATCAGAGCACACCTCCCCACTAATCTGTAACCTAAACTGGCTATCCATTTGATCCAGAATCAAACACAAAATTTGTTCTCTGTGCTACATTTTACTGTCGGACTCTAGTCGAGCATACCTATCCGACCTCACCCATGTGTACACACCAGCAAGATACTTATGCTCCTCGTCTGACAATCGTATACTCAATATTTCCACTATGAAAACAAAGTCATATGGACAGTGTTATTTTGCACACCAGGGCCCGGTTGACTGAAATGTTCTCTGAACTTAGACATAAAGACAGTGATCCAATTCAAGAGTGCTCTCAAAACTCACTTATTTCAACTGCAAGAACAAATTTAAAGATCTAATAATGTTTCCTACCTTAAATATTCTCAGGACGTTGTATTGTTTGTTTTCTAATGTCATGGTGTTTGTTTTTGTAATCATATTATTTTTTTCTTGTCCTTGATAGAATAAGATCTTTCGTAAATATCAAACATTATACTTTATGATCTGTTTAAAATGACGTGTTTACTTGTATAATCATATAATCTTTATGAGGTGGTAATGTTGATTTTGATAGAGCGTCAAGTACATTAATTACTTCACGAACACATAGTGGTAGATCAGTTAGTGTTTGTGTTAATAATGCTGAATACCAGACTGGAGTCTTTATTGTGTTTATATATTTTACAAATTCAATTGGTGGAGTCACGTCCCATAAATGCAATTAACCAATAATATGCACGCGCTACATGATTTAATTCAAAATTGTTACGTATATTTGATATACGTCATTTATATTTATTTTTATTTTTGTTTGTTTGTTAGATTTAAATTTGGCATTTTGTTTTAAGATTCGTTCATTGAAGGGGGGGGGTGACCTGTCCTTTACAGAGTAAATACTAGGTGTTGACCTCATTTCTGACCTGGTTTCAGAGTTGTAAACAAGATTTTAAAATGATTGGTTGGTTCCAAGGACATTGTGGAGTTTTATATAAACATCTTTCTAATTTTAGTTGGGTCAAACGCTGGGTACGTGAGTTTTTTAACGTAAATTTGTTCTGATATCTTCTAGAAGATCACGTGACCCCTTGTTTACGTAAAAAAACAGATATATAAACTATGTCTTGGGAGCAAGCTATTCAGTAGAAGAAATTGGGCTTTTAGAATATTAAGTTGTGTCTTTTTGAGTTATTATAAATTACCTTGTACTGGAAATTGTGTCAAATCGTTTGGATCAAGAGGAATTATTTTGTTATTTATCTAGAAAGAATTGTGCTCATAGAGATTTTTATTAACAAGAACTGACTTTAACAAGTGAACTCGTCTTCCATATTGGATACTTCGCTGGAATTCGAACTTAGAATTATTTGGACATTTTATCACCAGGAATTTTGCAATTTCTCTAGTGGATAATATTTTGAATTACTTTGGATTAATTTTGGAATTGATTCTTAAAACCGTAAGTTTATTTTTCTTTTCTGAAAAATATTTGTACTTAATAAATTGTTTATTAAGTTTTACAAGCTTGTTATTTTCACTCTTTCTATGTTACTGTTAATTCGAGCCTAAGCACGTAACAAAATTCAATCATATATCCTCAACTGGTTCTTGATGTCCATTTATCCTCAGTGAAACCTCACTAACTCCAAGTTTGTCAAATACTTTAGGAGTTCGATCTGAGTTTAGTCGTGCAGTATTTTGTAAATAAAAAATATATGTCGTGGTGCAGAATCATCTTGCTGTGATGCTATATGCCAAGTGAATAAAGCACTAACGGTACTTTGAACACTGTCTGTAGTTACTGTCAACCATAATAGTAATGATTTACAACCTTGGTCCATAAAAGAAATTAATTTTTGTTCTTCGGAAATCGTTGGAGTCATTATCGGCATCCACAACGAACGTTTTGTCAGTATTACTTTACCAGCATCACCAGCAGGTCGCCAGAGTGCATCATCGTCAGTGGATTTTCTTACAAGTACGACTGTATGCTTAGATCCAAAAATGACTTTTCTAACATTTCTACAGAATCCAAAGATGTGAGATAATGGAATTGCACATGAAAATCTTTTACAATTACCAACCAATACTGATAAACGAGATGCAAATCCTAGACTATAATTTGGATTGGTAGACTGTAACATCATGCTTCGAGTCGGTCTGTCGCTAAAGGTGGTTGTGCATTAGACGCAGTATTTTGTTCTACTTGTACCACAAGATGATGTCGATGGTCAGGATGGTCATTAATGTCTTTTGAAGACATCATTGATGGACCAGCTGCTCTTGTATAATCATCTGAATATTTTGCTAGACCTAATATACTTGTAGCAACATCAACATCATTTTGAATTGTTTCAATATTTCTTCCGTCAATCATATACGTAGGACTGTCAAACAACGCAATAATACCGATATTAATAAAACCCATTCTAAAACCATCCGCAAATTCAATATTATATGCTTTTATAATTTCACCTTCTAATTCAATAAATGCTTCAGCGGGTAAGAAATATCTGCTTGAATCCTGAACTTGTAATTCGATTCTTCCCCGCTGATTTGGTTCTCATGCGTTATAAGAATAAAATTGATAATTATATATCGATTCAGCCTTCACTCGGTTCTTCAATGCTCTTTTTAGATAATCTAGTTGGTCTTCTGTAATTTCTATATTCCATCACTTTTTGTTCAAAGTCAATAAAATCCGACTAGTAGTATCTAAATAATTTCGATTTTTATGGGCGTCATATAATGTAGCAATTCATTTTTCAGATTCTACCATTTTAATAAATTCGTTCATGAAATAAATTATGCCGCCCATAAAATTAGAAGCAGTTAGTTCATACGTTTCTCAGTCTTCAAGCATGTGTTGATTAAGTTCTCTAATATATTTATGTAAGCCTTGGGAGATTGGGAAAGTGGCCGCAGTGGAGGAAGTTGATAAGAAGGTTCTTGCTGGGGAGAATAAGATTGAGGTTAAAAAGATGCTTTCTTTTTTGTGTGGAGTAATTAAAGATGTTGGAAGTTGAGGAAGTTGTCGACGAGGAGATTGTAGTTTTGATTGTTGTCGTTCTATTTGTCGCTGCGGTTGAGGAAGCTGATAGGAAGGTTCTTGCTGAGGGAATTGTAGTTGATTCCAAATAATATTTATTTCTTCAATATATTCATTATATTTTTCATCATTACTTCTAACCTGAGGTTTCTCATAATACACACGATATATCCACTTAAAACAAATTATCCTTATTTATGTTAACATATTAAGGATTTCAAATTCCAGACTTGCGAAAATAACTATCAAGTGCAGCATGAGGCAATTTTCCTTTTCAACTTTTTTAAGTTCCTATACAACACCTTCTCTAACTTTTTAATCAATTCAGTATTTCCTTTTATTATTGTAGGTCTAGGTCGAAGATCTTTTTTATTTCACTAATACCTTCAAGTATTTTTTCAGCTACAGGAGGAGGCTGAGTAGCAGCTATATTAGTTGGAAGTGTTTTCAAAATCTCTCTTGTTTGGCTCGTTCTTCTTGATATGCTTTAAGTTCGCCTAGCAGTCTGTCTTACTATTGGAAAAATATCCTTTGTTGCTCTTGCAACTCTTTCGGTAACCTTTGTAATATGTTTAAATAATTATTATGTACCCTATGCAAATTCTACTTGTGCTTCTCGACGTTCTTGAAGTTTTTGTTTACGAGAATCACAAAATGAGCAAAAACGTTTTGATTGCTTCTAATCATTCTCGAGCTAATCTAGCAGTATAAGGTTCAGCACCAGGTGTCATTACTGATATAATAATGATCTAATTATAGTAGCAAACTCAAATAATAGTCCCGACTGGTAAAAAAAAGACAGTTTGACGTTACTGACTTTTCATTTCTCGTAGGAAGCCTCAGTTTTCAGAAATTAACCTTCCAGCAAGGGATCTGTTCGCCTCCTCTGCTGATGTCTGTCTGACTATATGTCTGTCTGTCTTTCTGTCTGCATGCATGTATGTATGTATGTGTGTATGTATGTATGTATGTATGTATGTATGTATGTATGTATGTATGTATGTATGTATGTATGTATGTATGTCTGTATGTATGTATGTGTGTGTGTGTGTGTGTGTGTGTGTGTGCGTGCGTGCGTGCGTGCGTGCGCGCGCGCGTATGTATGTATGTATGTATGTATGTATGTATGTATGTATGTATGTATGTATGTATGTATGTATGTATGTATGTATGTTGATTTTCACTTGACTATAAATCTGTACTATGTACATATACCCGTCTCTTAAAATATACTTTAAATATAACGAAACATTTACTGGAGGATTCGTGCTGAAAAGAAGGAATATGATGCATATTTACAAGAATTGAATCAAAAGCCTATGTGAATGTGTGTGCGTTATTGTATAGTCTCTTTACGACTCCTGTTTGTTTGAAAAACAAGATCAGTCTATGTAAATTACGCACAGTCATAAAATTTATTTACTCCTTAAGGAGACTCATGATGTAATATAAACGTATGTTAATTAGGATGTAATAATGGCTTGCTAAAAAGTATATTTCAATTGCACTCCATTAGAAACCAATTGGTATTGCTTCCGTTTCTGACCGTACTAATTTAATACATTGACTTTTTAAGAAAGGGCAACATTATATGTGTCCGATTCAACTTACCTGTTTCATTTTGTAAATGTTTTCTAGCGGCAATGACGTATACTTAGCATTCAGACCATAGACTTGTAACGAAGGTCACATTTTGTTAACAGTTGCATAGTGACGTTGGTCAGATAGACGTTATTTTACATTAAGTTTAAAGGCACAGTCTAGTAAATTTTTAACATAACATTTTTAGCGCAGGGATTAATGCTGTTCTTTACTGCGAACCTGTTGATTTGCACCAGTGTTCCTACATAATCCAATCAAATGTTGACCGTATTCGGCTAATATAATTTTATCAGATGGGTAAATAAACAGATTATTTAAGCATTTATGTTATGTTGGTGATGGCTCTTGAGGACGAAACGCGCGCGCATGTTTGTTTGTTTGTGTGTGTGTGTAGTGTGTGTGTGTGTGTGTGTGTGTGTGTGTGTGTGTGATTTGGATTTTTAATAGTGATGTCTAGCATTGGGGCATCATACCGCAGACATGTAGCATGATGTCCCCACCTAGTCACATTACCCTGACACTAGGCCGACAAGTCCTTACACTAGCCTCCTAATGCTGAGCGCCAAGCGACGCTGCTGTTAGTATAATTTTTGGTATGACTCGGCCAGAGGATCGAACCAACGACCTCTCGCATTCGTAGCGGATGTTCTAAGTAGGCTTGCACAGTAGTCACAGAAAATGAGGCCATCAATCAAACACTTCTACACAAGAACACGAACACATCATAGTTGTATGTGCTGGTAAATACGAGTCCATAATACGCATATCATATAGACACTCAGATTAAGAAACGTGTTTGCCTGTCTCTCTCTCCCGCCCCCCTCTGTTTCTCCTCTGCAGCAAAATAAATATTTCGCTTCCCCTAAGCTATTATTTATTGTTCTTTGTGGATGTCTGCTTTAAAATAAGCGCATTACAAGATAACATCTGTGTTTGTTTTGCATATCGCGCATCAAAATTTAAGAACATTCAATTCCCACCCCAACAGTTTTATGCTTTGCATATTTTCTTGACCAAACTGATGTTGGGACCAGCCTGTGTGATTAGTCTTGACTAACCCTCAGTACAAATGAACATATCGCCCACCTATAAAAATAATGAAAGAAAAATAATAATAGATATGACTGTAATAGGATGACCTGGGATGGGATTTGGATTTGGCAAAGACACTAAAAACAATTTCGTGAATGAGATGTTTACTTATGATATGATTCTCACAATAAAAAATCGTGCGCATAAAGTCTAACAATGGGTTTAACAGAATGATGCGCAACGGGATACACAACTGATACAAGGAAATGATATCGTCCCTACCTGAAACATTTAACTTTAACGAATAATCAAAGACGAATCAAAGTATGGAGTTCGTTGTATGTGATTAAATATCCTTAACATTTGAAGAGAATGTAATAGTCAACATTGTAATCAGTTAGGTCTTCCGTTCTAGCTACGTTTATGTATCAGATAAGATGGAACAAATCATATGTAAGGATTTCCTGTCTTCTCTCAATCCGCCTATAGTTTTGACTTTATAAAGTTGACAAAATATAAGGATTACACTTGAATTATACCTAGACTTAATTAAATGAAGGATTTCGTTCTGTCACACTAGATAATTTGCATAACTGAAATAATGTTTGTAAACTTGGTAACCCTGCTATTGCATTCAAATAGCAAAATCTGATTCTGTGTAGATAAAATGATATCAGTTATATTGAGGTCCTGCTGCTGTTGTAACTGTTTTAACATTTGGTTTTAAAGAGAGATCAACTTTGGTATGATTCATATGACAGGCACACCACTTATAATTCATCAAATTCTGACCTTTGCTTTGTTCTCATCCTCATTGTGTAATTAGGGGTTAAGGAAATTAATGAGCTATTGTATTTTATTTCAAATCATATCTACGGACTTTGATGGTAGCCAGCACAGGGAAGATGTATATGGCTATAACTTGTCCATAGATTATTCAATTAAGCTATGTGCCTAAGTAACGATTGCGGGATGTCTAAGTTTGTATCCCTATTAGTATTTCGGGACTCTCAAGCTTGTTACTTATTATTATGAATATTGCTATTATTATTACTATTGGTATCAGTAGTAGTAGTAGTAGTAGTCGTAATAGTAGTAGTAGTAGTAGTTTATTACTTTTTCACAGTTTTATAAACGTATATCTGGTTGATCGTTTCTACCTTAATCAGACCATTAGTAATGATATTGACCTCGAGGACCATTAGCAGCATTGTTGTTCTGCCAGCAGAGCTTATGTCTGCAAAAAGCGTGACTTGTATTAGTAATCCTAACCTTACATGTGGGATATTACTCCTAGTGTTGTCAGCGCAATTAGCACGATACTACCTAAGTATTGTAATTCATTATTTACTTTTAAGCATTGCATGCTTAAAGAATACAACTCAAACTTTGTCAGCAGTTTGAAGGATAAATGTGAACATTAATATAAACTGAAACAAATTCACACAAATAACTAATGTATCTTCTGATTGCCGACTTAGATGGCATACGATGTTTCCTTCTTTTTACAGCTAAATGCTAAATATTTAGAGCTCAACATATTATTCTTGAAGAGAAGAAACAGCTTACACTCACATTCCAAACACTAAACACAAAACATACTTTAAGTATTGACTCATACATGTTGAAAAGTGTGGGAATATCTAGAAATAAACGTTAAAAAGAGATTTAAAAAAAAGAACTAATTGAAGCCCGGGCTTAAATCCGATTACAAAAATGTCTATTTTGCGTTTATGTCAGCCATTTAAAATTGTAAGACAAAAATCAAAGAAGGGGGTATCGTGCACATGACACAGTGAATAAACGACATCATTGTTCAATATATCTACTACTACTCTAAAAGAAACTTGACCAGCTAGACATGGGAGGGTTATTAAATTTCTATTAAATATTCCAAAGAACAAATATGTTAGCATATATATATATATATATATATATACATATATATCGAAGATTTTAATAGGAAAAAATGCCTAATTACTTTCAGATTACATAACCTGCATACAAAACCTACACAAAAGACACTACCTACAACAATTAAAGATTCTAAGTAAGATTCGTCCACATATTCAACAAATACATACTTCCGAACATTAAACAATATTGAAGAGTTCGATGTTACCATTTCTTGCAAGACAAACCGATGGGGACAGGACTGCTTAGTTTGTTTATTGACTCCAATATAAAGCCTTAACACCAGACCCTTTAAAGATAACGCCAATTTAAACTGTAAATCAACCAAGATGGGCATTAAAAGCATCCACACGCAGATAATGAAATCACATATGAGATAGGCGGGACACATTACCATGATGTCAGAAGAACGACTATCAAAGAGAACTTTCCACGTTGAGCTGCAGGGAAAACAATCACAATGTTTACAAAAGGAACAAAACGATCATTATCAAGCGAGTCTTTAATGTTTTGACTTTTTGTATGGTACACCTTAACGATGGGGTGAGAAAGCTTCTGGTTGCGTCAGAAGAAGAACTAAGTAGTAGAGAATTTGAAAAGTTAAAGAATTGTGTTCACAATGACGTAAAAACCATCCTTGATGAGCTAAAGGTCGGAACTTTAGAGCATGCTGTTCGTACAGCTAACGATTATTGCTTGACTATCAAAGTTTTTTTTTTATCTCAGTAAGTCTTCAATAGGCAGTCTTCTGGTAAAAACAAAACCCATTTTAGTTTCATACAAAAACATTCAAATCTCAAACTGCCAGAACATTAGGAGTCAAGTTTTTGATCAAACTGATTAGAAATCCTTATCTCTATCTACCAGCACCTATTGCAAGAAGAAAGGGCCTTTATTTCGGATTGCTACAGATTGAAACAAAAAAGCAACCGATTCAGGACAGACCTATTCCAAATGATACTATGTCTACAAGATCAAGGCCATAATCATGTATTGAAAGCAAAAAAAAATGTTGGGTCAAACAAACTCCAGTTTGCTTTTATTATGGAGAATTATGATAGAGCTTTTCGTATTCCTTTATTATCAGGTACGTTGCCTTTTCCTGAAAAGTCTTCTAATGAGAATGTTCTTACTCCGACGGCTTTGCTAATGTTCCCCTCCATTGTGTACATTTGACATCTGACTTGATCTAAGAAACCCTCAGTCAGAATAGTGGCGTCTTTACGCAATTGACCGCATTCATTTATTACTAGGCAATGACCAAACTAGCGATAAGGCTGTTTTAATCCACCTGTACCTACCAAGCCTTGTTTGCATCAGAAAGTCGATCCTATTAAAAATAAATTCTCGATTTATAACCAGCTTGTACAGTTACTAGAATTATGGCAAAGAAGGCTGTTGTGAATGATGTTGATCAGGAGTGTATTCCATTAGTTAACACATGCATTGGTCTGCATTTTGATGAGGTCACATTAGCTGAAGAGGTATTGATAACAGTGAGCTTCTTTTTGATACTCATTCTCTTTGTTCTAGTCATGAGACAAACAACAATGACTTGTCAGAGAGGAACAGGCTATGAGATCACCCGTTTGTTTCAGAGGACCATTAACGAAACTGAAGATACAGAAGTTCCTGTTTATTATTTTGTTTTTTTTTTTAAAATTAGACAATGAAAACCAATATACACAATGTGATTGCTATTTATACGTCGTAAAGACGGTAAAGTCTTAATTGAGCCCATCAAACTATTTTAGCTAGTCATTTAGGGATCAACAAGACTTATGTCAAAGTCTCGAATCATTTTATTGGCTGAAAATGAAAATTAAAAATGATGTTTGTAAATACAGTAGATCTTGTCACAGTAATCAAATGGTAGGAAACCCAGTCAGAATATACATAAGGCTTATCTGCAACCTATTCTGCATTTGATGAACAATTTATTAAAATAATGGCAAACTTTGTCGGTCACTTAACTATGACCAAGTCAACACTGAAATTAAGGACAAACATGCAAAAGAAAAGTGTGTCCAGCCTGATGATAAAAATATAGCTGTCTTGTCCATGCATTAAAATCCTTTTCAGACTAAGTACTATGACCCTTATGACGTTAACAAAAAAAGCAGCAGAGAGGGTGAACCCTACAACCTTTTTAGACAAAATAAGGCTTCCTACGAGAGGGTGAACAGACCACGTTTTCAAGCAGAAATAAGGCTTCCTACGAAATCTCATTTAACAAAAAAAAAAATGTCTCCATTTAGCAAACGGAGACTTTACGATTTTTTAATCAATTTTGGTCACAACGTTGTTGTCGTTCACCCTCTCTGCTGCTAAGGGAGATAAATCCTTTGTAGATTAATCCGCCACAACTTATAACATTTACCTACTAAGTTCCCTTGTATTATGACGTCAAAGGAATTTGTCGTCTGCTATATTACCTGTAGAGAGGTATAATTGACATGTGTGCGCCCACGTGACTGTAATGGAGTAAATACGTGTGTTTCGTTAGAGTTGTTTTTTTTATCAACTTTAAATAATTTTAAAATCTTTTATTGTCGCTTTGGCTAAAACTGCATTTATTTAAATAGTTGTATTTATTTAGATCATCTATTAATACACTTTAAGTACAGACGTTCTTTATAATCCAGTATTACCTATGTTCGTTCAGCCGGAACGCGAATGTTTCCCATTCATTGAAGTAGGTGGGCGTGGTTAAAATTCCTTGTATACAGCTCTTTGTGATCTAATCGATAATGCATTTTTGTATAGAGAATTAGAACAGGGAAAATATACGTTGTTATTTAAAAACTGTATTATTTTGTTTAATGTTTCATTTAAAATACTTGTCTCATTTAAATGTTGTGAAACAGCACTAATAAGTAATAAGGAAATAAAATAACATACCCATGAAACGACGCTGCTGTAATAGTCGCCTTATATAGTATATCAAAGGTATAAAGCTTGGGGCTTTCGAAGGCCAATGCGACCGATCAAAACTAACCAACGCCATTAACCCAGGCGTGTGGTTGTCTTTTGTTCACAATCATGCAACTGGGTTAATTTAATTGGTTGCTTTTGATTGGTTGATTGGCCGTAGAAAATCCGCCCCGTCGTTTCATGTTTGTGCTGTCTTGTGCCGTCCCCCACATCATATATGTATGCCTAAAATTTGCCACAACACTCGAGTGGAGATATATATGGCATTGTGACGTCACCCCAAGCATATCTTCTGGGCGGTCTAAGATGGCGTTTGCCACCTTAGGCCTCCCGCCGGAGATGTATGTTTCGGGTCCCCTTGGGCTTACTTGGATGTGAAGGCAACCAAGGAGTTCCAAAGATGTGTTGTCATATTTGTAACCTCTGGGTCTCTCTGACGTCATAGGGCGCCAGCGAGATTGCCAAATGAGTGTTTTTTGGTTTTTTTTTAATAATTAGAGATACAGTATACTATAAAAATATGGATATCAATGATGTAAATGCTATACTTGCTGAAATCTCAAATTTAAATAATAAAGGGGTATTATTATCTGAAAGTCTCGACTGTGACAGGATTACCTCGGAATATGAAGATATTGAATATCAGTCTAGTAAGGGTCGTTATGTTTTACCCAAGATGTACAGGCTCGTGAAAGGAATTCAAAAATCCATCAATGCTTGTTTGTACGGTAACGACATTAATGTATTCATAACGCTATTTAGCACCGTTGAAGCAATACGTCAAAAGCTCGGCCAAGAATATCAAAAACGAGCTGAAATTGGTTCTAAAGTTCGTGATCTTAGAAAAATGTTAAACGAGGAAAAACCAGTATCTTAACCACGTGGGTGTTACTAAAAAAAAAAAATAGGCTTTCGTAAATAATTTAAATAATTTATTTTTTTTTAGCGTTTTTTGTAACTACATAGGATTTTCTCCTGAGAGAATACTCATCAGTCTGGACTTGCCCATGCAGTTATGTGCATAATGGATGATCTGGTTGTAGTAGCAAGTAATCACCGCGACGCCTCCATTTTCACGTAGTTGTTCTTGTTGCCGCGTCGTTAACACAAATCGTTCATCGCCGTTCTCAGATATTACAATTCTGAAACCGCCAGCGATGTTATTTCTGAAACACTCGCGGATAGCGTCGTACAGTTTAACCCTGTCGAAGATGAATACGTTAGCTTGATGGTACATTTAATAACTCTTCTTTTAATTGTGATAGTTTCACATTTGAAAAATTAGTTCACAAACAATATATGATAGGTGAATCGCTTACAACTAGATTAGCCCGAGAGCGTTTAGCAGCAATTAAAAAGTTTATACCGGTTCGAGACAGACTTCATGAGAAACTTCAACAACGACAACAAGCGCAGACTGACTTTTCTGTGTCAAGTGAACAACTGTTTACTCCGATAACAAGTGCGACCAAAGATGTGAAAACAGCAACTGAACGAGCGATATTTGGAGATATTCCTGAGGAAGGCAAGCGACGAGAAGTGCCTGTTATTGGTGTGCTTGAAAAAATTGCAGCAGAGACCGAACAAACACGCGCAGGGATACAACAGCTATCCAGTGATATAAAAACTCAACGCGAAATTGAAGAACGCGAAGAAGAACAACAAGGTGCAGCTGCAGAAAGAGACTATTCACCTAGAAATATATTTACAGTCATAGCATTAAATAATAAAATTAATTAAATAGAATTGAAAGACTCGGTACTGATTCCGAATTAGCTGATTTTGCTAGATACAATTTTCCAAAGGGTAAAAGAGAGACTTTATTAAAATATGGGTTTGAAGATTTTATAAAAACCAGAAGGGATTGGGCATCAAAAATATATCTAGCGAAACACGGCGGGAGTAGAATCAGAGCGTTGAAGCACCCTGGTTTTGATAAATTTCTAGCTGCGGTTAAGGGCGGTCCACAACCATCACGTTATATGGAGGATCCAATCCCGGAAGAAATAGACATAAAAGCAGAAGCCGGTTCTAAGAAAACAAGCGGAAAACGATATTCGATTAAAAATCCTTTGGATTTCAACGCTGGAGTCTTTGACTCTACCGTGACATGCCCTGGTAACATTCTCAGTGATATATCACGGTTAGAGGTTCTCATCGGAGGGAAACGAGCCGGAAATAACTCACCGGAAGTAATTAATGAAGCAGCTGATATCTGCAGACGATTATTTGCCGGCGGTATCATGGACATTGATGTATATCGAGAACTCATTGCTGAATTAGTTGAAAATCACAGAGACGCCCTACGTTATGATGAAAATCCTATGGATGTAAGCGATTGATAACTAATTGAAAAACTACTAGTTTTATAACAAGATGATTATACACTACAACCATGATAAACCCGTAAGCGTCTACGTGGTGAACTCACGATTGCCTGTTTATAGAGCATATTACGGAGATGGTTTCGGCAATACCATTGCGGGGTTATTTACAAGAATGGCTCCAAAAGTGGCGCCGTTAGCTAAACAATTATCAATGAAAGCCATTGATATTATTCGTGATAAGGGAACCAGCAAAATCGGAGATTTCGTTGGAAATCTTGCCGGAAAGGCATTTTCTGCCGCGAAAGATAAAATAGCATCATTGGTGCGAAAGAAACCAGGAATGACTTCGTCATTAGTGCTGCCATCAACTACAGTGATGCCTGCAAAAATCAGCAAGGCAATAAATAGCGCAGTGGAAGAAAAACTAGCGTCGTTGGCTGCATGGGTGACTCCGGCTTCACCGGTAACAGATAGCGCTATCATGAACGCGATAGCAGGAAGTGGTTTGAAACAAAAAAGAAATTCGAAGAATTTTCAACGACGATGATTACAAAGAGTTTCACAATTGAAAACACTAGTATTTTAATAAAATGTTTAAACAACAGGCTGATCCCGCTCTTGATATAGAAGCCCCAGTACCCAAGGACAATTCCGTCCGCGATTATCAATTTTATTCCTATCATGCAATACAACCCGACCTACGATCGCGAATTGAACTTCAAGTTCAAGATACCAGTAAATACTTTTTGCCATGTGAAGCATTTATCGAAGTAGAAGGAAAACTCGTAACAAATGTTGCAGCTGATACCCCATATGCAGATAACGCAAATGTCCGAGTTGGTTTTGTTAATAATGGCATAATGGCGTTATTTGAAAGTGCAAGATATCTCATTGATGGAAAAGAAATTGAATCAATAGACCGCGAGGTTGATGTAGCAACAACAATAATCGGGCTAGCAAGATACCCCGATGATTATACAAGATCGGCTGGTCCGTCTATGATGTTTGCAAAAGATACTACTGATAATGCTGACCACCTTCAATACATTAAAGTGTTAACAGCAAGAGATAATGCAGAAGCCGATCAACAAGAAGCAGCTAATCCAGAACGTCGAGCTAGACCCGGAGCTGCGTTTGATATTATAAAAGGCGTTAATGATAATTTCAATCTAGGGTTTGCAACACGAAAATTAGCATTGCAAGGACAGCAGCGATATTTTTCATGTGCGATTCCACTCCATCACATATTTGGATTCTGCAAAAATGTCAGAAAAGTCATCTATGGAGCCAAACACACAATCGCGTTAGTACGAAAAGGCAATGACAATGATGCAATTTGGCGTACTGGTGCCGATGAAGGTAAAGTTGTTTTGAGTAAAATAGTATTGTGGATGCCAGTAATGACCCCATCAATTACCAGAGAAGAGCGGCTACCTTCATTTATGGACACAGGTGGCAAATCATTGATAAGTTGGCTAACAACAACGACTGATGCTAAAGAGGATGATGTTAATGGTACATTTACATGGCACTTAGCAGCCAAACAAGGCGTTTCAGCTCCACGTCATATATTTATAGCGCTGCAGAATAGGAATCGATTAGGTTCCCAAGAACGCAGTCATATGATATTTGATCGGTTAGGGGTAAGTGAGGTTTCACTGAGAATAAACGGACAACAAGAACCATCTGAGGATATACAGCTTAATTACGGAAACAACCAAATAGCACGTGTGTATCATCGGATGCTTTCATATATGGGTCGTGATCAAAATGTTGATACCGGTTTGCAAATATCGCAACTCGATTTTAAGAACTTGTATCCGATTTATTACTTTTCGCTGGAACATCTTGATTTAATGAGACAATCCGTTGTTGACATACATTTTAGGGCTCGTATAGATCCTGGTGGTGTTGATTATAGAGCGGTTGCTGTCATTCTCAGCGACAAATCAATGTTGTTAGAAGGGGTTGGTGGACGAATGAGAGTAGTTGATGCACCAGTGGAAAATCTATGATTTTCAAAAATATGTAAATGAAACTTGAAGAGTTTCCAATTAGATCAATTGAAAGCATAAATGTGTTTTACAATAAAATGACATATAGTGTTGTTAGTGTCAATCTGACTGATGGTCAGGTCAAGAAATTGCGATCAAAATCCGCTAAAGAATGTGGAACAACAATAACGTTAAAACCAGCGCAGATGTCCGGCGGTACACATAAAATATCACTGACGGATCGTCAAATAAAACATTTCAATGATGCGCTAAAGAATAAGAAAGGGGTTCAAATAGAATTTTCGAAAGCTGCAGTCGCCAACATGATAAAATCAGGTGGTATATTTCCATTGTTAGCTGCAATACCAGCATTGATTGCAGCGGCTGCCCCAGCGGTGGCAAAAGCGGCAGCGTTGGGAGCCGTTGGGACCGCAGCAGGGATGGCGTTGAAAAAGGCAACTGGGAAAGGATATAAAAAAAGGGAAAAGGGTTGTACCTACCAGGAACCCCGTATTCATGGTACAGCGGGAGATCCGTGAACGGATCGGGTCTAAGAATACCAGGAACGGTTTAATTGAAAGCCCAATTGTTGAGGAACCTATGGTTCCTATGTCCAATTTTGATTTAATTGATGCTGCTAAAAAACTAGCGATAAAAAACTTCAGAGGGGTTTTTATGAGAGATCAATTACCGAGAAAACCAAATAACGTTGAAACCGGTATCATCAATCTTGATAACAGCAGCGGATCGGGAACTCACTGGGTTGCATACGCGATTGATCCACGTGGGATTGTCTATTTCGATTCATATGGGTTAGCTCCACCAAGCGAGTTTATGCGGTATATAAATTCTTCGATGAAACTCAAAAAGTTTCCGATTTTTTATTCCACGCTGCCAACACAACAATTAAATGATCCACTGATATGCGGCCGTGAAGCATTAAATGTCCTCGCGGAGATTTCATTAAAATCCTTTGGATCTCCGTGGAAACCACCTCATCTGGTTGTAAACGAATACACGAGTGGGAAATTACAAGGATCAATAAATTGAAAACACAAGTTACGCTAACAATAATGATTGATATGTGGGGACAATCTCTGTCAATGTTGGAACCCACCGAGGAAACATCTGCGGGTTCTATCGAGGATGTAAAAAAAATAATTGAAGATGAAATCGCTGAGATGTTAAATTTAATAGATGTTGACCCGAACGAATTAGTTGTATTTCAAGATCGCCAGGGTAAATTGAAAAGCAGTAATATATCCGTGAATGACATTTTGATACGGCAGAGCGATGCCGCTGAAAACTCTATTGCGCTGTATTCCAACGGTGGACGACTTAAACCTGGTAATCTTATTTCTACGATCACCGACAAGATTGCCGCCCACGACAACACGATTGCCACCCACGACAACACGATTGCCACCCACGGCCGTGAGCTGGATGATCATATACGAGGTTATAATAATTTTCGCAAAAATGTCGTACATAAATTCTTTGGAACCCCGCTTGTGGTTGGCATGACTCTAGCTGAAATTAAAGACTTGTTGAATTCATTCTTCGCTAACAAGGAAGCTGGAAGAATGATGACTGCTTCAGAAATCAAGGCAAATTATCTCGAGATTTTTAAAGTAAGCGAAGATTTTGAGAAGGTACAAAAACCCACTAATGACGTCATTGTTAAGTTTTTTGGAACCCCGCTTGTGGCTGGCATGACTCTCGCTGAAATTAGCGAGTTTATCGGCAAGCATACTCACAATGCCTACATCGCTAATAGTTTCTTTGGTGTCCCAGCTACATCTACAATGACTCTCAAAGATATTAATATGTTTATGGTGAGACAAACAACACTTAATACCATCGTGGATAAATTTTTAGGGAGAACACCTGTTTCTGAAACCACATCGTTGACAGGCATGACTCTCGCGGAAATTAAAAGCGCTATTGACGAACAAAAACCCACCAGTGAAATGGCTAAAAATTTCTTTGAGGGTTCTAAAAGTTACAATATCACTACGACATATTCTCAACTCGAGGGGGATTATCTAACCCGAAAAGGTTTTGGATCCGACCTCCTTTTGGTTTCATTTTTTAGTCGCCGCGATAAAACGTTGATGAAATATACTGAAATCAATAAAACCTATTCCGACGTCATTGACGATATTATTAAACTAAAGGGAGATCAAAAACCAGTCAACGACATTGTTGGTAAGTTCTTTGGAAACCCACTTGTGGCAGTCATGACTCTCGCAGAGATTAGCGCGGCTATCAATAAGATAAAAATTCCACATAGTGTAAGCGCCGTTAATAACATCGTATACACAGTTGATAGTGGGACCTTTGATTGGATCCGAGATATTGAAAATTATCTACGTGTTGGACACAGACATACTGGTGTACCAGGTTGCTACCGACTTACAATAATACATCACCGTAAATTTGATTTGGGATTCAGCAATACAGGTATCAGCGGTGTTAACACGCTGACATATATGCTAGAGAAAATACCAAAACCTCCACCCTATATACCAATCCCGCTTACGATTACTATAAACAATTCCGACGAGTCTGTGATTATGGAGTCGCTACCCTGGATAATAGAATTTTTATACGGTATCCCCCCATCCGATCCTAAAACCACTTCAATAATAGGATAATTGAAAACACTATCAGGTTTAAAATAACAACAATGACAACGTCATCAACAATGACACCGTCATCAACAATGACTTTGTCATCAACAATGACTTTGTCATCGTCGCAATATCGATTCGATACCGTAAAAGAGTTTTCCGCGAACTTGAAATCACTTTCTGAGCGCTATCGTGAAAAAATGAAAAAATACCGCAGAAGAATTACCGCAATCGATATAACTGTGTACTCGGTGTCTGGTGTGATGGCCAGCGCAGGAGTTATTTTGTCGACGGTGACCATGATGGCTCCGATTGCAGTTTCAATTGCTATCTCCGCGGCAACAACAATTGCGGCAGTCGCCACCGCGATAACTAAAAAAATATCGTGTTCTCAGAAAAAACTCAGTGATTATACAGCTCGGTACCGGGTGGTATTTGACACGTACTCGAAATTATCCGAGTTGATCTCACTGTCAATAGATAATTCGTTCATATCCGATGTTGAATTTTCGACGATGACCCAGTTGTATAACTCCGCGATGTTGAAATTGGAAATTGAAGACAGCGTTAACAATAATGTCACTACAATTCAACGAACTGCAACTGCTTCAACAAATCGCGGAGAATACCACTCCGATACGAACAAGCATGATATCAATAACATCAACAACCCCACAATTTAGTGTGAACTTCCCTTCTCCGATTCCAGTGCGTGAGATCGCGCTGGCAAAATTACGAGTATATCATAGCTGGCCTAATATCAGATCGGTTGCATTTAGTGGTCAGCAACCCAATAACGCACTGGTGTTCTCGTATAAGAATAAACCCGATGGTACTCCAGAGTGGGAAACTGTTTCGTTACCAACTGGGTCGTACCAAATTAAGCAAATCAATGCTGAAATTCAGCGTAGAATAAAATCAATCACTGGAAAAAAATCAAAAATAGCTATTAATCTTCATCAACCGACGCTCTCGTCGTCGATCGAAATAAGCACAGAGGGATACATTGTAGATATATATAACAGCTCGTTAAGAACAGTGTTAGGATGGCCTGAAAAACCACCGGACAAATCCGCCACCGACTTAACCACGGACGTACAATCATATCATGAAATCAATCCCAGTTATCGAGATAATTTATCTGATATAAGAAAAGGAAGAATCGCCGATAGATTTATATTTACCAACAGAGACACATTGCAATGGGATTTTATCATTAAAAGAACAACCGACTCATCTGTTACTATTTCATTTACGCTAACTGACGTCCGTGGTTATTTTAATGAAATTAAACAATTATATGACACACAACTAGAACAACTACGGAAAACAAGATCGCAAAAACACGTTGAAATAATAAATCAACTTATATCTGACATGGAATATATCTATGAACTAATTATTCAAACAATAATTAATGACAACAGCGAAAATAAACAACGATTCCTAACCGATTACAATACCACAGAAGACAATCTACGTAATTTCAAGTTTCCCAAATATAACGCTGATGAACTAGCAAGAATTGTTAAAACCGATATCAAGGCGCTACAAAAATCAGATTCAGCTGTCCTCTTCAGGTATAATAATGATCCAGATGGTGGCGGTAGGCATATTGCCCCTCATAATGTGAATATTTCAACGGTGATTGCGCTCAATTTAGTATGTGATGCAATTGAAGGAAGCTATCAAATTAATCTAGAGCAATCAAATCAAGCTCAGCAGGGATATATTCTTTATTCGTTTGCACCAACAGCTCCTCCAGGATTCCTAATTATTGAAAACCCAATTAATCCTGTCTACATGCGATGCCATACTAATTCGTTAACGAGAATTAATTTCCGACTCACCGACCAGTCAAATAATTTAATTGATCTACAAGAGGAGGTGTTAGCGATTAGTATGTTTGTGAAATCATAAATGATTTTCGTCCTAAAGACTCGATCAAATTTTCGGTTGAACTCGTAAAAGAATTATTAACCGGAACTGAAAGTTCCAGCAGCAGAGAGGGTGATGACCACATCGTTGCGACCTTGAATCTTTTTAGGTGTATACGAATTTTATTTTATGACCATTTTTTTTAGACAGAGCAGTTTTAATTATATTTTCTGCAACAAATCGTATTGAAGTCCCACAAATGTCAAAGTATCTACTGGCTTCATTTATCGATTGAAAGCTTTTCTCTTCATTATTTTCTAAATCAAACGATTTAACTCTCCTAGGGCGTTTTGCATGTTTGCCAGTTCCACCTAATTTTGAATTCAGACTTTGTGAGACGGCTTGAAGATTCACAAGACAATTATCAGTCTTCACGCCATTTATGTGATCAATCACAAATCCGTCTTCGATTAATCCGTTATGACATTCAAAAATAATTCTGTGACAGAGATATGTTTTATTTCTAGCACTAAACAACAAATACCCCATATTATTTAGATATCCAACCGGGTTTTTTAGTCTGCGGTGCCTGACAACACCATCACTGGAGGCTTCGTAATTAACGAGCACTGGATGAGGTCTGAAATCTTGGCTCATTTGTATAATAATACTACTTGTCTAATTTATTATTTGCTTTAATTATAAGTCTATCAATGTAGTCTTGATGGGTTTTGATGATTTTGTCCTTGATTTTATCAAGGACGTTAGGGTCAATGATTCGTTTGTCATAGTAGCGTTTTAGTTCCCTGTATCGTTTACCCCCACAAGCAAGACACAACTGCGATTTTCCTCTAACGCCCACCCCACATTGGAGGCATGGGAGAGGGCCAAAACTTCCTCGCCTAACGCTTTGTAAATGATACCCACAGAATTCGCTTCTGCATGATTTGTTACACGGGGTTGTTGATCCAATCATTAGCCACTTGCAGTGATTCATTATACTATATTTTTCTATTTAAATACTTGTTTTAATTATAACATGGAGGAATTCAACAGATTATCGAAAATTAAGCCTTGGAGAAATACTAAATTCATTGATTATAACATGGAAGAGTTCAAGAGATTATCCAAAATTAAGCCTTGGAGAAATACTAAATTCAATCTCGACGAGGAGTTCAACAGATTATCGAAAATTAAGCCTTGGAGAAATACTAAATTCAATCTCGATAGAGTCTCTGATACACCAAAACGTCTAATCGGTGATAGAACTATACTCGGTAAAATCAGGGAGTGTTTTAATGAATTCTACCGAGACGGTGCAGCATACTGTTGGTCGACATTTCGAATTATTGATGAAGATGTCAATGTACCCATCATCGATGCTACTATGAACGATAAAAGAGCAGCTGAGATAATTTCACACCTTGGCCCGCCAATGAGCTGGAAATCCAAAGGTAAATTGCAAAGCAATTCCCAAACAAGGAAAATCAAAGATGGAAATCTAAAGGTAAATTGCAAAGCAATTCCCAAACAAAGCAATTCCCATCAGAAGTATTTTTTCAGAATAAAATTGATTATCGAAGTCGAAGGCAAATGGATTATTAGGGATAAATTTGAACTAATCCTAAAGGATAAAAAGACTGTCATTGTAAGTAGAGATTCCAAACCAGGAATTCTAACTGGAATTGACAAACCATACTACGAGAGATCTTATCCTGTAACAGCAATCGTTTATGGAATATATCCGTTAAATGATAAACCAGATATCGCAAAACTAGCTCCTATGAAATATTCACCGTTGACTTCGTCAAGGCTCAATTGTGTAGCAACACGGGTAATGGAACACTTCACAAATGCATCCCGAGGAAATAAACTAACTGATCTGCGACGTAGGAAAATAACCGAATGGGAACTGACAGTGAAACAGCACGGTGCAAAGATTTCTGATATAGCTAAATTAGAAACATCATTAAGATTCCCAATAACCGTTATGACGATAACCGGAGAAGTATTATACGAACCGAAATATAACAAAAATGGAGCGCCAATACAAATTATTGATCATAACAAACATGCGTGGACACCTGCAGTAACAATATTTCCACGAGATAGAACCGTGAAATATATCCCCCCAGAATTCGTCGGGGATGTTTTTTATAATGAGAAATTATTCGATGCTATTCACACGCTGTGTAAAGATGATCCTGTGTCAGTGTGGTTACTTAGAAGTGATGAAGATCCAGAAATAGGATTTGATCAATTTGTAAGACCAAATGGTGAATTATATCGCGTTGAAGAGTTAGATACTAGAATGAGAAAAATTGCTAATGATTTTTCACCAGAGAGTTCCCATGAAAAACTACTCACGGATAGTTTTACTATTCCATCAGGGGTAGCTCACTTCGCAAGAGAAAAAAACTCATGGCGTCCAACACGAAGTGATTTTCTCGAAGATGTTAAATTGAGTTGCATCGAATATTCCCATGGAGGGCTGTGGAATACAAAATATCATCGTGGCGGTATGATTTCAATTGATATATCCGCGTGTTATCCTGGAAGTTTCCTCGGGTATGGAGAATGTAGTAACTATTTTAAACGATTTGGACACCCCACGCATGAAATGACTCGTGTTGCGATTAATGGTCCATTGCCTGATTTTGATTTAACTGGATTCGCTCGTGTGATATCATTCGAATTCGCTACAGGTTGCATCCGTGTAGTTATGTTTGGCTCGGTAGACATATATCTGAAAAGGCTTGGATGCCAATAGTGTTACTACGATATATGATTGATTGTGGTATGCTAATATCGCTGATTGTTTCCGAAGCTATTATATGCTATCGAGCTCAGAAAGAAGTTTGGCTACCACAACCCGATCTAGATCGTATAATTAGCGAACAGCGAAAACAGTTTCCAGATGGAAATTCGAAGAATTTCAATGAAGAACAAATCACGAATTGGTCTAAGAAGTTATTTGAAATTAAAAAAGAACAAGCAAAAGATTTTGGACGAAGAATAATCGGTAAATTTACCCAGGGTGGAAGATACGACAATGCAAAATATTCCTCGCGGTTGATCATAGACGTCGCTGAATACGATTTTATTGTAACTGATTTAACGAAACAGGGAAAACTTGTAAATCGTAAAGACGCTTTCCTATCCGATGGAAGACGATTAGGTACAATTGTTACCTATTGTGATGGATATATTAAACAATATACGCATTTGAGAAGTTCTATGCTAGCTTATGCTTCTATCAATTTATTTTCGATGATAAATAGATTTCCTAATACCGCAGTTAGAGTCGCCACTGATTCTATTTATATCCACGAGAAATACAAATCAGATATAGCTAAATTCACATCCCAGGAGGCAAATTGGGGATGTTGGCGATTTAAAAAGGAAACACTACATGAGTATTGTGAATCCGCAGATGTTACCATGGATGAAAAGTACTTAAAGTGTGATGAGATTCAATCCGAATTTTCTAATGCACCACCGGTATCTGATCCAGTATGTAGATACAAGACAGTTTATTTAAACGGTTGTGGTGGGTCAGGAAAGACAACTCGTGCAATTGAATTATTTCGTCGGTCAACCATGATTGTGTTAACACCAACTCACAGACTCGCCAGAGAGATGAAACAACGAGGGGTAAATGCCTGTACTTATCATAGTTTCTTTCGATGGAAAGGCGATGAATGGACTCCTGAGCGTATGGGTGATAAATTCATTCCTGAAATCATAATTTGGGATGAAATATACACAGTGTCATTAGATGTATTACAAACATTTCTCGAGTGGTTGTTAAACAAAAACACAAAAGTCGTCATGTGCGGTGATCACGGCCAACCACCACCATTTGTCGGTGCATCTCCACATGAATGGCTAAAGGGTTTTGTAGACTACTATGAAGAAATTACCACTGATTATAGATCACTTGATAATGAATTACGAGAATTCAAAGCGCTAATTAGATTACAACCGGATAGAATCCAATGTGAAATAGCGCGTGAAATAATTTCAGAAACTCCAATGAATAATTTTTGGGAAGCGTGGAGACCAAATGATTTGATAATTGCAAGTAGAAAAATAATCAGAGACACACTTCAGATGAAATTATTTGAATTACATAAAAAAAGATTTGCAACACTTCTAGTACCGTTGTGTTATAGGCCTTCGGATACACGAAAGCAGAATATAGAAGTTGATATTCCAGGGAAGAGTGAAAAGCAGATTCTCGTATTAAATGATATTGTGCTGGTTGATATCAGCGTCGTTGAAGATGCATTGCGTGCTAATAAATCCCCGTGGACGCTAGGATACGCAGCGACGATACATTCTTCACAGGGATTGACTATATCGGATACAATTGTTTGGATGGTGGATAATCACATCGAATGGTCGAATTTAGTCTATCTTGCAGTATCCAGAGTACGAAGAATAAATCAACTTCGAAGAGTTGTCCTGACAGAGTCAGGCGATGATTAAATCATTGGTGACGATAATGACACTACAATCAACGCCGACAACGTCAAGGATTTAATCAGGAAAAAACTCTCTGGTTATAAACAACAGGATAAAAAAAATAATAGAAAATTTGACATTGATGCTGAATTAATAACTACGCTGAAGCAACAACAGAATAATCACTGCGCGAGTTGCAATTGTATAATGCGTTGGCAGTATTCGGATAAAGATCCTCGCCAATTTACCGTAGACAGAAAGAATAGCAACATTGGTCATATCAGAGATAACGTTATGCTGACTTGTCTTGAGTGCAACAGACGCAGAGGTGCAAGCACCTTAGGTGCTAGTTAAGACCACGCGGTGGTAATTGAGTATCCTCGGGGATTACCTGTAGTTGTTGTCGAGTAAATCCTCACTGAGGAGCAGTTGAATCCAGTTTATAGATTGCTGGTCTACTAGTTGATCGTGTTATATTAAATATTTTATGTACGGTGACACTCCAAATAGGATCAGTAGCTCTTTTTTTTACCACCCTCAAGCTCTCCTGGTTCGTATAAGTACCTTACAGTGACATTACTACCAAGAATTGGTTCTTTTGAAAAATCTTTTTGTGGTTGTACGGGTATAAACTTCTTTTTAATAGCGTTGCTAGGTTTCATGTTGATTGTTCTAGTAATCTCATTATTGATTGCGGTAACTACACCTGGTAATCTCTTTACCCATTCACGGGATCGCTTTTCTTGGATGAATTCCTTCGCGTATTGATATCCAAATAACCGATCAGCAAGAGTCCGATTAAATCGTTCAACAATTGCCTGATCGCGATGTAGTGCAGTATGCCCCCGTCTGGTGGTGACATTGTGATCTTTCATCGCTGATAAAACAGCGCCTTGAAGTTCCTTGCCAGGATCAACTTGTAACAGATTTGGCCAGCGTAGTGGGCCTCGTCGATAAATCTTTTCAAATGCAGAAGCAACTTCAGGTGATGATTTTGTTTTTAGCGGTTCTGCTTGTTTGTATCGACTCGCAACGTCAACTACGGTTAGCGCGTATTTGTAACCGTTGTCATGTGGTAAAAACAATAAATCAGCTTGATGAACTTCATTGGGTACAGTAACATCAAAATGCGAGAAATTGATTTGTTTAGGACGCGGTAGATAAATTTGCCATATAGCCTGTTTGGATAACCAATTAGCCGCAGTAGCCTTTTTCACTTTTGCGGCGCTGGCGAGTTTACTGATTGCTGGTTTACCCTTCCAGTATCCTCTCGGAGAATAATAAATAGATTCCATATTATTAATTACCAGCGCCCATCATCAATTTGCCTTTCATAGCCTATTTTACCAACCACGAAGCAAGTTTTTCTTTGAAAGATTTATCAGGAATAGCATTTAACGCATGAATTAATTTCACATCCGCGAGATGCCTGTTTTGCAGATTGCTGCTTTTATATGCAACATCATGAGCATGACACGCCTTATCAATAGCGTTTATCGGATACTCGCCGGGTCGGGGCTGATTTTGATCATCAAGTCTGATATCTAATCGTGTTCCGGGACCACAGTAGTTATATCCTGGAAGGTGCTTTACTCCGGGGTACTTTGCCCATGGGGTTCCAGGGAGTTTTGCAAATTTGGCTGCGATATCACCTCCTCGTTTTTTTTTAAAACATCTCCGAATTGTAAAATCTTTGATTTTGTAGAAACAAATCTAAATTTTTTCATACCACATGTTGCACATCTACCAGTTAGTGCAGATCTGTTATTTTTAGTTGTAACCGTCGTCACATCATTTGTGTTAGTACGCGTTTTACACTTCACACAATATAGATCCATAATTTATGTATAGAGATATGGATATAATTGATTTTTCAGCGACTAAAACAAGGGAACCAGTTAAGCATCATGCAGCGCTACCAAACTCTATCCGCGCAATTATAATCGGGCCATCTGGATCGGCAAGACGCAATTGTTGCTCAATTTAATAATGAGATGGATGAAGTGGGATAAGTTGTATTTAGTTGCTCCTAGCGTAGATGATCAACGATGCTATGAAGTGCTAAAAGATTTTAATGAAAACGCTTCAGAAATTAAGGGTGAGAACGCCATTGAATTTATCACAGATATTGACGAGGCACCATCCGTGGATGACCTTGATGGGAACATTAACAATTTAGTCGTATACGACGATGTGATGTTAGACAATCAAAAAAACCCAGCTAGGATCTTTTCCAGAGGCAGGCATAAAAACACTGACGTGATATATGTCACTCAACGCTACACTCAGATTCCAAAAGTGATTAGAGATAACTGTAATATTCTTGCTGTGTTTAACGGCGTTGATACACATACGTTACGAAATATTTGGCAGACATGGTGTTCCGATATGGACTTCAATCAATTTAAAAATTTCTTTAGTAACGCTCAGGCAACTTCGCATGGATTTATAACAATAAATTTACATGATCCTTGGACACGATATCGTATCGGACTCGATCAAATATTCGGTTGAAATCATTTATTATTTTTGTTAACCAGAACTGAAAGTTCCAGCAGCAGAGAGGGTGAACGACAAGAACGTTGTGACCAAAATTGATTAAAAAATCGTAAAGTCTCCGTTTGCTAAATGGAGACATTTTTTTTTGGTTAAATGAGATTTCGTAGGAAGCCTTATTTCTGCTTAAAAACGTGGTCTGTTCACCCTCTCGTAGGAAGCCTTATTTTGTCTAAAAAGGTTGTAGGGTTCACCCTCTCTGCTGCTAAAAATGAATTAAATTACATCATTAATACAACTGGGGTCGTAATATGCAAAGGTATATGTTGATAGAGATAGTCCATTTAATCACGCAGTCAATTTAGTTTTACATGCCCCACACTGTGAGGATTTAAGCTGTGGACTGGAGTTAGTCAGTGGTGACTTTTGGAGTAATCAATCTTCTGAATTCAGAAATATTGAATAAGCTCTATAATAAACTGTCACATCAACATCTAGACGAAAATAGTCAACTAGGAAATTCAGTATTTTTTGGAGAATGACTTTATACATCCAAGTAAACGTGGCTGGAGTTCACCATCTGTTCTTGAGCCGAATCAAGATAATAATTTCCTCATGTGCACTGACTAAAAAAAGCTGAACCGTTTGACTAAAACAGATTCATTACCATTGCCGAGGATCGATGACTCGATTGACAAAATTGGAAATGTAAAATACGTCACAAGGCTTGTCTTGACGGAAAGAGCAAGGGAAATTTCGACTTTCGTAACTCAAGATGGACGTTATCAATATAGAGTGACGCCGCTTGGGACGAAAGGTTCACCTTTTACATGGAGTAATACTCATATATAAACGTTCTCGCAGCTGTGTGTTGTTGATTCTAGATGAATGATGAATTTCTACTCATTAGTCATTAGGGACGTTTGAAAATAACGATAAAAGGGATTAATAATCCCTATTTTCTAGATGAATTTAATATAGTGCAAAATTTCATGGCAATCCTTTCTGCTTTCTCCCCCCTCCCCATGCATAAATCCAAACTGGGCAGAAATCTGGAGTGAGAGAGAAAATAATTTGCTCCAGTCGAAAAACTTGAAATTTAAGTTACACCAAGTAACCTATAAGAATATAATTCGTCGTGACGGTGTGTGTGCACTTTCCTTGGGATTTATAATGAATTATACAATGTCGCAAACCCTGTCGACATTATATGGTAGCTTTCTTTTTTATACTGTTATGTTGTTGTTATTTCGTAAGCCTATAATAATGTTCTAAATATCGATTATTATTAATTAAATATGAAAATGTCCAAAGGCTGCCCTCTCAAGCTCTCTCTTTCTGGACCATCGTGGCAAGATATATGCGAAAAGCGAAGAGAATTATCGCTTGTGGCATCCTGGACTCTGGACTGATGTATGATGGTAAAGGTTAAGTCAAAGCGACGAGAGAGAGAGAGAGAGAGAGAGAGAGAGAGAGAGAGAGAGAGAGAGAGAGAGAGAGAGAGAGAGAGAGAGAGAGAGAGAGAGAGAGAGAGAGAGTTTTATGGTTAGTAGTACTGCTATTGAAGCAAAAAAATGACTTTGATCAACTGCAAATATATCACAATAATTTAATTATCTCTTGTTGGTTCGTCATTTTGCTTAGTTTCCACTCAGCATTAACTCCAACGCGCTGGTATGCCAATGGCTGAGCGTTATTGTGAATGGCCTAGTTAATCACGTGTTTCTAATGTTTTACTTCTTTCTTTAATACCATCTTTCATGTTTAAATCATAAGTCTGTGTTATATTGATTAAATCAATGTCAAGACACATCTAAACTAAAAAAGAAAACAATCAACTAATCAATATGTAAAGATGATTGTAAATAGCCACAAAAGGCATAGAACTACATTTTGTAGCGGACACAATAGCCAGGGATGTAAGTTCATTCATTCGGTCCATACACAGTTGCCTGTAATAAATCTCAACTCCGTATATATATATATATATATATATATATATATATATATATATATATATATATATATATATATATAGTATGTACTCTGTGTCAATGATATACCACCGTTGTATAAAGTTTTGATGAAAAGGAAACTCGGCAAGCCTCTTTTCCTTTAAACGAATAATTAATGCATCTCGTGGTATGTCATTGATACAGTATCCACACACACACACACACACACACACACACATATATATATATATATATATATATATATATATATCGATCAGCTGATAGATATATTCATATATATAAACATGGGGGTATAGCAAATTTACTAAAAGAGAAATGTGAGGAATTGCATAGCCTGAAACAATTAATAGAACAGTTTATTTTCCAAAGTGTTTCACAATTAATAGTAATAGAACAGTTTCTTTCCAAAGTGTTTCACAATTAATAGTAATAGAACAGTTTATTTTCCAAAGTGTTTGACAATAAATATAGATTTCTAAGTGAGAAAATATACAATTAAAACATAAATTTAAAGTATAAATTTAAACTACAAGAAAACAGCAAAAACTGTCAGATTCAAAGAAACTTCTTTAATATTAAACAAAAGTCTTTAATCTTTTAATAACAATTTCACTGTGTTAGAATAACAGATCTAAGACGTTTAAAAATACTCTTCATTCGCAGAGCAAACCGTGTATGTTCATTGTAATACTATGCAAAGATGTCAGCTTCCAAGAAAATGTCAAATGCTTTGCCACCGTTTGCGTGTGTGTGTGTGTGTGCATTGTTCCAAAACCAAAGCTATTAAAGCATTAGCATGAGTTCCTTTGTAAAACAAATACTTTATCTTCTAAAGCAAACATCTAATTATTCCATACTTATTCATTCGAGACTCATGGAATATTCATTATGAGAATTACAAAGATACAATAGTCGAGCTCTGAATTCAAGTATTTTCGTCTAAGCATCAGTACCAAAACTAGGATAAGATCATTTACAACATAAAATAATGTAATCTCTCTCTCTCTCTCTCTCTCTCTCTCTCTCTCTCTCTCTCTCTCTCTCTCTCTCTGCTTTAATAATTATTTTGTTTGCATGTTTGCATAGTATATACATTTTAAATCATAACGTATATGCAGAATAATACAACTACAAAAGTTTGTTTTAACACACTTGCACGTTTACATATAAATCATCTCTGAGTAAAAAGTATCCTCTTCATCCGACAAGTTTGTAAACTTTACATGGACAAGATATGTGAAATTTGATTAAAGAATAATGTCAAATGTCCAAAAAAGTCAATAAAAATTGGATATGTAAAGTAATCCTAAAACCTTTTCTCTAAATATCATACAGACCATTCTCCTTAGTGTTACACAATTATCGTTTCCAATAGCATTGTCATTGTAGATGGTTAACACAATTTGCACAAAGATAAGGTCCTGATAATTATTATTACAAGTTATACTTCGTAATATTAAATAATTATAATCTTAACAAAGAAAGTAAATTTAGCAAACATTTAGTTCGTCTTGGAGTACGATAACAACGTCAGTATTGGACATGATTATTCCATTTCGGCCAATATCTAGATTATTCGTTTAATTATACAATTGTTCTCAGATCTGGAATTTGGTATAAGAGATCATACATTAATAAGAATAAGAGAATGTCCATAATTTTGAAAGCTAGACTTTCCATTGAAACTCAGATATTCCAAAATGGATTTCTTAACTTTAGGAAGGGCATATAGTGCCATTTTGTTTCAGAACTAAAGCAACTTTAACTGATTTTGTATATTTTTCAATTAAATTATCAATCACATAGCAAATAATGAGTGAGTTCACTCTGGATAAGAGTCTTGAGCAGATAAATATGTTATATGTTTTCTACTCAGATTTATAGCAGTTGGGATTTAATGAATATTAAACCAATTTAAGGAACCATTGCAAAATGGAGTCAACAAAAACAACTAAATCAGAACTTGCAAAATCAAAGACTGTTAATTATTTATCTTTCTAGAACAGGATACTGGCTTTGAAATAAAGAAGTTAGTTAATTAATCATTATATTTAGGCATCGGATACATTGAATACTACGAATTTGCATACTAGACAAAGTTTTGAGAGTACCCTTAATATATATTTTTAACTTATTCAGACTCGAAGCATGATCAATGAATTACCAGACTTAAAGGTGCATCTTAATATCTTAATAAACTTAAAGGTGCATCTTAATATTTTAATAAACTTAAAGGTGCATCTTAATAAACTTAAAGGTGCATCTTAATATCTTAATAAACTTAAAGGTGCATCTTAATATCTTAATAAACTTAAAGATGCATCTTAATAAACTTAAAGGTGCATCTTAATATCTTAATAAACTTAAAGGTGCATCTTAATAAAATTAAAGGTGCATCTTAATATCTTAATAAACTTAAAGGTGGATCTTAATATCTTAATAAACTTAAAGATGCATCTTAATATCTTAATAAACTTAAAGGTGCATCTTAATATCTTAATAAACTTAAAGATGCATCTTAATATCTTAATAAACTTAAAGATGCATCTTAATATCTTAATAAACTTAAAGATGCATCTTAATATCTTAATGAACTTAAAGGTGCATCTTAATATCTTAATGAACTTAAAGGTCCATCTTAATATCTTAATGAACTTAAAGATGCATCTTAATATCTTAATAAACTTAAAGGTGCATCTTAATATCTTAATGAACTTAAAGGTGCATCTTAATATCTTAATGAACTTAAAGATGCATCTTAATATCTTAATAAACTTAAAGGTGCATCCTAAGATCTTAATAAACTTAAAGGTGCATCTTAATATCTTGATAAACTTAAAGGTGGATCTTAATATCTTAATAAACTTAAAGGTGCATCTTAATATCTTAATAAACTTAAAGATGCATCTTAATATCTTAATGAACTTAAAGGTGCATCTTAATATCTTAATGAACTTAAAGATGCATCTTAATATCTTAATGAACTTAAAGGTGCATCTTAATATCTTAATAAACTTAAAGGTGCATCTTAATATCTTAATAAACTTAAAGATGCATCTTAATATCTTAATAAACTTAAAGGTGCATCTTAATATCTTAATGAACTTAAAGGTGCATCTTAATATCTTAATGAACTTAAAGATGCATCTTAATATCTTAATAAACTTAAAGGTGCATCTTAATATCTTAATAAACTTAAAGGTGCATCTTAATATCTTAATGAACTTAAAGGTGCATCTTAATATCTTAATAAACTTAAAGGTGCATCTTAATATCTTAATAAACTTAAAGGTGCATCTTAATATCTTAATGAACTTAAAGGTCCATCTTAATATCTTAATAAACTTAAAGGTGCATCTTAATATCTTAATAAACTTAAAGGTGCATCTTAATATCATAATAAACTTACAGGTGCATCTTAATATCATAATAAACTTACAGGTGCATCTTAATATCTTAATAAACTTAAAGATGCATCTTAATATCTTAATAAACTTAAAGATGCATCTTAATATCTTAATAAACTTAAAGATGCATCTTAATATCTTAATAAACTTAAAGGTGCATCTTAATATCTTAATAAACTTAAAGATGCATCTTAATAAACTTAAAGGTGCATCTTAATAAACTTAAAGGTGCATCTGTTACGAAATACCCGATATGGCATAGAGGGTACACCATACTCCTAAGTGAGTTGTCCTGAACAGCGAGTCGCACGTGCTGCGCGTATACTGAAGGTTTCGCGCGAATCACTTTTTACATGTACGGCATACTACTATATAGGTATAGTGCAGGGTCATTTTAAGACGCAGTGGACATTAGAGCAGACCTCTAAACGTTGGCATTGAATCATTGACAAGTGTTTTTTCCGATTACTTGTGTTTTTGAGGATATTTTGGATTACAGTATCTTGCTACAAAGGAATACGGTTTTTCTTATATTCACATCATTTTTTTTTCAATTGTTTATTTCACTGCACTGTTCTAGTTTTTTTCTTTTTATTTCTATAATTTTGTTTCATTTGTTTTCCTTGTGTCAAATGGCAAATCAAGAGCAAGGCTCAAGTGATAGCAAGGGTGTCAGGTCCAGGTTGAATTTATACTATAAATGCACTGTGGACAATAATGTGTTGGTAGCACATCACCCACAAGGGTGCCAGATTTTAGTGTCGGGATCAGACGAGACGCCGAAACAACTTGAAATTTTGGCGACTCTTAAAGCGATGGGAGTAAATATGAAGCAAATTGTATGTTTACAAAACGCTGGCCCGAAACGCTTTATGCTATATCCCAGGGACAAGGAGACCCCAGTTTTGAATGTAGACGAATTTCGAGTAAATAATATCACCATGCACGTTCACGCAGCTCCACCAATAGAGAGGGAGTTAGGCCCAAAAATGGTAGATGTTCATTTTCACGGGCTTCCATTTTACATTGACACCCAGGAAATTGAGGGGAAGATTAAGGATAGGTTTGGGGTCCAGGCAAAAGGGACGAAATACGCTGATTACTGGGGGTATGAGGGTGTTACCTCAGCTGTTAGAATCATAAAGGTTGATGAGGATCAAGAGAAAAAGATCCCCCCATACTTTTATGTGTTAGGCTTTAAATTAAGGGTCTGGTACAGAAACTGCGAGCGAGATCGCAAATGCTCCAAATGCGGACAAATTGGACATGGTCCATGGGAGTGTAGTGTAGTTACTCCAGGAATATTGATTGCAACTGCTCCTTTGCAGGATGTTCCTAATGGAAATAAACCAAATACATGGGCAACAATAGCTAAGCCGGCCAAACCCACTCAAATTCAGTTTCCCGCGTTTACGCATTCAAACCCCTTTACACTGTTACCACAAGAAGGGGGTGAAGGGTTCTCTCCTAAGGGAAAAGGGCCCAGACCCAGACGAGTTATACCTGCATCCACATCAACTCCAATCAAAACTCATGGAAAAAAATATCAACCCAAGCTTAAGAAGAGAAAGGCGGAAATCGTCTCATCCTCAGAAGAAGATATTCCATTACTCAATGAAAAATATGAGAAGGAGCTTCCTTCTCCTTCTCTTGAGAGCTTGACAGTAGAATCCAATAAGTGTGACAATTCAAATATAGTTTGTTCTGAAGAGTCTGTATTGGATGGAAATGTGGCCTCCAATGCAGAAATGGACACTTTGAACACAACTATTGATAATGATTCTGACTCTTAGCAAGGAAAAGTATACATTGTATACGTCAAATATAACCAGTGATTTTGAGATACCAGTTAGTGAATTGGAACATACAGTGGAGAATATAGATCCAGGCTCCCCTCAAACTGGGGAAGAGATCACTACTACTCATTAACACTAGACCAATAAAATATATCCATTTAGAAATTAGCGGCCGCCTGGAGATAGACTTAAAATGGAAGAACAAAACTTCCTTTTAAAGTCCATAAATATTAATGGTCTTAACCAAGACAAAGTTAATAAGTTACTTAAAATAGGAGACTTTGACTTACTTTTTCTACAAGAGACACATAACGGACTAACTGATGAATTTAAAGAACAACTTGAACGGAAACTGGACTGTATTGTGTTAAAAAATGATCATGATGGGAGAGATATAAGGGGAGGAGTAGCTGTTTTGGTAAAAAATAGAGTAGGAATTAAATGGGAAAGGATAGAGGAGGGTATTTTTTTTTAAAGTGAGAGTGATTCATTTAAAAATAGAGAAGTGTAATTTTATTAATATATATATGCCAGTATGTAATATGAAAATTGCTTTTGCAATACGCTTAAAAGAATACTTAAATAACTATATTGGGGAAAATTTGATTATTGGAGGGGATTTTAATTGGGTTGAAGACGGGATAGACAGAACGACAATGAAATTAGTGACAGGTGACTTAATGATTAAGACAACGATGAGACTTATTATGGATTCATTAGATTTGGTTGACATATATCGACAGTTAAATTTACTGAGGGTTGGTTTTACTTTTCTAAGAGGGGATACAGCAAGTAGGATAGATAAATTTTGGGGCACATTTTTTTGGCACAAATAAGTATATTAATTCAGGGATTTTGGATTACCAAGTTTCGGATCACAAATTAATTTTTTTAGAAGTAAGGATTTTAAAAATGACTAAATGGGGTAGAGGGTCATGGAAATTAAATAATCAACTCTTAAATACAAAGGAATTTATAGCTGAAATTACGAAGGAAATTGAAGATTTTAAAAATATGGGGAACATTAATAACATTGAAGAATGGGATAAATTAAAAGTAAAATTTCAAAAAATAGCTATTAAACATTCAAAATTCAGGATTAGGAAGTTTAAATTAGAAGTAGCAGCCTTGGAAAATTTGATCAAAACAACAATAATACAGGGCATTAAAAACACATTATTACAAAGATTAGAGAAATTAAAGAAAGTTTTTAATAAAGGGAAGGGATTAAATACTGGGCTATTTACTAAATTATATGAAAATGTAGAGGGTCTTTATAAAAGGGAGGAATTAAGAAGGGGGGGGGGAGAATTTTTTTTAGAGACATTAAATACGGGAACGGGAATACTAGAAGACAAAACTGAAATATTAGAATATATACGGAATTACTATAAGGACCTATATACTTCAAAGAGAATAGCAGACGAAGATATAGAAACATACTTACGAGAGACAAATTGTGAAAAAATTACCTCAGAACATAGAGACAAATGTGAGGAATTTATATCACAAGACGAAATAGTTGAGACAATAGGGAATTTAGGTTAAAAAAAATCACCAGGAAGAGATGGACTTTCTGCAGAATTCTATAAAAAATTCTGTAAGGAATTGTCGCCAATTTTAGAATGTTTATATAACAATATCGCACTTAGGAATAGCAAAATGTCAAACACAATGAGGGAGGGTATGATAACAATAATATATAAGGGGAAAGGAAATAGGGACGAACTTAAGAATTGGAGACCCATCTCACTCCTTAATATAGATTATAAAATTATTAGTAAAATTTTAACGGAAAGGGTCAAAAAGTGTCTGGACCCAATTATCAATATAAATCAAACTACTGGCCCGAAAGGGAGAAACATACAGAATAACCTTTTAAATATTAGGACTATTATTGATTATATCAATACAACTGGTAGTACTAGTGCTATGGTACTAATTGATCAAGAGAAAGCCTTTGATCGACTTGAACATAACTATATAATTAAGACACTAGAAAAATTTGGATTTGGAGAAAATTTCCAAAATTGGACCAAAATCCTGTATAATGATATAAACTCGATTGTACAGGTTAACGGAGCAAAAACGGGAAAATTTGAAATTCAAAGATCGGTGAGGCAAGGCTGCCCACTATCGATGTTATTATATGTAATAGCAATAGAAATTCTCAGTACCAAAGTTAAGAATAACTCAAACATTGTAGGGATCAAAGTTCCAAATATTCGAGATGAAGTTAAGATGTTACAACATGCTGATGATTGTACAAACTTTATACAAGATAAATATTCCTATAATGAACTTATAAAGGAATTTGAACGATTTGGGAAAGTCTCAGGTTCGAAGATAAATCCTGAAAAGACTGAAATTTTACTATTAGGAAACTGGAGGGGTAAGATACATGATCTACCTGCTCCTCTTATTAAAGATAACATAAAAACTTTAGGAATACATTTTGGAAAGGACGAAATGTTTAGAAACCTGAAAGATATTAGAGAAAAGATTCAGAAAAATGTGACTACCTGGGCACCTTTGCCAATATGCTTATTGGAACGAGCACAAATAGTGAAAAATTATATGTATGTGCACTTTAATTATACATTGAAAACAGTAGACATTAAAGATACTACACTAAAAACTATAGATAATGATATTATTAAATACTTATGGGATAATAAAATACATTACACAAACAAAAATACTTTATATAAGGTGGGGATGAGAGGAGGTTTAGCTCTCCCTCATCCAGTCCTTATTAAATACACCAACATCTTGAACCGTTTTAAGGAAATTAAAGAAGAGCCTAAAATAGCTTGGCAAGGGCTTTATATATATTACTTTGGTTTCTCTATGAAGCAGAGAAACGATATTTATAGGATCAATAGATTAACTAAAACTGTAAGAGTGCCAAGAAAATTAAGGTATATAAAAGATTTATTATTCAGATATAGGGATGTTAAAGAATTTTGGGACATTGAAACAAAAAACACATACAAATGGTTAACACAAGAAATAATAAATAAGGAAAAAAATAGGATTGAATATAAACACATAAATATTCAATGGGATAGGGCATGGGGGAACTGGAACAATATTAAACAAATTAGGAAAAAAAGTACCCTGTTCAAATACATGCATGATGCGTGGTTGACAGGAGAAATAGCAGTGAGACGGCAAATGATCGAAGTATCGCCTAAATGTCCACTGTGTAAGGGTTTTTTATTAACCAAGAAACATGTAATACTTGAATGTGCTAATACTGCAGCTGATAGAAACCAAATAATTACAAATATTAGGATTTCTCAAACATACGAAGAGAAACAATTTTTACATTTAGATGGTGTTTTAACCAATGATATTTTATCAAATATTATAGATTATATTATAAATACTATGATAGCATGTGGACCGATAGTAACTAGGAGGGATGATAGATAGTGAGGGAACAGGGAACTCCGGTGAGAAAAGTACAAGCAATGAGAGCATTGGGCTATATCACATGGCGCTACGCAAAGTGGACAGGTCTGTGAAAGAGTTTGGAACAAAGCTCACCGAGAGACATATACATTACAACATTTCACGGCTTAGATAGATTATAGTGTTTTTTTTTTTTTTTTTTTTTTTTTTTTTTTTTTTTTTTTTACGGGACGCATGCTGTCATAGGAAAATCACTGGTTATAATATGTTTTTACTATATGTTTTTACTCTGTGGAGATCATGAAACTACACAGAAGGTCCGTTTTTTAAGGAATATAAACAATTTTGGACTGGAATAAGGGTTTAATTATAAAATAAATAAAGATTACAAAAGAGATCGAGATGGGTGAAGTGCAAATAATAATAAAAAAATTGCATGAATCCTATTTCGATCCAAGTGATCTAGTATATAACTAAGGAAATTACGAATATGGAACATCATATAGCAAACAGTAAAACAATAGGGTCTTTTTTTCTTTAAGACACCAATATTTGTACTAAATTCTAAATTCTTGAAATTATATAAATTAAATGTACTTCTGAAATAAATACCGATTTAAAGGTATTTATATGATAAGGAAACTGGGAAAATTTTGACAAAAATGGCTATCCTTACAAATATACAATATTCAAATGAATATATAGCATCATACATATAGCACAACACAAATAGCATACACAGGATTTAGGAAACCCCTAGCCAGGGTTAACTTGTGAAATAAGACAGACCCCCATGATGAGCCTTATGGTTCGGGTGGAAATGTCATAGATAACACTAAGGACCAAAATATCCTCCTATTATTATATAATCCCGATGGGACAAACTTAAGGTTAGGATAGTTTAAATGGAATTATAAAAAAAAAAACACAAAACTACATATCGGGGGTACACATACACACATGAAATTTTTTACTAGTTTTTTTTTATAGGAGGAGGGGGCATCTGTCTGGTGCCCCCAAGAGAAAAAAAAGAATACGGAAGCGGTCAGTCGCAAATCTCAACAATTTGGATTACTGTGGATTATTGTGGATTTACTTACATTCATTATCTACAAGGTCTATTGGTTTTCTTTATATCACATTTGTATTGTTTAATTAGTTTTCACTGCACTTTGTTTCCTATCTACGTTACCTTGAATCACTTTTCATTTATATTTTTTATTCTTGCCATTCCAAGTGTCATAATGGATCAACAGGAGGAAAAAAGTTTGGGCTACCCTAGAGGTAGCAGATCCAGACTGAACTTGTACTATAAATGTACTGTCGTTGATAATGTGCTGCTCGCACACCACCCTAAAGGGTGTCAATTACTAGTGTCTGGTTCTGATGAGTCACCTAAACAACTAGAAGTACTAGCAGCCCTTAAGGCCATGTCTGTGGACATGAAGAAAATAGTTGCACTACAGAACGCAGGACCTAAAAGGTTTATGTTGTATCCGAGGGATAAAGAAACGCCAATCCTAAATATAGACTCCTTTATGGTGAAAGGGATTTAAATGCATGTGCATGAAGCTCCTCCCATTGAGAGAGATTTAGGACCGAAAATGACGGAAGTTCATTTCCATGGCCTACCTTTCTATATAGACACGATCGAATTAGAAAGCAAATTATATGAAAGGTTTAAGGTGCAAAGTAAGGGACATAAATTGGCAGCATCATGGGGTTACGATGGGATAACATCAGCTGTTCGAATGATTAGAGTGATGAAAGGGCAAGAAGTAAACATTCCCCCTTATTTCTATGTACTAGGGTTCAGAGTAAGGGCTTGGTATAGAGACTGTGAAAAAGATAGAAAATGCAGTAAATGCGGAGAGAAAGGGCACGGGCCGTGGGACTGCAGAGAGGAAACACAAGTAACACAAGGGCCCTCATATGCAAATGTCCTACAAAATGGAACTCAGCTTGTCAATAACCCCAATACAGAGTGGGTACAAGTAACAAGTAGGAAAGAACCTAGGGTTAAGTTAAACTTTCCAACTTTCTCACATGCAAATCCATTTGAGATTCTGATGGACAAAGAGGTTGACTGTCCTCTTCCTGAAGTAAACGAGCCTAAACCAAGGGGAACTTCAACCCCAGTCAAAATCCAAAAAAAGCCCAACAAGAAAAGAAAAGCAGAAAGCTTGTCATCTTCTTCGGAGGAAATTGATAAAATGCCTTCCTCTTTCGAGGAAATTGACATAACACTTCCCTCTCCTGAAGAGGGGGAAACAGTATCTCAGGACACACGATTCAAAGTAGTTGAATCTCAGATGAGTGAGATACAGCCTGAAGAAAGCGTGGAATCCAGCTTAGATTCCACCCAGGAAACAGGCTGTAATATGGATACACTAAATACGACTCCAAGCAAGGATAAATATAATGATACTCTTTTCTCGGAAAACATCACCAGTGATTTTGACATTCCAAATAGTGATACACAATCTGAGAACAATGACCCAGGTTCCCCCCAAAGTGGGGAACATACAAACACTTACTTAAATACTTATAAATTTTAGATAATGAGAGGACAGGGAACTCGGGAGGAGAAAAGTACAAGCAATGAGAGCACGGGGCTACATCACATGGCGCTACGCGAAGTGGACAGGCCCGTGAAAGAGTTTGGAATAAAGCTCACCTAGAGACATATACATAACAAAACAACTCACGAATTAGATAGGCTCTATAGTTAAGATTTGTTTTTTATATAAAGCATGCTATCATACAAAATCACTGGTGAGAAAATGTTCTACTCTGGAGATTTGTGAAAATCTACACAGAAAGCCCGTTTATAGGGAAATATAAAATAATCTTGCGGAATGGAATAAATAAAGATCCCCAAAAAAGATCGAGAAGGATGAAGTGCAAAAAATAATAAAGAAATTGTACGGATCCCATTTTGATCCAAGTGATCTAGTATATAAATAAGGAAATTACAAAATATGGAACATAATAGAACAAACATTAAAACAACAGGTTGGTTTTAACCAATTTAAATTAAAATTAAGACACCATGTTTTGTAACAAATTCAAAATTATTAAAACATATATTATTAAATGAAACTAAAATATACATACTAAAATAAATACCGTTTAGAGGTATTTATATGGTTAGAAAACTGGGAAATTTGACAAGAATGGCTATCCTTACAAAAAATACAGTATTCATATGAATACATATAGCAACACACATATAGCACAAAACAAATAGCATACACAGGATGTAGGAGACCCCTAGCCAGGGTTAACTTTGAGAAATTGAGACGGACACACCCGTGATGGACCTTTGGGTTCGGGTGGAAATGTCATAGAATAACACTAAGGACCAAAATATCCTCCTATTATTATATAATCCCGGTGGGAAAATTAAGGTTAGTTTAAAATTAAATGGAATATTATAAAAAAAACACCAAACTACATATCGGAGGGAACACACACATACATAAAAAACTTTTTCTTAGTTTTTTCAATAGGGGGAGGGGGTATCTGTCTGGTGCCCCCCCCCCCCCCAAAAAAGAAAAAAATTGTCGGGAATTAGAGCCAAAACGTTGGGTGAGTCAAATGCGTTCTTTTTGGTTAATGTTTCAGTTAAATGTTCAGTTTCGTAATAGCACGTTCGTTTTATTATGTATTGCATTAATTAGTTTCATTATTTGGAAAACTGTCCATTTTTATATTCAGCTCGCCGGTCAACGAGTGAATAGATGAGTATTCCAGTCCAATGTTAACCGGTGGAGTGTAGACGGGCAAACATGAGCAACTGTTGCACCGGAAGGAAGTGCAGTGTTAACGTCCGTAGTTTTGGATTATTAACTATTTTATGTAAGACACGAATAGCGTGTTTATAGTCAATTGAACCCTATGTTTTAGGTTATTGACTATTTTGTGTGAGACACTAATAGCGTGTTTATAGTCAATTGAACCCTATGTTTTGATTTATTGACTATTTTGTGTGAGACACGAATAGCGTGTTTAGTCAATTGAATGCTATGTTTTGTTTTATTGGCTATTTTGTGTGTGACACGAATAGCGTGTTTATAGTCAATTGAACCCTATGATTTGATTTATTGACTATTTTGTGTGAGATACGAATATCGTGTCTATAGTCAATGTAATGCTACGTTTTGTATATTGGATACAGACATATAGTACAGTAGTGGATGACTACAGATATATAGTACAGTAGTGGATGACTACAGACATTTAGTAGGGTAGTAGATTCATTTGTGTATTGTGTGCTCATTATATATATATATATATATATATATATATATATATATATATATATATATATATATATATATACCTATCATGTTGATTTTTTAATATAAGTTTTATTTAACCGAACGTGTTTGTTATTTCTTTAAAACCCTACCTAGTCTCAAAGGGTCGGCTCGACAACGTTACAGCATCTTAATATCTTAATAAACTTAAAGGTGCATCTTAATATCTTAATGAACTTAAAGGTGCATCTTAATATCTTAATAAACTTAAAGGTGCATCTTAATAAACTTAAAGGTGCATCTTAATAAACTTAAAGGTGCATCTTAATAAAATTAAAGGTGCATCTTAATATCTTAATAAACTTAAAGGTGCATCTTAATATCATAATAAACTTAAAGGTGCATCTTAATATCTTAATAAACTTACAGGTGCATCTTAATATCTTAATAAACTTAAAAGTGCATCTTAATATCTTAATAAACTTAAAGGTGCATCTTAATATCTTAATGAACTTAAAGGTGCATCTTAATATCTTAATAAACTTAAAGGTGCATCTTAATATCTTAATAAACTTACAGGTGCATCTTAATATCTTAATAAACTTACAGGTGCATCTTAATATCTTAATAAACTTAAAGGTGCATCTTAATATCTTAATAAACTTAAAGATGCATCTTAATATCTTAATAAACTTAAAGGTGCATCTTAATATCTTAATAAACTTAAAGATGCATCTTAATATCTTAATAAACTTAAAGGTGCATCTTAATATCTTAATAAACTTAAAGGTGCATCTTAATATCTTAATAAACTTAAAGATGCATCTTAATAAACTTAAAGGTGCATCTTAATATCTTAATAAACTTAAAGGTGCATCTTAATATCTTAATAAACTTAAAGGTGCATCTTAATATCTTAATAAACTTAAAGGTGCATCTTAATATCTTAATAAACTTAAAGGTGCATCTTAATATCTTAATAAACTTAAAGATGCATCTTAATAAACTTAAAGGTGCATCTTAATATCTTAATAAACTTAAAGGTGCATCTTAATATCTTAATAAACTTAAAGATGCATCTTAATAAACTTAAAGGTGCATCTTAATATCTTAATAAACTTAAAGGTGCATCTTAATATCTTAATAAACTTAAAGATGCATCTTAATATCTTAATAAACTTAAAGGTGCATCTTAATATCTTAATAAACTTAAAGATGCATCTTAATAAACTTAAAGGTGCATCTTAATATCTTAATAAACTTAAAGGTGCATCTTAATATCTTAATAAACTTAAAGATGCATCTTAATAAACTTAAAGGTGCATCTTAATATCTTAATAAACTTAAAGGTGCATCTTAATATCTTAATAAACTTAAAGGTGCATCTTAATATCTTAATAAACTTACAGGTGCATCTTAATATCTTAATGAACTTAAAGGTGCATCTTAATATCTTAATAAACTTAAAGATGCATCTTAATATCTTAATAAACTTAAAGGTGCATCTAATTAAAATTAAAGGTGCATCTTAATAACTTAAAAGTGCATCTTAATAAACTTAAAGGTGCATCTTAATAAACTTAAAGGTGCATCTTCATAAACTTAAAGGTGCATCTTCATAAACTTAAAGGTGCATCTTCATAAACTTAAAGGTGCATCTTCATAAACTTAAAGGCGCATCTTCATAAACTTAAAGGCACATCTTCATAAACTTAAAGGCGCATCTTCATAAACTTAAAGGCGCATCTTCATAAACTTAAAGGCACATCTTCATAAACTTAAAGGTGCATCTTCATAAACTTAAAGGTGCATCTTCATAAACCTAAAGGTGCATCTTCATAAACTTAAAGGTGCATCTTTATATCTTATCAATTAGTTTAATCTTTCCGCAAAAATCTCATCTTATTCATCATCGCTGTCCGGTAATGGCTCCACTCAATCCAAACGCAATTTCTGCGTATTCGGTACGATTCTCAAGGCCATGGATGATTGGTTTCCCTTGATTCGTCTTTGGGGTCGCCAGTTCTAGGTCCGCATAGATAAGGCGATCATTGTTCATCTGTTGAAATATATTCATAGAGGTAATGTTTACACCTTGATACTTCCATTGTTTTCAAAGAAAAAAGCACATACCGAAACAATGGACATGGCAAAAAGTTTCCAAAATGAATTATTCACTTGACTGTTGGTATGCGAAATAAATATTCATTGCATTTTACGCATTGCTTTGTTGTAATACAAGGATTATAATCCTAATCATACTTTAATTTTGTATATAAAAAAGTTTTGCGATAATATTAACGTATACAGAATTAAACAGAACAAATCGATAACGAATCTCATTCTTTTCTTCGCTTTTTTGCAAATTACAGAATTGTTTTTATCTACCATCATTCTGGTTGTACCTGAAATTTCCCCATTGAGTCTGAACAAATTACAAAAACCAGTTGACATGTTATTAACTGATAACAAAATATCCCGCTCTTTTTCAGGAGATTATTCTGAAATCAATACTTTAAGTGGAAAGCTTTCTTATAAAAGTCTTTCCATATGTACATACCATGAGATGCCTATTCACACCAGACTGGTTTTCATACACACTTTCATCAGCGAAATAAACATCAGCGCCATCTCGCACATTTTCAGAAGCATTTTCGTCTACATTATTTTGGTTTGCGATGACATTCTTATCAGGCAAGTTTTCATACACAACAGCTGCAAACACAAAGAAATTAAAAAATATATACGATTCGTGAATGGAATAAGTGTTAGCGGTTTACGTTAGGACTCATTCAGCATATGCGGCCAGTACAACTATATTGGTAGCTACTATAGGAGTATTTCTGTGTATATATTACAACAATGCATCTTGTTTCAACAGAATGTTATATGCATGTAGTAGTAATTTACAGAACTTATGCATAAAAGTTGATATGTAATGACAACAAGATAAAATTTTGAAAAATGCAAACTGAATTACCGAAAATTTCAGAAAATAAAGACTTTCAAAAATGTTATAATTAAGTGCAAAATACAATATAAAACAAGAATATTTTATAAAATATATAGAAACTAAAAGATGAAGAGAATACACATACACTCCGTAAAAGATAATTAAAATTTTTGAATAGATCATACTCTTAAAAATTCAAGGACTTTCTCATGTTTTATGTCCTCGCACAGTTTCTTTAAGTAGTTCACGTAAGAATATTTTTGTCTAACAAGGTGGAAAACGACGCAGTGGTCAATAATATGATTCATTGCCAGTTAAGGTCTACCTTTTCAGTCCGATATCAGCATCCTGTACGTGATCGATACAATACCACCGCAGCTCTCTGATGTATTTTATAAGGGGCATGTCATTCTTCAATAATGCGTTTGCTATTCTTAAGTTTGTTATTCTTAATTTTGATTGTTCAGTTTGTATTCCACGAGAACAGGTGAGATGGCAGTGATCTGTAAAGGTGAGTGCTTTAGACCGCAGGGGCCCCATCCAATTTACTTTAATATATGAGATATTATCGTGTTCTCAAGTAAATCTAGTCCTTTTAAATTCATATCAAAGTGAAACATGTACTACCACTCATTTCTAAAAGACCGTATGTGTGAAAGTGTATCTGAAATTATCAGCTATTTGTTAAATGTAGTACTGTTTTTCTTTCAAAAATTCAAAAATTCCAAAATGATCCCCGAGTCAAGCCTTTCATAGGTAAAGTAACATTTGTTAAAGATATGATAAACTTTTCTAAGACTACTGATGACATGGTTGGAAATCCGGGCAGTATCCACTATCTAAAATGCATACAATTATGTAAGAACTTCGTGCTTTGTTATCACAAATCAGCAGAAATGCTTCTCAAAATAGTGAAATCTTTGAATGAACGTCATTGGGATTATTATATGCTAATGATAAGGTCAGGTAATAGTTCTTTAAACGTCAAATTAAAGGTAATGTGATTGGGTAGACTTGCAAACGTATCTGAATCTCCTTGATAGGTTTTGATAAGACTGTACGTATGTATAACGTACCTGAATAACGTCTAAAATTTAAACTTATAATGTTGATCTTACCAATTTCTTCTAATCTCCTGAAAGTAAAAACAAATAATATCAAAACAAGGAATTTTTACAAACAAGTCCGTGTATAAATTTGCATTGATGACTTCTATAAGAAAAACAGATTAATCAAACAATCTATAATAGTTTGTACGGATTAGATGTGTTTTAAGATTCATCCGCTACTGAGTATCCAACTCATGGGTATGAATATGTTGGCAGGCGATGGGTGCCGGGTTTGAAGCTCAGCCGGGAACGAATTAAAATTATATAACCTACACATAACTATTTCCTCTCAACACATAATTTTACTACGTATTATCCTGCATCTCCATATAAGATTTAGGGTTTGCGCTTTTTGTTCTCTCTTGTATTTGACTAATTGAGGAATGTCCATCCTGATTCTACTTTGGTAAATGTTTATAATGTCTCAAGCATCATTGTGAAAGCTTTGTCTATTTCATCATTAATGATCGCAGTCTTTACAGTTCAGGATTACACGATCACCACTATAAAGCCAAGAAACTGTGATTTCAGAAGCATTGTTGAGTGGTATAATCAAAAATTATTAATTTCCATCTGCGTGCTGCAACGTTGTTATGATTCATGGACACATATTTTAAAGACTTTTTACCACGTCTATAAATGGCATGTTTACAGCTGCAATAATTGCTCGATAATATTATAAATCACTACGACATTTATTTAACTCAAACTTGGCTACTTTTAATTGTCGTGCATTAGAGTCTGCCTCAGAAGCAATGGTATGTGCGATTCGACATCTACGCTCTTATTCATCACCAACTAGCTGTGCTATTTTATCACGCTCGGTATGTTTAGGAATCTTGTTATAATAGCCCATTTCATACCGAATCTAACTGTGTTGCTCCATAATTAGCCGAATAACCTCCCGAGTTACTTTATACTCCAGCCAATCAAACGATGGTAGGTACATGTACATAAAAAAACTGGCGTCCATTGTTGTTTATAAATATTTCAGAAATAACATTAATTAAATGATTGAGATTTATGTGTAAATTATCCACAGACTTTCAAAAAACAGATCTGAGAAACTTATATGAAACGCATTGTATTATAGTGACGTTTCGGATGCACAGAAATAGTTTAAACAACTTGCTCTTTGATTGCCAGGATTAAATTTGTTACTTCAACACCGTTTCCTTACTTACATGTACATGTCCAGATGTAAACAGTTCAACGCTACTCTCTCGTATGGGTTTGAAATCCGCCCTGGTTTCCAGAAAATAAGACAGGATGGTTCCAATATTAAATTTCGTCAATATCTGCGACAGCATAGCTATTGAATATCCATTTTTCAACTCGATAAATGACGTTGAAGCAGTTACAGAAGTTGATGCTGATGCTGAAGCGTTATGCATATTTTGCCCACCACCTATTACGGTCAGCTGACCACCCGCCAAGTGATCAAAATTCTGAGCAAATTACGAAGTTCAGCGAAGTCTGCATGTAGTGGGTTATACTGTGTTGCTGTTTCACGAAGTTGACTTAAATTACAGTGGCTCCTCTGGGGAAAGCCTAACATTACAAATATATCACATTTTATCAGACAGATCGTCATTCGTATCTCAGGCTCTCGTGTGGGTTAACTTTATGAAATCACAGTTGATATGATAATATGCAAAGTAAACCGTTTTCTAATTGACAGATACTAATTTGAAACGCTGTATGAAGGTCTTGTAAATAAACAGCGAACAATGTGAATACTCTGTATTAAAAAAAAAAACAATATTAGCTTATGTAAAATATGTCTTATGTCCATTTCGTTCCCAATGAGCTCAAATGATCCACTGCTAAGCATTGAACCAACCTGCATACTTACGTCCGCAGCGTCAGAATCCAATACTTTGAAACGTTTTGGATAATTTGTATACTTCAGCTATAGTGTTTGCTTCCTAGAAAGGAGTTCATAAAATGTCAGTGAGTGTCCTTGTCATCGTTATATTTATACTAAAAGTATCTTCCTAATTAACGTGCTTACTGTCTTTGTCAGTACATTTGTATATAGGTCTTCGTGCTATGCTGATTCACTGAGATCTCTTTTAACATCACTGATTTAAATATTTCATGCACTATATCAAATAATGACATTTCATTTTTTGTGGTATACTTGGTCAAGTCTAGGTCGTTGTGATTCCAAGAAAATAACTACCTCAGTTAATTCAGCAAGATAATAATGTAGTAGAAAAAGCATATAACATATTCTAAGCTCCTTTGACAAACATGTATGATGTATTTAAACGAAACGGTAATTTACTCATTTCTGTAAATAACTTCCTTTGGGATTTTGAAATAATGCCAGAGTTGAATACACTCAAAAATCCTTTGAAAATTATATGCACATCTGTCTGTGAATATTTTGAATTATATACACCGTGTAATCCTATTTCTGCAGTCAGACAGGCACTTGAGTATACCCTGAATGAAAACTTGTTTGCATCGGTCGTGTGCGTAATACAATAGTGGTCGCTTTGTTTCCGGTAATCATGCTCGTAATAAACAATTGTGTACTACGTGGTCATGGATACGACTATGACCGAGACTGTACTTTGCATTGACGTCTACTTGTACATTGTACAAGCATCGTGATCGCAACATAATCGTGTTGTGCTCGTGCCTGTCTTTGTGATTGTATTTGTATCGTCATAATTTCGGATATGTGCGTGCAAGTAGTATTATAATGGTAGTTTTGTTTGGTTACTGATCTAGGCCACATTCTTACCAACATGCCTCTCCTCTTGCATGGACACCTATTGGTAGCTTTAACACGTACGCATGCGCGTCTTAAACACAGACCAACTTCAAAACAACTATTATGACACTACTACTTCATCAATTTTGGTACAATGGTAAAATAATAGATCAAACTCTCATACACACGCAACTTCTATTCTGTATTGTTTTCTTCAACCCTAGAGTTAGTGTTAGCTCTTAACGACATTACCAGAGTTATACCTCCATTTACATTTTTGTTTAGTTTGACTAACATGAATCTGGGAGTCTTTATAAAATATAATATATAACAATGTTAACCTAGGCAACGGCTAACATACATTTTATAGCTACAACTAAATATATTAAGATTATAATGTTCAATCTTAACTGCCTCTTTCTAAATTAAATCAGCCTTTTGTTTAATCTTTTAAAACTAACATTTTGAGATCTTGTATAAAATAACTATATGATATTATGCATTTGTTGACACACATATGAATTAGATTTGGGCTGTATAATGATTAAGCTGAAGGCGAATCTTGAACTTAGATAAATCTTTAATAATTATGTTACTATATATAACTTGCATGTTGTTTTGTTTAGGCATTACAGAGGTTATAGGTCAGACACAAGTTTCTAACGAATATTTAGGGTAGGTATTATTTTATTTTGCAGATAGGTGTATGATCTGACCTATGAGATGCGTTCCTTATATTGGTGACAAGGACGTCTTGTATTTCATCTGCAAAAGAGAATAAAGCAATAATGACATTAAAGTTGTTTACGTCATGTCGGCTAAACATTGACAACAAGTTATATTATTTGGACCTTAATTGCAGAGAAAGCTACAATTGATTGTTTAAATAGGATTATCAAAAACTGATTTTAGCGGTGTATACATTTTGGGAACTAACGACAACACGGTGAATAGTAATTGGCGATTGACGTAAACTAATATAAGCATGAATACTCATTAGCATATAAATTTGGTAAAAGTGATGTTTATTTCTTTTAAAATGTAGCAGCCGTTTGTTTTAAGAGATAAATGTTACTTATTTTTTCTTACTCTTGTATGTATGTATGTATGTATGTATGTATGTGTCACAGAATTAGGCGAAAATTTGAACTGATTTTTGTTGTTCTTCAATTGCAAACGAAACTCACCATTATTCTTGATTTCGTCGTACACGCATTACCTGGGGTGATTAAGTGGCGTGTAACGATTTGCATGTGCCAATTTGTAATTTACATGAAATCCGAAATACTCGTTTTACGTGGTGTACGGCAAGCTCGATGTGATTTATGTTCACCTATTGAGAGTATATAAGGCTTAGGATTTATCATAAATTTTTACGGGAACCCAAATATCTAATCGAAGGATAGATAACCTCGTCTTGCAAATCTCCAGCCAAAGGGGTGAGTGTTAAATTTACATTTCGTTTTATTGTGAATTTTATTCAGATTATCATTTCGTATAATGATGCTTTTATTGCAATTAAACGTGGAATATTTGGAATTACTAGTCACTTTTAGACTTTAAATACAATATCGTAATCTATGGCTTAGATTATTTTTGAGACAACTATTATTAGTCTGGTTTTGTTTATTATAGCTAATTCAGTCTGATTCAGTCTGATTCCAGCTGATTCCGTCGTTGATACCGTAGAAGTTCATCACTGATAGCGCATCTAATAACATCGTTGATACCGTCTCTGATACCGTAGCTGCTAACATAGTTGTTACATTGTTTTTGGTACCGTAGCTGCTAATAACATCGTTGATACCGTAGCTGCTAATAACATCGTTGATACCGTAGCTGTTAACACATCTGATACCATCTTTTGATAAACGTCTTTGAAATCGTTTGATTTGTTGTGGGACATCTATTGTTTGTTCTGGAACATCTCTGTATAAATATCTGAATGTGCTTGTGCCGTTAATTTGTGCAAACGGAATTGAAGTATCTGTCTGTGTGTCGAACTGTCTGTTCGTCAATATCTGTGTAACGTGTAAATATCCGGAAAGCTAGAAGTCAGAGTGTCGGAGCTGTCTTAGAGTTGTAAAACGTCCGGGTCGACATCTAGGGGAGTGAGGAACCGTTGGTTCTGGTAGATGTTGTATGCTGTCTGAACGTATAACTGTGGTGGATCCGTGTAGGGAAACGTCCGATAATAGTATTGGTCAACCCTCGGTTCTCGGGGAAACTGGGAGACGATTCAACTGTTGCTGAATCGTGCGGTTATACAGGGGAGACACATAGGTGTATTGAAATTGTGATATAATTTAATACATTGTTGTATTTGCATGTTTATGTCAGATCGCAATAATATTTCAAGTGATCACATAGATATCAATAAAAGCTAGCAACTTGATTGAATACAAGTATATGATCGTGCTAGTTATCGCAATCCATCGTGCGATAGATAGTTTGTCGTTTGTGTTTATTTTTTTTTCGTAAATCATTCTTGCATTTATTTAACTTTCGTAAAGGATTCTTGGATCTGTGTATAATCCAAGAGATCTCTTTACATCTGAGATTCCTTTTGTATTGTTATTTAATTTGTTCATGTATTGTGAATGGTTGTGAGTGTAATTGTGGGTTGAGTGCATGAATTATTGTGTTGTTAGATCTGTATTTTTTTTCATTTATAATTTATTACATAAATTTATATTTTCTTTCACAAATTGTGTTTGTATTGTTCATTTAATCCACCCTCCTCTCGGTAACAATTCTGTTACAATGGTGTCAGAAGTGGGATCGTTGGATTAAGTGAACTGTCAATCATTTTTGTGAAGGTATACATTTAATGTTTATATTTGAGCGTGACCTTCTGTTAAGATAATACTCTAGTTGGAGTTTATTTTTGCTTAGTTTACCTAGGTCCGTGTGTCCAGTATAAACGTGTTTAAAGTATTGGTTTGGTTATATATCTATATTCATATTACAATTGTCATGTCATCCCTTAAGGACTTGGTTGCCTTAGGCAAAGAATTTGGATATGAAGGTGAAAGCCTAAGGAAATTTATTCAGGAAGAACAAGCCCGGGAAAGGGAAGAAAGGGTAAGGGCAAGGGAATTAGAAAGGGAATTAGAAAGGGAAAAAGGGGAAGCCGAAGAAAGGAAACGGGAATTAGAAAGGGAAGCCGAAGAAAGGAAACGGGAATTAGAAAGGGAATCCGAAGATAGGAAATGGGCCTTTGAGAGGGAAAAGATAGGATTAGAGAAGGAAAAGATAGAATTAGAGAAGCAGGCCGAAAAAGACAGGATAGAATGGGAAATGGAAGCGGAGCAAAAGCGAATAGAGTTAGATAAACTAGCTAAAGTAGAAATGTTAGAGTTAGAAGAAAGAGCAAAACAACGGGATCATGAGCGTAAGGTAGAATTAGCGACATCTGGAAGAGAACACGATTCTGCCACTAACAAATTAAGGGGCCCCAAATTACCTCCCTTTGACGATGAAAAAGATAACATAGATAGTTATCTTCATCGGTTTGAGCGGTATGCCGAAAACCAGAAGTGGAGTCAAAATGACTGGGCGCTGCATCTGAGTGCTTTATTAAAAGGTAAAGCACTGGATGTATACTCGCGACTTCCTAGGGACGATGTGTTTAAGTACGACGTCCTAAAGGAAGCACTTCTCAAAAGGTACGAGCTCACTGAACAAGGTTTTCGAAAAAAGTTCAGGTATAGCAAGCCCGATAAGGGAGAAACCTTTGGTCAGTTCACCGTCAGAATTTCGAACTATTTTGAGCGGTGGATTGAATGCGGCAAAGCGGTGAAAACGTTTGAAGGGTTGACTGATTTCTTGCTCAGAGATCAATTATTTAATACAGTTGGGCGAGAATTAGATCAATTTCTGAAGGAGAAAGTCTTCACGAACGTAAAAGATATGGCTAAGCAAGCCGATTTATTTGCCGAAGCTCATGGGGGAACCCAGAACGTGGTTTTAAAAGATTTTAAGTCTGGAAACCAGTCTGTAAGACCTATGCCTAGGGAGCCTGTAAAATCAGCTGAGGTAAAAAGGTCAGTTGGGAATCCAGTTTTTCAGCGTGTGCGGTGTTTCTTGTGTAATGCATTGGGTCATGTTCAAAAAGACTGTCCTAAAAGAAAGGCACTTATACATAAGGTAGCAGTGGCTATACAAAGTAAAGGTATAACTGATAACATCGTACAGGTAGAACCTTGTATTCATTCGCTTGGCACGTGTTTATTTCCTGAAGCGCGCGTACCAACCGCGAGAGGATTTGTCAACGGTCGAGAAGTCGTGGTATTGCGTGACACTGGTTGTACGAGCGTAGTGATCAAACGTAGTCTTGTGCAGGATAACCAAATGCTCGGGTGGGAATCCCCATGTATGTTACTTGATCAGACGATGGGTCGCATTCCCGTAGCAAGGATCACAGTAAAAACACCTTTCTTAACGGGAACTGTTGATGCCCTTTGTATGGACAATCCTATTTACGATCTGACGATCGGTAATGTTGAAGGTTCCCGTCTTCCAACCATGGCCGATTTTAAAATACCTTTGGCCCAGGCAGTCGAAACGCGAGCGCAAACACGGCGAGAGAAATCCGCGTTTCATAAATTAATAGTCCCTGAATCGATCTCAGGAATTTCCCGTGATGATTTCAAACAAGAGCAAGAACGTGATGAATCCATCAGAACAATTGTTGAGAAAATCACGTCCGGCGCGATTAAACATTGCAAGCGTGGGGGTAGCTCTAGATTCGTACGCAAGAACGGATTAATTCATAGGGAGTTTAGCGCACGGGAGGGTAAGAAGTATTGGCAAGTGGTCGTACCCCAGAGATATAGATCTCAAGTACTTAGGGTGGCGCATGAGTCAAGCATGGCAGGACACCTAGGTAAGGCTAAGACCACTAGCAGGGTAGTCGCTGAATTCTACTGGCCAGGTGTTAATGGCGATGTCACACGGTTCTGTAGGTCGTGCGACGTATGTCAGAAAACCGTCTGTAAGGGAAGGGTCACAAGGGTGCCCTTGGGACAGATGCCATTAATAGATACACCGTTTAAAAGAGTGGCAGTAGATATTGTAGGACCAATACACCCAGTTACCGAAAGAAAGAATCGGTACATACTTACTCTGGTTGACTACGCAACCAGATACCCTGAAGCCGTAGCGTTACCAACTATTGAAACGGAAAGGGTAGCTGAAGCATTAGTTGATATCTTCAGTAGGGTAGGGGTGCCAGAGGAAATCCTCACTGATTGTGGTGCCCAATTCACCTCTGACCTCATGGGTGAAATAAGTAGGCTGTTGTCCATCAAACAGCTAAACACTACCCCATACCATCCGATGTGCAATGGACTGGTAGAGAAGTTTAATGGTACCCTGAAAAGCATGCTGCGAAAGATGTGCGCGGAACGTCCGCAAGACTGGGACCGTTATTTAAACGCTGTTCTGTTCGCGTACCGTGAAGTACCGCAGGAAAGTTTAGGGTTCTCACCCTTTGAACTGTTGTATGGTAGAACGGTTCGAGGCCCGATGCGGATACTACGCGAACTATGGACTGGTGATGTCTCGAACGAGGAAATAAAAACGACTTACCAGTACGTGTTAGATCTAAGAAACAAACTTGAGAGTACATGCCAGATGGCACGTGACGAATTGATTAAATCGGGGCGCAGATATGCCAAGTATTACAACCGCAGAGCGCGTAATAGGAAATTTCTTGTGGGAGATCAGGTGCTATTGCTTCTTCCAACGAGTTCGAATAAGTTATTAGTCCAGTGGAAAGGTCCATATGAAGTTAAAGAAGTAAAAGGTGACATGGACTATAAAATTGACATGGACGGTAATGTAAAAACATTCCATGCGAACATGCTCAAGTTATACATCAAGAGACAGAGCGACAATGTCAATAAGGGGAGTTGAAAATATAGGCGCAGACTACTTGAGTAGGGCGTGATGGGAAATTTGTATGAATTTGCCCAGTAATAAAATCCAGTTTGTAGTATAACCAGTGTAAATGTTGTAAGATATCATCAATAGTTATTTTTCTTCTATTCTGTGTTAGTTTTAAAAATGTGTACATTTTTATTCTTAGGGGGGAGGTATTGTCACAGAATTAGGCGAAAATTTGAACTGATTTTTGTTGTTCTTCAATTGCAAACGAAACTCACCATTATTCTTGATTTCGTCGTACACGCATTACCTGGGGTGATTAAGTGGCGTGTAACGATTTGCATGTGCCAATTTGTAATTTACATGAAATCCGAAATACTCGTTTTACGTGGTGTACGGCAAGCTCGATGTGATTTATGTTCACCTATTGAGAGTATATAAGGCTTAGGATTTATCATAAATTTTTACGGGAACCCAAATATCTAATCGAAGGATAGATAACCTCGTCTTGCAAATCTCCAGCCAAAGGGGTGAGTGTTAAATTTACATTTCGTTTTATTGTGAATTTTATTCAGATTATCATTTCGTATAATGATGCTTTTATTGCAATTAAACGTGGAATATTTGGAATTACTAGTCACTTTTAGACTTTAAATACAATATCGTAATCTATGGCTTAGATTATTTTTGAGACAACTATTATTAGTCTGGTTTTGTTTATTATAGCTAATTCAGTCTGATTCAGTCTGATTCCAGCTGATTCCGTCGTTGATACCGTAGAAGTTCATCACTGATAGCGCATCTAATAACATCGTTGATACCGTCTCTGATACCGTAGCTGCTAACATAGTTGTTACATTGTTTTTGGTACCGTAGCTGCTAATAACATCGTTGATACCGTAGCTGCTAATAACATCGTTGATACCGTAGCTGTTAACACATCTGATACCATCTTTTGATAAACGTCTTTGAAATCGTTTGATTTGTTGTGGGACATCTATTGTTTGTTCTGGAACATCTCTGTATAAATATCTGAATGTGCTTGTGCCGTTAATTTGTGCAAACGGAATTGAAGTATCTGTCTGTGTGTCGAACTGTCTGTTCGTCAATATCTGTGTAACGTGTAAATATCCGGAAAGCTAGAAGTCAGAGTGTCGGAGCTGTCTTAGAGTTGTAAAACGTCCGGGTCGACATCTAAGGGAGTGAGGAACCGTTGGTTCTGGTAGATGTTGTATGCTGTCTGAACGTATAACTGTGGTGGATCCGTGTAGGGAAACGTCCGATAATAGTATTGGTCAACCCTCGGTTCTCGGGGAAACTGGGAGACGATTCAACTGTTGCTGAATCGTGCGGTTATACAGGGGAGACACATAGGTGTATTGAAATTGTGATATAATTTAATACATTGTTGTATTTGCATGTTTATGTCAGATCGCAATAATATTTCAAGTGATCACATAGATATCAATAAAAGCTAGCAACTTGATTGAATACAAGTATATGATCGTGCTAGTTATCGCAATCCATCGTGCGATAGATAGTTTGTCGTTTGTGTTTATTTTTTTTTCGTAAATCATTCTTGCATTTATTTAACTTTCGTAAAGGATTCTTGGATCTGTGTATAATCCAAGAGATCTCTTTACATCTGAGATTCCTTTTGTATTGTTATTTAATTTGTTCATGTATTGTGAATGGTTGTGAGTGTAATTGTGGGTTGAGTGCATGAATTATTGTGTTGTTAGATCTGTATTTTTTTTCATTTATAATTTATTACATAAATTTATATTTTCTTTCACAAATTGTGTTTGTATTGTTCATTTAATCCACCCTCCTCTCGGTAACAATTCTGTTACAGTATGTATGTATGTATGTATGTATGTATGTATGTATGTATGTATGTATGTATGTATGTATGCATGTATGTATGTATGTATGTATCTCATCTTCCGCAATCACTCCAGAAAATATATTCATCACATCATGGACATTGGGGTAAACAAAAACAAAGCAGGGAATCTAGGATTAACGAAGGAGGGCATATATTAACTATTCTGAAATATTTACCCGCAACACGCATTGTTGTTGCGTAATGAATTGTGATCATTGCTAGTAATTTCTAATGTACGGTTCTCCTCTGCAGAATGAAGAAGCGTGATTGAATGAGCTGTTGCATCATATACATATACATAAATACATATACACATACGCATGCGCACATACACATACACTTGTATACATACATACACACATACATACATACACATACATATGCACACACATACATACACACACATATACCCGAAGGAGTAATCATGCAGAAATAAATGGATGAAGAACTGACAATCGGGGGCTTACGACTCCTCTAAGGACAATTCAAATATCAATATGACTATTCAAAGCTTTATCTACTTAGGGCATCAGTGACAATACAAAAAATAACCAGTTAAATGTTGACTGCATCACCAGGGCAAGATATAAATGAACCCAAAGTTAACAGTAAGCTGCGGTGACTCGGCTCCGTACTTGGCGTGCTGTACTGATTGTGAAAATGGTTTTGCCATTATTACAATAATACAAGTATTACTGAGGTACTCATTCAATCACGCTTCTTCACTCTGCAGAAAAGAACCGTACATACATACATACATACATACATACATACATACATACATACATACATACATACATACATACATACATACATAGTAAACTGAGGCCCTTTTACAAAAATGACATAAAACGCTGACAAATGGAGCAAACGGAATGCTGCCAAGATATTTGGTTTGTAGCCTCTTCTTGATGGTTAATAGGTTTTATTGGTCCAATTACGATGCTTATTAAATATCATTTATTGATAAAGAAATTACCTCATTTAAAAGAGAGCTTAATTAACTTCATTCCAAATTACTAAGATGTAGCCTGTGTTAATAATATTGCTTTCGCAGAAGACAAACTGATAAAAAATACAGGTCGTTTGATATAACTTTTATAATTATAGGTCATTAAAACAACTTAGAAACCATTTTCAGATGGTATTTTGTACACAGGAAGCATCTCTGATTGTGAGAACATATAACAAAAAATAAAAACACAATAAAATATTACTGCGAAATTCATAGTCAAAATGCCTGTAGAATTTTGGATGAATAGTTTTCATTATTCCACAACGATAATTGTTTTCCAATCTGTAACTGACATTCTATTTCAGAGTGCTTGTTTCGTACAGTTCTTAAAACAGATGTAAACATGTCAAATGGTTGTAAGAAGATATTTTTTTTGCATACCATCAGATGACTTATTTCGGTAGGATTTTCTTGTTTGAAAGATGATAACTCCAGCTATAACAGCAATAACAAACATAGCTGCTGCTACCGATCCACCCGCAATTGGTGCGTGCTTATAGCCATCTGGCAACCCTGTAGTAATTAAATTACAAACAACAGCGTGTAACAAAATATGCAGCTTATTATTTCAATACAAGCAATAAAGCATGTGGGTGAAATTTACCATTTTTCTTAAATTAGAGATCAGACGTCGTTTCTCGATGCAGTTCCAAACCTAATACACAGTACTTTTCATTTTATTTTCTTTGTCAGTCTTTCAAGAGATTAATATCATTAACACAAATGACTGATTTTGTCCTGACCTAAGCTATCTACGTCTCATAAATGCTCTAAAATAACAAAGTCATTCATATTTTCTAAGATTTCATAAAGCACATGTTTGTAATAATGTAGAGTTTCTGTTGATATCATCTATACTATTTGGCAAGTAAAACACGTAAAATGTAGCAGCCATTGTCTGGCTATGGATGAATCATACGATAAGAAAGACGTGATGATTGTACCTAATTAGCGATGCAAATCAAAGTGCACCATAACATAGGGTAGATAGTTGCATACCTTTCATAAAAAAATATAAATTTAGCAGCCATTTTCTGGCTATGAAATAATTAAAAGATAAAAAAGACGTGGTGATTGTACCTAATTAGCGATGCACACGAATTTGCACCGTAACATTGGGTGAACAGTGACATACCTTTCTTCAAATATGGACTTGGGATGATCACTCTAATGCTCTCGGAATATGGGCTCTTGCCCCTAACATTCCAGGAATACATTCTGTATAGATAATCTCCGGGAGGTAATTTAATGACGTTGACAGAAAATGTTTCTTTCGGAAGTTTATAAGGGCTGCTCTTTTCTTTCAGATTTGTAACGCTAGTATTATACCAGACGTTGTCATGACCAGTCCAGGACGAATACTCTATTACAAACGTCTGTTTGGAACCTCCATTGAATCCAGGATGAAAATGTAGCTCAATCTCCTCAGCCAAAAATCTGCTGAAGTTAAATATTTCAACCCGACACGGAGGGCCTGTAAAAAGAGAAAATTGTATGAGATAGAGGTGATGAAGTTTTAGTTTGACAAAAGTTTGTATTTTACATACTGAAGAAACTTAAACGCACTTGATTGGTTACAGCGGGTCACCACTGAAACATTATCGTTTTTGGTGTTTTTGATTATTCAGGGTTAAGTATGAAGCAAGCGTGTTTCTTTTTCTCATCTCTTTGCTTTATCATTATAATTTAAATAATTATATACGTCTCTGCTGAATCATATTATTCATAGCCGTTGAAGTCGACTCTATTCATCTTTCTTAATGATCGACTTTTACACAATATTATTATTATGTGTGCAAATGGTTTTATTGATTGCAATATCTTCTATATTTGCATATGTTTGCACAGTGTTATGAAAAGTTAATTTATATTGTGTGCTTAATTTTATGTCCATTATTGTAAGTGGTAGAACGAATGTTTAGGGTTAGGATTATACATTTTGATACATGCAATACCATGTAAAGGCTAACCTTAAACCGATATTACATATCTAGTGTTACAGCACAATAAACTCTAGATTTTCCATCTATAAGGATTCATCCTGACAGGCTAAGTTAAACCTGTAGAAGTGAAGGTCAAGGCTATTTATGAATTTTCAATGTATATGAGTGAAAAGCATCTGATCCGATGTTTGGGCATGACTGCATATTATCGAAGGTTTTGCTAAACTTTTATATAACTGTTGAGTCTCTTACAAATGTGATGAATAGGAAATGTAAGTTTCATTCGTTTGATAAACGTAAAGGATCTCATAAAAATTAAATGCCATATTTTAAAGTGAATAAGTTCATTAAACACAACATTCCAGTCAATTGTTTAATATGTATATTGCAAAAAGAGATGTAGGAGTTGCTGGATATTGATTCAATAAGAAACAATACTGAGTAGAGTATCCAATATGATATTTTACTATTTAAAAGAACCATGCAAAATAATCAAGCACCATACAAATTAGTACACAATTAAAAACCAATGGTTGGCTCTAATATTAGTTTTACACGATTTTGAAATGCATATCAGTTCCGAATTTTCTCCAGTTGTTGTTATATTCACTGATCATAGTCCCCTCGCATTCATGAACAAAATGAAAAATAAATATCAGAGATCGTAGAGAACAGGTTTCTGGATGTCATAATACACTATTAGCATTAGACTCATGAGGAGAAGTCGTAAAAATAATGTTTATTTATTTAAATAATTCCTTAGAATTACTGAAATGTTCATTGACATTCTGAATTAGCACATTACTAATAGTTATTTGTGAATCCATTCATAAACATTGTGGATTACATCATGGTTATATCAAGATATTCAAGACTATCGGTATTCTATATCTTGGACCTATGATATAACATATGTACAATTATTCGGAGTTTAATTCACATTACGGTATCTTTTATGATATAACATATGTACAATTATTCTGAGTTTAATTCACATTACGCTGTCTTTTATGATATAACATATGTACAATTATTCTGAATTTAATTCACATTACGGTGTCTTTTATGATATAACATATGTACAATTATTCTGAATTTAATTCACATTACGGTTTCTTTTATGATATAACATATGTACAATTATTCTGAATTTAATTCACATTACGGTTTCTTTTATGATATAACATATGTACAATTATTCTGAATTTAATTCACATTACAGTGTCTTTAATGATACAACATATGTAAAATTATTCTGAATTTAATTCACATTACGGTGTCTTTTATGATATAACATATGTACAATTATTCTGAATTTAATTCACATTACAGTGTCTTTAATGATACAACATATGTACAATTATTCTGAATTTAATTCACATTACGGTGTCTTTTATGATATAACATATGTACAATTATTCTGAATTTAATTCACATTACGGTGTCTTTTATGATGTAACATATGTACAATTATTCTGAATTTAATTCAAATTACGGTGTCTTTTATAATAAAACATATGTACAATTATTCTGAATTTAATTCACATTACGGTGCCTTTATGATACAACATATGTACAAATTATTCTGAATTTAGTTTACATTACGATGTCTTTTATGATGTAACATATGTGCAATTATTCTGAGTTTGATTCACATTACGGTGTCTTTTATGATAAAACATATGTACATTTATTCTGAGTTTAATTGACATTACGGTGTCTTTTATGATATAACATATGTACAATTATTCTGAATTTAATTCACATTACGCTGTCTTTTATGATATAACATATGTACAATTATTTTGAGTTTAATTCACATTACGGTGTCTTTTATGATATAACATATGTACAATTATTTTGAGTTTAATTCACATTACGGTGTCTTTTTGATACAACATATGTACAAGCAGCAGAGAGGGTGAATCCTACAACGTTTTTAGACAAAATTTGATTGAAATCCTAAAACGAGCCGTCTTATAATCTTATTTTAACCAAAAAAAGGCGAACCCTACAACGTTTTCAGACAAAAAAATTGATTGAAATCTACATACGAAATCATTTTAACTAAAAAAATGAAAACGATTTTTTAATTAATTTTGGTCGCAACTTGTTGTCATCTACCCTCTCTGCTGCTATGGGTTAATAAAAATAATAAAATGATTTTAACCGAATATTTGATCCAGTCCGATACGATATCGTGTCCGAGGATCATGTAGATTTATTGTTGCGAATCCGTGCGGAGTCGACTGAGCATAACTAAAGAAATCTCGAAATTGATTGAAGTCCATATCAGAACACCATGTCTGCCAAATATTTCGTAGCGTATGAGTATCAACTCCGTTGAATACAGACAATAAATTACAGTTATCTCTGATGACTTTTGGAACCTGAGTGTAGCGTTGAGTGACATATATCACGTCAGTGTTTTTGTGACGCCCACGGGAAAATATTTTAGCAGGATTTTTTTGTTTATCCAACATTATATCGTCGTATACGACTAAATTGTTAATATCTCCATCAATATCATCAATGCTCGGTGCTTCATCGATATCGGTTATAAACTCAATAATACCCTCTCCGGATTTTTCTACCGCGCTGTCGTTAAAATCTTTTAGCACTTCATAACATCGTTGATCATCTACGCTAGAGGCAATTAAATACAACTTATCCCACTTCATCCATCTCATTATTAAATTGAGCAACAATTGCGTTTTACCGGATCCAGATGGCCCGATTATAATCATCCGGATAGAGTTTGGTAGCGCTGCATGATGCTTAATTGGTTCTCTTGTTTTCGTCGCTGAAAAATCAATTATATCCATATTTCTATACATAAATTATGGATCTATATTGTGTGAAGTGTAAAACGCGTACTGGCACAGATGATGTGACGACGATTACAACTAAAAATAACCGATCAGCGCTTTCTGGTAAATGCGTGCAATGTGGTACAAAGAAATTTAGATTTGTGTCTATGAAATCTGATTTAAAAAAAAACGAGGAGGTGATATCGCAGCCAAATTAGCAAAACTCCCTGGAACCCCATGGGCAAAGTACCCCGGAGAAAAGCACCTCCCAGGATATAGCTACTGTGGACCGGGAACCAGACTTGATATCAGACTCAATAGTCAAAATCAACCCAACCCCGGTGAAGAACCAATAAACGCCATTGATAAGGCCTGTCACCTTCATGATGTTGCTTATAAAAGCAGCAATCTGCAACACAGGCATCTAGCAGATGTGAAATTAATTCATGCGTTAAATGCTATTCCTGATAAATCCTTCAAAGAAAAATTGGCTTCATTTTTAATAAAATCGGCTATGAAAAGTAAATTGATGTTAGGTGCCGGTAATTAATAATATGGAATCAATTTATTATTCTCCGAGGGGATACTGGAGGGGTAACGCTGCAATCAATAAACTCGCTAGAGCTGCAAAAGTGAAAAAAACCACTGCGGCTCATTGGTTATCCAAACAGGCACTATGGCAAATTTATCTACCACCGCCTAAACAAATTCAATTCTCGCATTTTGATGTGACCGCTCCTAATGAAGTTCATCAGGCTGATATATTATTTCTGCCACATGATCGTGGTTACAAATATGCGTTAACCGTAGTTGATGTTGCGAGTCGATACAAAGAAGCAGAACCGCTGAAAACAAAATCGGCCACTGAAGTCGCTTCTGCATTTGAAAGGATTTATCGACGAGGTCCTCTGCACTGGCCAAATCTGTTACAAGTTGATCCTGGCAAGGAATTTCAGGGTGCAGTGTTATCTACAATGAAACATCATAATGTCACCATACGACGAGGGCATACTGCGCTACATCGCGATCAGGCCATTGTAGAACGATTTAATCGGACGATTGCTGAGCGGTTATTTGGATATCAATACGCAAAAGAATTCATTCAAGAAAAGCGATCCAGTGAATGGGTTAAAAGATTACCATCTGTGATTACTGCACTGAATAACGAGATTACTAGAACAATCAACATGAAACCTATCAACGCGATTAAAAAGAAGTCAATACCCGTACAACCACAAAAAGATTTCCCTAGAAACGCTAGCGTTTCCCAACCAATTCTTGGTAGTAATGTCATTGTGAGGTACTTATACGAACCAGGAGAGCTTGAAGGGGGTAGAAAAAGGGCTACTGATCCTATTTGGAGCGTCACTACGCATAAGATATCTAGTATAACACGATCAACTGGTAGACCAGCAATCTATAAACTGGATTCAACTGCTCCTCAGCGAGGATTTACTCGACAACAACTGCAAGTGATTCCCGAGGATACTCAATTGCCACCGCATGGTCTTAACTAGCGCCGTTGCGTCTATTGCACTCAAGACAAGTCAACATCACATTATTTCTGACATGACCGAGATTGTTATTTTTTCTGTCTACGGTGAATTGGCGAGGATCCTTATCCGAATACTGCCAACGCATTATACAATTGCAACTCGCGCAGTGATTATTCTGTTGTTTCTTCAAAGTGATTATTAATTTAGCATCAATATCAAATTCTCGTTGTTTTTTTTTGTCCTGTTGTTTGTAACCGGAGAGTTTTTTATTAATGATGCTAACATCAATATCACTTATTGTTGTGTCATTATCATCACCAATGATTTCATCATCGAGGACAATTCTTCGAAGTTGATTTATGTTTCGTACTCTGGATACTGCGAGATAGACTAAATTTGACCATTCGATGCGATTATCTACCATCCAAACAATTGTATCCGATATAGTCAATCCCTGTGAAGAGTGTATTGTTGCTGCGTATCCTAGCGTCCACGGGGATTTATTAGCACGCAATGCATCTTTAACGACATTGATATCAACCAGCACAATATCATTTAATACCAGAATTTGTTTTTCACTCTGTCCTGGAATATCAACTTCAATGTTTTGTTTTCGTGTATCCGATGGCCTATAACAAAGGGGTACTGGAAGCGTTGCAAATTTTTCTTTATGCAATTCAAATAACTTCATCTGAAGTGTATCCCTGACTATTTTTCTACTTGCAATGATCAAATCGTTTGGTCTCCACGCTTCCCAGAAATCATTCATTGGAGTTTCTGAAATCACTTCACGCGCTATTTCGCATTGGATTCTATCCGGTTGTAATCTAATTAGCGCTTTGAACTCGCGTAATCGTTCATCAAGTGATCTATAATCAGTGGTGATTTCTTCATAGTAGTCTACAAAACCCTTTAGCCATTCATGTGGAGATGCATCGACAAATGGTGGTGGTTTGCCTTGATCCCCGCACATGACGACTTTTGTGTTTTTGGTTAACAACCACTCAAGAAATGTTTTTAATACATCTAATGACACTGTGCATATTTCATCCCAGATTATGATTTCAGGAATGAATTTATCACCCATTCGATCAGGAGTCCATTTGTCACCTTTCCATCGAAAGAAGCTGTGATAAGTGCAAGCATTTACCCCTCGTTGTATCATCTCTCTGGCGAGTCTATGAGTCGGTGTTAGCACAATCATGTTAGTAGAAATACAAGTATTTCCACCACCACGATATAATTCAATTGCACGAGTTGTCTTTCCTGACCCACCACAACCGTTTAAATAAACTGTCTTATATCTACATACTGGATCAGATACCGGTGGTGCATTAGAAAGTTCTGATTGAATTTCAATACGGTTACAACAAATATATTTATCATCCATGGCAACGTCTGCGGATTCACAATACTCATGTAGCATCTCCTTTTTAAATCGCCAACGCCCCCACGCTTCCTCCGGATCTGTGAATGCCGCTATAGCTGATTTGTACTTATTGTGTATATACATCGAATCAGTGGCTACTCTAACCGCGGTATTAGGAAATCTATTTATCATCGAAAATAGATTAATAGAAGCATAGGCTAGCATTGAACTTCTCAAATGTGTGTACTGGGAATTATATCCATCACAGTAGGTAACAACCGTACCTAATTTCTCACCATTGGATAGAAAAGCATCCTTACGGGATACAAGTTTTCCCTGTTTCATTAAATCCGCTACAATAAAATCGTATTCAGCGACATCTATGATCAACCGCGAAGAGTATTTTGCGTTATCGTATCGTCCACCCTGGGTAAATTTACCGATTATTCTTCTTCCGAGATCTTTTGCTTGTTCTTTTTTAATTTCAAATAACTTCTTAGACCAATTTATGATTTCTTCTTCACTGAAATCTGGAAACTGTTTTCGTAGTTCGTTGATTATTCTATCTAGATTGGGTTGTGGTAGCCAAACTTCTTTCTGAGCTCGATAGCATATAATAGCCTCGGAAACAATCAACGATATTAGCATACCACAATCAATCATATATCTCAATAGCACTATTGGCATCCAGTGTTTTTCAGATAGGTGTCTACCGAGCCAAACATAACTACACGGATGTAACCCTGTAGCTAATTCAAATGATATCACACGAGCGAATCCGGTTAAGTCAAAATCAGGCAATGGTCCATTAATCGCAACACGAGTCATTTCATGCGTGGGGTGTCCAAATCGTTTGAAGTACTCAGCGCATTCCCCATACCCGAGAAAACTTCCGGGATAACACGCGGATATATCAATTGAAATCATACCGTCACGATGGTATTTTGTATTCCACAGTCCTCCATGACCAAATTCGACGCAACTCAATTTAACATCCTCGAGAAAATCACTTCGTGTTGGACGCCATGAGTTTTTTTCTCTTGCGAAGTGAGCTACCACTGATGGAATAGTAAAACTATCCGTGAGTAGTTTTTCATGGGAATTCTGCGGTGAAAAATCACTAGCGATTTTTCTCATTCTGTTATCTAATTCTTCAATGCGATATAATTCACCATTTGGTTTTACAAATTGATCGAATTCTTCATCACTTCTAAGTAACCACACTGACACAGGATCATCCTTACACAACGCATGAATAGCATCAAATAATTTCTCTTCATAGAAAACATCCCCGACGAACTCCTTAGGGATATATTTCACGGTTCGTTCTCGTGGAAATACTGTTACCGCAGGTGACCACGCGTGTTTGTTATGATCAATAATCTGTATTGGCGCTCCGTTTTTGTTATATTTCGGTTCGTATAAAACCTCTCCGGTTATCGTCATAACGGTTATTGGGAATCGTAATGATGTTTCTAATTTAGCTATATCAGAAATCTTTGCACCGTGTTGTTTCACTGTCAGTTCCCACTCGGTTATTTTCCTACGTCGCAGATCAGTTAGTTTATTTCCTCGGGATGCATTTGTGAAGTGTTCTATTATTCGTTCTGCTACACAATTAAGCCCTGACGAATATTTCATAGGAGCTAGTTTTGCGATATCAGGTTTATCATTTAACGGATATATCCCATAAACCATTGCTGTTACGGGATAAGATCTTTCGTAGTATGGTTTATCAATGCCGGTTAGAATCCCTGGTTTGGAATCTCTACTCACAATGACAGCTTTTTTATTCTTGAGGATTGGTTCAAATTTATCCTTAATAATCCATTTGCCATCGACTTCGATAATGAATTTGATTCGGAAAAAATGCCGTTTTTCCCCAACACGTGAAATTATCACTGCTGCTTTTTCATCATTCATGGTAGCATCAACAACACCATCAATTCGAAATGTTGACCAACAATAAGATGCTCCATCACGCTTGAATTCATTAAAACAGTCTCTGATTTTACTAATCATGGCTTTATCAAGAATTGTATTCTTTGGTGTATTAGAAGCTATATCGAGATTGAATTGAGCATCTTTCCAGGGGTAATCTCTCTTGGACGTTTTTTTTTGTTTATCGAGATTAAATCTAGGATTGATTTTCAATAATCTCTTAAACTCTTTCATGTTTCCGTCTATTGGACGTTTTTTGGGTTTATCGAGATTAAATCTAGGATTGATTTTGTTACGTTTTTTGGGTCTATCGAGATTAAATCTAGGATTGATTTTTAATAATCTCTTAAACTCTTTCATGTTTCCGTCTATTGGACGTTTGTTACGTTTTTTGGGTTTATCGAGATTAAATCTAGGATTGATTTTTAATAATCTCTTAAACTCTTTCATGTTTCCGTCTATTGGACGTTTGTTACGTCTTTTGGGTTTATCGAGATTAAATCTAGGATTGATTTTTAATAATCTCTTAAACTCCTTATCAGCATTTTTCGAAGGCGTTCTCCCTAATTCCTTCATGCTATAATTAAAACAAGCATTTAAATGAAAGATTTTTATATAATGAATCACTGCAAGTGGCTTATGATTGGATCAGTAATCCCGTGTAACAAATCATGCAGAAATGAGTTCTGTGGGTATCATATGCAAAGCTTTCGTCGTGGAAGCCTTGGTCCGTTACCGTGCATACGATGTGGGGTTGGGGTTAGGGGGAAATCACGGTTGTGTTTGAATTGCGGTGGTAAGCGATACAGGGAATTGAAGCGTTATTATGATAAAAGAATAAAAAATGGACAATCAATCAGAAATTTTGACCCTGAAAAAGTCCCTGACACTGACACTGTCACTGACAAAATCATAAGAACCCCTCAAGACTACATCGAAAGATTCATCATTAAACCAAACAATGAATTAGACAAACAATAGTATTATGTATACGAATGAACCAAGAATTCAGACAGCATCCCTTGATTTTAAATTATGAAGCATCCAGTGATGGTACTGTCAGACACTGCATTTTGAAGAAAACGGTCGGTTTTGTGACTAATCAAGGGTATTTGATGTTTAGCGCTGGAAAGAAGAAATATCACAATCATCGTTTCATATTTGAATGTTTTAATGGATTGATCGAGGATGGTCTTGTTATCGATCACAAGGATTCTAATCGAAAGAACAATTCTTTATCAAATCTGCAAGCTATCACACAGAGTGAGAATTCCAAACGAGGAAGGACTGGCACTTGTTCAAAAAAAGCGAAACCCGTATAATCTTTGAATACAATAACTAACGAAGAAAAAATATTTCAATCAATATATGAAGCCGGCAAGTATTTCAATATTTGTGGATCCTCAGTACGAAAAGTTGCAGAGGGGATTTATCGATCGGCTATTTCAAAAAGGACGGGACAAAAAGTTCAATTTAGTTATGTCTAATGCGTCATATTTTTCATTTAGAAATATATCATTATTATAGAATAATGAATTCTGAAAACATGAATAGCATCATATCCGAGATTTCAAAATTGAAAGGTTGGGATATTGAACTATCAGATGGGTTAAATCCTGATCAAATCATGTCTGATTTTCAGGACATAGAATACGGAGTTAGCACTAACAAGTATATGCTACCAAAGAAGTATGCGCTCATCAAAAGAATTCAGAATTCTATTAAGGACTCTCTCGCATTTTCCAGTGACGTAAGTGTGTTCGCTCCGTTGTATACCATCGTAGAACGAATACGAAAAGAATTGGGGTACGAATACGAATTGAAAAAGGAGGTTAATTCTAAAGTTAGAAACCTACGGGCGTTAATTCAAGAAAATGAACAATTTTGATTGACCAACCATTTATCATTATTTGATTGACCGACTATTTATCATTATTTGATTGCCCGACCATTAATCATTTTTTTTTTAGCCGACCCTCAAGGGATGTCAAAAATCGATGGTGTTAGGTCGGGATTGAAAAATTGTTTTACAATTGAAAAATTGTTTCTGATTTCAAATAATGGTCAATGAAGCATTAACAACCCGATTGGCTCGTGAACGACTGGATGCAATTAAGAAATTTGTACCAATTCGCGACTCTGTACGGAATAAACTGCAACAACGACAGAGTTTACAAACTGATTTTGCTGTGGGGTCTGAAGAATTGTTTAAACCAGTAACCACAGCAACGAAACAGATAGTGTCAACAATCTCTGAAGAAGGAAAAAACAAGAAGAGTCTTTTCTTCCTGTGTTAGAAAAAATAGCAAAAAGAACTAAACAAACAAAAAAATCATTGAAAACACTTCCTCAGGATATATCAACCGCTTCAGAACAACAACGAGAACTTCAAGAAGATATCCCCCCACCCGAATTTCAAGAAGAAGGGGAGGATACTACTAGTGGACGAGTTGCATTCAATGAAAAACTTCTTCCCGGTAAATTAGATGAATTGAGAAATAAAAAATTTGATTCTATGGAAGAATTAGCCCAATTTGTCACTAGGAGTTTTCATCAGAGAAGAAAATATATTCAAGGTGATTATAATCTTCCCCCTAAAAAAGATTGGTATAGGGGGTTATATCGTATACTATCAGGTTCCTCTCAAGCAAAAGGAGATGATAAAACATTTCAGGAATATATGGCAGCAATAAAAAAAGCTGAATCATCTATAGGGGAGCAATCGGATACCGGATTTCTTAGACTACCAGAACAATCAAAATTTATTGATATAACACAATCCCCCCAACCGATGAAAATAACGAGAGAAGCTGATCATGAAAAAGGTGCAACCGGTATCACTGATAAAACCAAAGGATTTTCAGGCAGTGGTTTAGTTGGAAACTCTTCGAGGGAAAATCCAAGGATTGGAAACTCAAAGAGTTTCTGCCCTGGTAGTGTTATCAATGATATATCACGATTAGAATTTCTTGTAGGAGGTTTCCGAGCTGGAAATAACTCACCGGAAATAATTAATGAAGCAGCTGATATCTGTAGACGGTTATTTGCCGGCGGTATCATGGATATCAAAACATATCGAGATTTCATTGACGAGTTAGTGGAAAGTGGGTATCACAGTGATTAATCACCGAGACTGAATAAAAACGCTAGCGTGGAAATCCGAAGGATTTCACAATTGAAAAATGGTTTCTGATTTCAAATAATGATCATACACTACAATCATGATAAACCAACCCCCGTCTACGTAGTTAATTCACGGTTTCCAGTTTATAGAGCATACTACGGAGATGGTTTAGGCAATACCATTGCAGGGTTATTTGCGAGAATGGCTCCAAAAGTGATGCCGTTAGCTAAACAACTAGGAATGAAAGCAATTGAAGTTATTCGTGATAAGGGTATTGGTGCTGTTGGAGATCTTGCTGGAAAAGCGTTTTCAACTGCGAGGAATAAATTAACATCATTAGTGAAATCACGGATGAAATCCAAAGGATTTTCAAAACCGTTACCGTCTACAGCGGAAATGCCTGCAAGTGTTAGTAGAATTATAAATAACGCAGTAGACGAAAAATTAGCGTCGATGGCTTTAACTCCCTTGATAAATCAAGGGGACCAAAGCAATATTGCAAATATGATAGCAGGAAGCGGCTTTAAAAAACTACGTCGATGAAAATCGTTTACGATTTAGACTCTGATAAATAGAATAAAATGTTCAAAAAATCACATGATCCGGCGTTTGATATAGACGCTCCAGTTGGCAAGGATGATTCTGTACGCGATTATCAATATTACGCTTATCATGCAATAGACGCAAATAGTCGATCGCGAATTGAACTTCAAGTCCATGATACCAGTAAATACTTTTTGCCCTGTGAAGCGTTTATCGAAATCGAAGGAGAGATTATAAGAACAAATGATACAGAGTATCCAGCTGGTACTCAAGTCGGTTTTGTCAATAATGGTATTATGGCGTTATTTGAGAGTGCTAGATATCTCATTGATGGAAAAGAAATTGAGTCCATAGATCGTGACGTTGATGTGGCTACAACAATAATCGGGTTAGCGAGATATTCCGATGATTATACAAGATCAGCAGGACCCTCTATGATGTTTGCAAAAGATGGTAAGAATACCGCTGGAGGAAATCAATTTATTATAAGACGACCACAGAATAATGCTGGTGCTGCTAATGTTGATGTCGAGAATATGATTATAAACAACGATCCTAATTTCAATCTAGGAGCTGCAACACGAAACTCAATGTTGCAAGGAGCGCGTAAATCATTTTCATGCACGATTCCACTGCATCATATTTTTGGATTCTGTAGAAACGTCAGAAAAGTTATCTACGGGGCGAAGCATACAGTATCGCTTGTACGAAAGAGTGATGATAATGACGCAATCTGGAGGATTCCAGCAGATGCTGCAAATCCCAATGCTGATGCCGGTAAAGTCAATTTAACAAAAATATCATTGTGGATGCCAGTGTTGACTCCAGCAATCACCGCAGAAGAACGATTACTATCATTTATGGACCAAGGAGGAAAGTCGTTGTTGAGTTGGCTAACCGTGAGTACAGATGTGAAGCAATCAAATCTGAACGGGTTATTCACGTGGAATCTAGCATCAAAACAAGGCGTTTCTGCGCCACGTCATATATTTATTGCGTTACAAGATAACGCACGAGTTGGCGATCAACGTTTCAGTCATATGATATTTGATCAGTTAGGTGTGAAAGACATCTCACTGAGAATAAACGGCCAACAGGAACCATCCGAGGATATACAACTTAATTACACAGAAAATCATATTGCACGAGTTTATCATCGTCTGTTGTCATTTATGGCACGCGACCAAAATGTCGATACTGGTTTGCAAATATCACAATATGATTTTAAAAATCTATATCCGATCTATTACTTCTCACTGGAACATCTCGATTTGACAAGACAGTCAGTTGTTGATATACATTTTAGAGCTAATAATGTGACTCGTGGTGCTATTGCTGATTATAGAGCGGTTGCTGTCATTCTCAGTGATAAATCAATGCTACTCGAAGGTGTTGGTGGAAGAATGAGAGTGGTAGATGCACCAGTAGAAAACATGTAATTGAAATTGTAAACGATTTAGAATCAATCTATTATGTATAATGTCATATAGTGTTATTAGTGTTACGTTAACTCCCGGTCAATTAAAAAAATTGCAATCAGAATCGGCTAAGCGATGTGGAACCACAATCACGTTGAAACCCAACCAAATGACTGGTGGTGCAAATAAACTATCGCTGACAACTCGTCAGGTGAAACATTTCAATGATGCACTTGCAGCCAAAAAAGGTGTTCAGATTACTCTTTCTGCGGCTGCTATCAAAAATATGATTAAAACAGGCGGTATATTTCCGTTGTTAGCTGCGATTCCAGCATTGATTGCAGCAGCAGCCCCAGCGGTGGCTAAAGCGGCAGCGTTAGGAGCCGTTGGTACTGCAGCAGGAATGGCACTAAAGAAGGCAACTGGGAAAGGATATAAAAAAAAGGGACGATCCGTTCACGGATTGGGTCTAAGACTACCAGGAACCCCGTATTCGTGGTACAGCGGGAGATCCGTTCACGGATCAGGCCTGAGACTACCAGGAACGATTTATTAATTGAGGAATCGAAGATTCCTATGTCCAATTTTGATTTAATGGATGCTGCTAAAAAACTAGCGATTAAAAACTTCAGAGGTGTCTTTATGAAAGATCAATTACCACATCAACCAAACGAAACTGAAACAGGTATTATTAATCTCGATATCAGCACCGGACCTGGAACTCACTGGGTTGCATACGCTATTGATCCACGTGGGATTGTTTATTTCGATTCATATGGATTAGCCCCACCAAAAGAGTTTATGCGGTATATAAAAACCCTTCCAATGAAGACTTGGTATTCTACGCTACCAACACAACAAATGAATGACCCACCAATATGTGGCAGCGAAGTATTAAATGTCCTTGACGCTATTTCAGCATCTAGAAAACCACCTCATATTGTCGTAAATGACTACACCAGCAATCGCTGGCAACGACGAAGTCGTCAAAAACGATTTTAGAGAGAGAAAGAGTTTTACAATAACATGATTGATATTTGGGGGAGATCTTTGAAACCCAAACCCGATGGCACTGCAACCCCTGATTCTATCAAGGATATAACAAAAAAAATTAAAGATGAAATCGCTGAGACGTTGAACTTAACAAATGTTGAACCCAATGAAATAGTTGTATTTCAGGACAAACAGGGTAAATTGAAATCTAGTAATATTTCTCTGGATGATATTTTAGTTAAACAACGAAACGCAATCGAGAACACCGTTGCGTTATTTTCGGATCAGGGTAAATTGAAAACCAGTAATATTTCTCTGGATGATATTTTAGTTAAACAACAAAACGCAATCGAGGATACTATCGCGTTATTTTCCGATCAGGGTAAACTCAAACCGGGTGTACTCGTTTCGACGATTACAGATCGATTAAAAACTCTCAACGATGAGTTAAACAATTCTCTGGCTGTACTAAAAATACTTGAATCTAAAATTGAAGATAACGGAAAACAGTTTATATCATTTCGTAGAAATATCATTGATAAATTTATTGGAACACAGTTGGATAAAATTGAAATAAAACTCCCTGATATTAAAAAATCCATCGATGAGACGAAAAACTTCATCGAAGCCGTCAAAGGTGATTTTTCGAGGATGATAACAATCATTGAAAAAACAAAAATTCCTCATGAGAAAACCAATAACGTAGTATATACAATCCAACACGGATCATTTGAGTGGACACCTACAAACAACAAATTAGATATCACTGCAACCGTTAAGGGTATTTATCGATTAACACTAGTAACACCATTAACTCAATTTAATATATCATCGTCGAGTTCATCCGGGGTCAACAATACGATTTCAACGATCATCGACAAGGATAAAACTGAAAAGTTCACTATAACATATACTGATAAAAGTTTGATTAGGGTTTCAATAACGTGGTATGTGAAATTCGTAGCGGATTTAAGTAAATAACTAAATTGAAAGGAAAATCCTTCGGATTTAACAATTGAAAACGCTAGTGTTTTTAAAATAAACAACAATGACTTTGTCATCGACGCAATGTCGCTATGATCAGGTCAGAGAATTTCAAAATAGACTCAAAACCCTAACTGAGGAATATCAAATAAAAATAAAAAAATACCGACGAAAAATCACCGCAATTGATGTTATTATGTACTCGGTGTCAAGCGTTCTCACTGGTGCCGGAATAATACTTGCATCGGTTACAACGATTGCCCCGGTCGTAGTTCCAATTTGCATTTCTGCGGTGGCTACAATCGGGGGTATATTAACCGGGATAGCAAAAAAGATATCATCATGCAGCCAGAGTAAACTGCAGAATTACTTACTTCAATTTCATATTGCATCAACCGCATATTCGCAATTATCATTGATGGTATCGTCGTCACTCGACAATACGATTATATCAGATAGTGAATTCTCAGCGATGGTCAGTATTTTTGAGTCCGCGATATCGAAATTAGAGCGACAACATGAGTATAATAACAATGACAACACCGATGGAATCAGAAAACACGAACCCAAAAAACAAAATGATCTCAATAATATCAACATTACCAGATTGTGAGTTCTCAGTGATGGTCAGTATTTATGATTCCTCGATACCAAAATTAGAAATAAATCATGAGTATAATGACGACACAGCAGGAATTACTTCAACAAATAGTGGAGAACACGAAACCAGTACAAACGAGTATGATATCAATTACATCAACGGAACCCGAGTTTAGTGTGAATTTCCCCTCTCCGGTTCCTGTGAGTGAAATCGCGCTTGCAAAACTACGAGTATATCACAGTTGGCCTAATATCAGATCAAAACCATTTGGTGGTCAACAACCGAATAACTCTTTAGTGTTTGCAAATAAGAATAAACCCGACGGAACCCCAGACTGGAACGTTGTTTCAATACCAACAGGGTCTTACCAAATCGAACAAATCAATGATGAATTCGCGCGTAGAATAAAATCGATTACTGGAGTAGAGTCAAAAATCGCTATAACAGTTCATGAACCGACGCTATCATCAACAATTGAAATAAGCACAGAAGGATACGTCGTTGATATCTATCAAAGCTCAATAAGGACCGTACTAGGATGGCCTGAATTACCGCCCCAGAGTAAAACTCTGGAGGAAACCGTTGATTTACCAGAACCACAAAAATCTGATTATATCACCGACAGAATAAAACCTAAAAATCCAATAATGAGTTATAAAAAATACAACATATTTATAGAGTTTTTCGGGTTAGCATACGAACATAGGGCGGAGGGTGGACCATTGCAGGAATATAATTTTGTTAACGAACCTGAAATCATTAAAAATTTCACAGCAATGAATAATGATTTATCGCTGTTGTTAATATCTCTTAAATCCGGCTCTCTCAGCCGAGATGAATTTATCAGCGTCGTAGAAACATGCAATAAAATTATCGACGATATGGAAACATTTAATTCACAAATTATTCAAGTAATACTCGATGATAAAAGCCCCACATCGAGAACAGGATTTGCAAATCAATATAAAATCCGCGTTGAAGATATCCCAACATTTAAACTACCAGGATATAACGTACCGGAACTAAAAAAACTTCTCAGTGACACCATCGATATTGGTTTTAAAATAATTCATGATGCATGGAAAAAAACAGCATCACCGGAAATAAAAATCCTCAAACACAATAATGACCCAGACGGTGGCGGCAGGCATATCGCTCCGTTCAACGTGAATATATCCTCAGTGATTGCGCTTAATTTAGTGTGTGATGTTATCGAAGGAAGCTATCAGATTAATCTCGAACGATCAAATCAAGCTCAGCAAGGATATATTCTTTATTCATTTGCACCAACAGCTCCTCCAGGATTCCTAATTATTGAAAACCCAATTAATCCTGTCTATATGCGATGCCATAATAATTCATTAACCAGAATTAATTTCAAACTCACCGACCAGTCAAATAATCTGATTGATTTACAAGAAGAGGTGTTAGCGATTAGTCTGTTTGTAAAATCATAAATGATTTTCATCCTAAAGACTCGATCAAATCATTTTATTATTTTTATTAACCCAGTGATGAAATCACTAAGCAGCAGAGAGGGTGGATGACAACAAGTTGCGACCAAAATTGATTAAAAAATCGTTTTCATTTTTTTAGTTAAAATGATTTCGTATGTAGATTTCAATCAATTTTTTTGTCTGAAAACGTTGTAGGGTTCGCCTTTTTTTGGTTAAAATAAGATTATAAGACGGCTCGTTTTAGGATTTCAATCAAATTTTGTCTAAAAACGTTGTAGGATTCACCCTCTCTGCTGCTGTACAATTATTTTGAGTTTAATTCACATAACGGTGTCTTTTATGATATAACATATGTACAATTATTCTGAGTTTAATTCACATTACGGCGTCTTTTATGATACAACATATGTACAATTATTTTGAGTTTAATTCACATTACGGTGTCTTTTATGATATAACATATGTACATTTATTACGGTGTCTTTTGAATTCTACTTTGTATTCTAGGAAACCAAATTGCTTGTTCATTTCAATTGAATTGTTAGCGTTACATCCTTTCTGTTAATATTTTGAAACCAAGAGTCATAACAGTAGCATTCCGATTACACAGGTCATACTAGCTGCATATGTAAAATATGTTCACACTACATACGTAAATGAGATTATAACAAAACTATGCAAACAATTAAATTGTTGTAACATATAACTGGTTAGACGAGAAAACAATAGAGGGCTTTGTTATGTATGTATGTATGTATGTATGTATGTATGTATGTATGTATGTATGTATGTATGTATGTATGTATGTATGTATGTATGTATGTATGTATGGTTGAATTGCTTGCTCTTTAAATGTTCCTCTCTTCAAATGATTCATATGTGATTCATATTCACATGTGATTACCTATTGTACCTTTATCAAAGACAATTATAAGACTGCGTGGCATTTACGGATCTGGCTTGCTTTGCTGTCATTTGGCACAGTATCATACATATAATATTTATTTATTTTGAAAAGTGGACATCTAATACAGTTACTCATCCATCATATTAAAACCGAATGCACATACGAATCATATGAAAAGTGGACATCTAAATATCAAGCAAAAGTTTTAAAAATTGGCTCTTAATACTCTTATATTATGTTCGATGTATGAAGTATTACGTAGGGTTGAACTTTACGCCCAATCTAAAGCACTTAATCATAAGCACTACTGCACAGATCAAGTAAGATCAAGTAAGATATTTAGCATTATTTATGCATTACATTGTGAACTATGCAGCCTAATACATAATAGTTGGTTCATTTCTAAATTAAATTCATGAAAAATACTGAACTACAAGTATTGCCTACCACAATATAAAGAAGACCTCATTTTCTCGATTTATCAAGAAATTCGATCCATAATACGATGTACCACTCGAACTGACCGTACTAGTTATGTATCGTGAATCAATATATTTTATGACGATATTAAAAACATGGTGATGTCTGACAAAGCCGAATTTTAAAAATGTGACAGATGCCATAACAGTGTTTAATATCAATGAGCTACAACCTGACTCCACATCGCCACTAATAACATGAAAAAGTTAAACAGCGAATTTGTAAGAAATATATTAAACATCTTACCATCCGACTTCAGCTGAAATGTAAACTCTGTCTGGCCAATAGGATTCCTCAGTATAAGTGTGTAGTTGTCAAAATCATTCTGTGATACATTCTGAACGACGATGTGAGCCACTTGAGCCTCCAACTGAACCATTTTGCCATGCATCTGGAAGTCAATATCTTCAGGGAGTAAATACATTGTGATATTGCTTGCGTTTGACAGAGGTGTGTCATTTTTCTGGATGTATGAACATTCAATAGCTGGATTACTGTAGAATGGTATTGATATGTTAACATACTGACCTATTTCTCCAATGAATATAGAGTTTCGAGACTGAATTGTGGGGTTCCCTGGAAAAGAGAAAATGGTTTTGTAAGTATTTGACTCATCTATACAAAATAAGTTAAATATGGTGATATTAGATTGTGATTCACATATGATGTATCAGTACATATAAAAATATAGTGTCTGCAGTAGGAAATGTGTTATTCCCTCTAAGTAAATCATACATTTATTTTCTATCTGAAATAAAATAGGATAAAAATAAGAGAAAAAGCAGAATCTCTCTCATAAAAAATAAAATAAACAAAATTTTGAGATCAATGGAATAATTTAAAAAATAATTTGCGCCGAATGAAAGTATTGGTAATTAGCTTACACAAAGTAATTAAAAGGAACCGACGCTTTTATAATGACAGATATACACCTATCTTCCATACGATTTTATTTACATTGTTAAACACGATCAGTAATACAGAAATGCAAAAGATTGCATATACGTGCATGCATATTATCATCAATTTCGTGCTTTTTCTTGTAAAGAAAAGTATTTTTAGAACAGACTATTTAAAATCATCTACATGCCTGAATGTATGTCAATCTCTTTATGTGATACGGATTGTGATTTTTCAGTTTACCGTTATCAATTCATCTCTCTCTCTCTCTGTCTCTCTCTCTCTCTCTCTCTCTCTCTCTCTCTCTCTCTCTCTCTCTCTCTCTCTCTCTCTCTCTCTCTGCTTTAAATCTAAAGCTGGAGTCTTCACCGTTTATATATTTTTATATCTAATATTTAATTAAAATTGAAATAATCCTCTCAGTTAAAACTGAACCCAGCTACAAAATTTTCCACTAGCTGATGTTAAGGGCATGGAACGAGTAATCCTGAAAAACACAAAATATTTATATATAAAGCAAGGACACAATATCTGAACCAAAATTATAGTCATTTCCCAATCATTATTATCCCAATCATCTGGCTTTAATTTCTTTATGTATATATGAACTTGAATTAACATCTAAAAACATGTTTAACGGGAAGCTATAATGATCTTGTGATATGATTGACACTCAAAGAGCAATATTAACTATACATTTGTTCATTATAAAAAAAGAAATTAGTAATCTACCCTCAACTCTTACCCTCAGTTATGGACAAAAGTCAATTACACAATATAAATTAAGCATAATAACAATATATATTGCCGTTGCGAACTTTTGCTTATTGCTAATGCATTTAAGACAACTTGCCAGTAAGTATTTATTATTACTCTTTCTTTACCAACGATCAGTTGCCCCTCATATTGATGCATTTTCTTTGCTTAGTGTATCATATCTTTCTGTTCTTCATTTATTGCATGTCGAGTAATAGCCTACACGACAGCTATGCGAGGTTTAAGTGTAAGTCACGGACGAACACAAAAGTGATATACAAACGTTACATATGCAGTAATCGCATATATTCATGTTAAAGTTTCCAAATATAGAGATTCAAGTTGAGTTTAATCAAATTAAAATGTACTTTCAAACATTAGATACAAATGTTGTTAGATAATACCATTCTATATCATTATTAATGTTTAGCGTGTTCAAAAGACAATGGAACATTATCATATTATTTTCACAGCCTGGTCATTATATACTTCTAAATAGGTCGTGGAGGGCTTTGTAGAAATGGAGAAAGATTACATTCCTCCAGGATATAGACCAGAATTGAATGCATCCTTTTAGATATGACATTTCCTTAAGCTGATGTACCTGATAATTGTGAATGTTATGTTATTATATATTTGTATGACGGTAATGTATAATGGTTTAACCGCTGTAAAGGACAATTTGAAGTATTTTCTAAAGCAATGTAGTATTTTTGTGACATTAACTTGTATACACATTAAACCAGGCATGACGATACTGATTGAAAGTTGAAAAGAAATTATTATCACTCAGTACCTAAAAGATAAAGAAAAATAGATTTTGGTGTTGAAAACAACGAGCAAAGACGGGAAAATTTCTAACGAGTGCAAAAGTAGGTATAAAATAAGAACCTATGCCGTTTCTCCGGCTTAATAAAGAATATATGTACTGTAGTTGACACATAGATAGGTATAAAATGCAGTGTTCAAGCGGATCTGTATAGGGTGGCAAACATAAAGAAAGTGTGATTTGTTAGTAGCAAATTGAGATCGCACATGAAACAAGTGAGTGCCATTTGTTATTCACATGTAAAAACGGGAACCATACCTGTGACATTTATGAAATTTGAACCTCTTTGCTCGAATGTTCCCTTATTCCCTGGTATACCATTGGTGGCGGAGCATATGTATGTCCCACTATTTTCTAGAGACAGCCGTTCAATGAGTAGGATTGTGTGTGTCGAATTAGTTGTACCCCCTAGCCCAGTTCTGATCTCATCGTTCATCCACATGTGTTTCCAGGGGTCGAAAGTGTTCTTGGTAGGGACACCTCGAGCCTCACAAATAAGCAAAACCGTCTCGTTCTGCATGGTAGTGCCTGATACAGTTACCTTGATATCTGGCGCATCTACAAATTATCACAATGTAACATGATGTTATCGTTTATTCCTGGTAAGTGAGTATTTTAAATCTTGATCAAGCTCGCAAATCTTACAAGACAAATTCAACGTTTGGAAATTACCGACAGAAGTTGTTGTGTCTTAAAAGTAACTCAACCGGTTAGGGTCCCTTGATAGCCAATCACTTCATATGTTACCATAGATTTTGCACAAATTTGTCTCTTAGCAGATAAATATACACATCGTTTGTTTCCGATGCTCCTTTGTATACCGAAGATTGTCATCCTATATTAACGGACGAATTTCGTCGCGATGATTATGTGCTCAAGTTTATTAATGTCCAATTTAATATATTCTGACAATGGCATGAATGATGTTTTCGCGTTGTAGTTTATAGTATCAATGTAAACTGCGAATTTACTTGGAGACGCGTGTATTTTGTAGAGAGTTGTTTTGATGCGCGTCACATTCAATTCCTAAAATCAAGCATGTTTGATTTTTTAATATGTTATGATCACTCATGGTCTTTACCATTTTGTTCCATTCAAATTTTGTCTTCAGACATTCGGTATCCTTATTTAAGTGGATGTAACCGTTTCAAATACATAAAGAAACAAATACACAATGACTATGCCCATTTGATTGTGGAACTATTCCATTTTGTCATTTTTTTTTTGTCAGAAGTGTTCGTCGTTTAGTTCAAAAACGCACCGTTAACTTTCATCCGTTTTCCGCCAGGGCCCTAATTGATCACAAATTTGATTGGTCGATCCACTCTTTTAAAACAGATTTGCACAAAATCAGATTAAAATATTAAAAATGTTTTGCTGAACTTCAAAATGTGAATATTTTGAATATGGAAGTTTTAAATTCTTTTTATTAAGCATTTACATGAAAATATGTTTTAAAAATTAAACGTTAGAATTTATCAACAATAATGTCCCTCCATCGTGTCCTAAAATTACACATGTATAAAAAATTATCTTTTTTATGCTGAATGTATTTGAATATAAGATTTATATTACATGCTAATTGCGAAATTCATATTTATTTTCCTACCTCAATTAAAGATATCCTGAACTATTACACACTATGAAAGATTCACTGGAGTCATTTTCGTTATACATATACAATCGTTTATATGTATTTAAATCACAAAGCAGAGAAATGGGAACATATGTTTCGAGTAACACAGAATAGAAAGCAATCCTAAGATTGCTGAAATCTGAAAACTAAGCCCGAATTTCGATGTATTCGAGAATTAAACTAAATATAATATAATTTTTTTAGAGAATCTGCATTGAATATGATAATAATTAAATTATGCATTTGTTGACATTACATTTTAAAGTTAGTCTTTTGTAATTAACAGATAGGAACTATTTTAATGAGAAAACGTGCATCCGAGATTTTATTGAAAATACCTACTACAAGTTATTTTTAAATCTGATAAGAACGAATATATATATATATATATATATATATATATATATATATATATATATATATACATATATATAGTTTTATTTATTTGTTAGTTTTTTATGTTTTTCTATTTGATTATATGCCATGGGCTATGTAAAACTGTATTTAATAAGATGACCATGTCAATAATCAAGTTTAGTTTCTTCCTGACCTGAATAATTGATTTTTGTTTCGTAAACAACGAGCTTATCTCAATCTGAGCCAAGAACATTGAAAATTTCCCATGAAATGTCTGGTCTACAGGTTATTTACCACACTTCATACTATAAATGTATTGATAGATCTTATAACTAAGATTTTATCTTGTTAACATTGGGAACATTCTATAATGAAAGATTCCATTAAGTAATACTATTTCACATTCTATAATGAAAGATTCCATTAAGTAATATTATTTCACAGTCTATAATGAAAGATTATATTATGCATTATTATTTCACATTCTATAATGAAAGATTCCATTAAGTAATACTATTTCACATTCTATAATGAAAGATTCCATTAAGTAATATTATTTCACAGTCTATAATGAAAGATTCTATTAAGTAATATTATTTCACATTCTATAATGAAAGATTCCATTAAGTAATACTATTTCACATTATGTAATGAAAGATTCCATTAAGTAATATTATTTCACATTCAATAATGAAAGATTCCATTAAGTAATATTATTTCACAGTCTATAATGAAAGATTTCATTAAGTAATATTATTTCACATTCTATAATGAAAAATTCCATTAAGTAATACTATTTCACATTATGTAATGAAAGATTCCATTAAGTAATATTATTTCACATTCAATAATGAACGATTCCATTAAGTAATATTATTTCACATTCTATAATGAAAGATTCCATTAAGTAATATTATTTCACAGTCTATAATGAAAGGTTTCACTAAGTAATATTATTTCACATTCTATAATGAAAGATTCCATTAAGTAATATTTTTTCACATTCTATAATGAAAGATTCCATTAAGTAATATTATTTCACATTCTATAATGAAAGATTCCATTAAGTAATATTATTTCACATTCTACAATGAAAGATTCCATTAAGTAATATTATTTCACATTCTATAATGAAAGATTCCATTAAGTAATATTATTTTACATTCTATAATGAAAGATTTCATTAAGTAATATTATTTCACATTCTATAATGAAATATTCCATTAAGTAATATTATTTCTTGAAAATGCCAGTTGTGACCTAGGTATAGTAGAGAACTTTAAAGTCTTGTTTACTGCAAATATAAATATTTTAACCTTGAAATAGCATCTTACAAAGAAATCAGTACTATTGTTGTGTCCAGTAGCTGCAATTTGTTGAAATTATTTATTCATCGGAAAAACAACGTGCTTATCTAAATCATATTCTTGGAAAAAGTTAATAACTGGGAATGATAGTGAAATTCAAATAAGGATATATTATTCGAGTGCATTATTGTGATTCACTAAAAGGCTGTTGGCACATCGCCACACCACAGTCTACCATAGGTACATCAACACTTCCAGGGTTAAATTTATGTTTGAATACCACAATACTATATTCAAAACGGTATTAGAAATTCGCAATACCGTATGTTATTTTTACGTTATCATCTTGTATTACAGGGAGTAAATCATTTGTTGAATTTAAAAAAACGTGATGGTTTTCAGTCTTTTCTGTTACTTTGGTATATATATACTCACATTGTACAACTATATCCAGCTGCTTCTCACTTGTTAGTGTACCAGAGCTCCTTGACTGCGCTGTGGCCTCACACGTGTAGGTCCCTGTATCCTGCCTTTTGAGGTTGTTAAACCGCAACGCATTGCCCTCTTGTCTATCTTTCCATCGAATGACGTTGGGCGTTGGATTTCCTTTGGCTTCACATATGACTGATACTGACTGGGTCTCATTAACAATTAGGGGACTACTGACATTATATATGATGACTGGATAGTCTGCAATTGAATATTCCATGACATAATTTTTTTTCGGAGAGCTACTTACATACGTATGTCATAGCATTTTCATATAAACTATACTATAATTCTTAAGTTTGACTGAAACGAGGCTACAATCCGTGTCGAATTTAATCTCCTTTGTTCCACTGATATCATATTATTAATGTGTATCAGTGAAAACAGGCCATTATATGTGCTGTTTCAAAATATTTCTTCTTCTGTCTGAAATGCTATTCTTCTTACATTGCAAAGACAAATATCAATCCACTCAGCGCACAAAAATTCCTCCACTCAATCGACAGTACATAAGACGAAATAGTATTAGTTAGTTGTATGAAGCACCCTTTTGAAAACTTGAATATATAATTTATCCTGGCAATTGATTTCTTCTTCACACTTTATTAATTTTAAATAATTAACCAAAATGCAGAGAAATAATTATAAACATAACACGGACAAAAACAAAAATGGTTCGAAGTGTCTCTTACCGCCATAATCTGGGAAAGTATAACAGGGTTATAAAGAGGTGTTTTGTAATATTAAGGCCGCAAATTTAATATTAGATATTTCCAAGAATCATTGTAGTCACTGGTGGTTATCCATGAACACAGCAAATAGGTTCATAAATGTTCGTAGAAAGAATAACTATTTCAATCATTTTATCACTCTTATATGTTGTTTTATATAATATAAATCTAAACTATTAATCATTTTAATGTGCTTTTATGATACATACATACATATATATATCTATATATATATATATATATATATATATATATATATATATATATATATATATATATATATATATATATCACGTGCTTAATTTATGATATAGGAAACAAAAAGACTATGTTGATAAATATGAAAATGTTTCTAACAAATAAGTATAATTAAAGCCAGCCCCAGCGCCATGTCTTCAACGCGTTTGATATATACACCATATAACCACATGTACACACGTTTTTATAATGGATATGCCATATAATATGTTTGAACAGTATTGGTTCCTCTTTGTTGCCTTACCTCCGTTTTTGCTTTTACAATCCATTAAAATATCAGATCCCTATACAAATTTTATATCCTTGCAAATGTATTGATTTACACAGATATCCCAGGGTATTTCGACTGTTTTACAATAAGGTCAACATGGAGATCTGCATGTTTTGAATTACAAATACACGTTCTCAATATAACCGTCAGGAAATAATGAAAACTAACGGAAGGTGAAACTCTCATGTCTGTTAAATTCAGGTGTCTGTTAAGTCGGTTATTTATGTGTGTGGAAATGGAATAAAATAAAATCTATGTACACTCCAATACTTTACCTGATCACATACTGGACGAGTATAGTGCAATTTTGTAAGCATTAGCGAACTTTTCGACTCTTCAAAATGAACAATATAACTCTGGAGCACCTGTAGCATTCTATTACATATTTCTGGTCAATTTAAAATGAAAAAAGATCGAATTATTTTTCTTTCTCCGTATGATTCCAATGGTTATACTGATCACCTAGTCAATTCCAATAAATATAACAAGTCAAGTAAATGTCATCTAAATATAACAAGTCATGTACATTGTATCAGTCATGTAAATATAACAAGTCAAGTAAATGTCATGTACATATAACAAGTCATGTAAATTGCTTGTAAATATAACAAGTCATATAAATTGCATGTAAATAAAACAAGTCATGTAAATTGCATGAAAATATAACAAGTCATGTAAATTGCATGTAAATATAACAAGTCATGTAAATATAACAAGTCACATCAATTGCATGTATTAGGAATTGATTTTTTAGTAAAATTAATAAGATTGCAATTCTCTTTAAATTGTATTATTAAAGTAATGATTTATTCATTTACAGAAAAAAATCATTAGCTATACGAATGTACATTATTGTGTGGAAATAAGTTGTGAAGCAAAAATCAGTCAGCCCCTCAGTCTTATCAGTAAAACATAGAACAAACTTCCGTACTGACGTGAATACAGAATGGTTCTTATCTAATGATGGACAGTTATCGCTACAAAATGGTTCTTATCTAAAGATGGACAGACATTGCAGCTGGCTTAATATTTTAACATGTTCCTGGTTTAGAAAATTTAAGGAATTATCATATTTGTATCTAACTAGTGCCAAACGAATATAGATAAACTACAAATCTGAGTTGTACCTTATGTCAGATGACGTCAAATTAAGCCGGTTTTGACCGGGAGAAACTAACCCTTACCTGAAAAGAGCGGAAATATTTTCTCGTCGATGCCTTAAAACCTGACACAAGATGTGTATAAATAGACCGCGCATTAAAGGGTCAGGTCAGTTCCTGTCGACGAGGAAATAGATCTTCGCCTTATCATTTCAGGTAAAACAATTGTATATGTCGTAATTTCTTTAGGAATAAGTATTTTTAATGTTGAGATTTTAATAGTAACATTGTTATGTTAGCAACATTGTTCACTTAATACTTTTATTTATAATATATTGTAACGGAATGTTTAAATTTTCTAAAGAATTATTATTTAATTATATTTATGTAATTTCTATTGTAAGGTTGAGATTGCTACTAACTTCATGTTTTGATTTAATGATTGAAATAAAGTATTCTTTAAGCAAGAAAGAGTAATGTCTAGCAATATATTTTAAATCTATATTCTATTTTAAAAAAAGTAAAATGCATTTCTTTAAATTAATTGTTACATTAACTATAGTTATTACATCTTACACTTTTGGCTATCTTGAAATTGATCGAGAATTAACTATTTGTATAATATTCTAAAATGCAGAAGTTATACGAATAAATGAAGTTGAAAAGCTTAAAAAGGGAAAATATAATATGTATTGCATGAACTTTTATTATAAAGTTCTTAGATGTGTTTCTAGAATGTAGTCAATATATTTGTGTTGTTAATTAAATAAGTCAGTTCCTATCGACGAGGAAATAGATCTTCGCCTTATCATTTCAGATGTAGTGTAGCTGGTTTATCATCGTGGCGGCACGCTTTTAAGAGAGACCTTCTCTCTCTTCTTCTTCTTCTTCTTCTTCTCTCTCTCTCTCTCTCTCTCTCTCTCTCTCTCTCTCTCTCTCTCTCTCTCTCTCTCTCGACACAACAACGACCTGTGTTTTTTTCATAACACATGTAAATATAACAAGTCAAGTAAATGTCATGAAAATATAACAAGTCATGTAAATTGCATGTAAATATAACAAGTCATGTAAATTGCATGTAAATATCACATGTCATGTAAATGTCATGTAAATATAGCAAGTCATGTAAATGTCATGTAAATATAACAAGTCATGTAAATGTCATGTAAATATAACAAGTCATGTAAATGTCATGTAAATATAACAAGTCATGTAAATGTCATGTAAATATAACAAGTAAGTTGCATCAGTAAATGTCATGGCACCACAGACACGTTTTTTTTACAGCCAGTATATACATAAAGTAACTCTTCAAATGGTTGTAGGTTATAATTGTTTTTCAATGAACGTTATGCATACAGCATTGGTTGTATTAATTCATATTACGCTACGATGTCTGCAGTGAGGCAGTTTATAGTGATGTGTACCACTGGGGCATCATACGGCAGACATGTAGCATGATGTCCCACCCAGTCACATTATCCTGACACCAGGTCGATCAGTCGTAACACTAGCCTCTTAATGCTGAACGTCAAGCGAGGCAGCTGTTAGTACCTCTTTTGAAAGTCTTTGGTATGACTCGGCCGGGGATCGAACCCACGACCTCCCGCTTCCTCGGCGGACGCTCTAACCACTAGGCCACCAGAGCGGTGTGTCTCATTTGTAAATTTTGATGTGAACTTTTCGGAACATTTAGCATTCAAATCTTCGTAGAAATTGATGGATGAAATAAATGATCCATCTCTAACAATGCGTGTTACTACCCCAAAAAAATGCGACATGTAAATCAATAACATTGATAATAAACACAAATTATTGAGAAATTCTATACAATTTAAATGATGGATAATTGTTCTGATTAATCGTATACTAAACTGGAAAATTCGACTATCAGTTTTTTGCATTATGAATATCTAAACAATATTTTATGTATATATTTCATCCTTGACATAAAAATCTATAACTAGTGCGTTCGGTTTGATGGAATATAATGCTATTTAGCTTTGTGTTCTCGTCACTTCTGATCGTATAATATGACATTAAAACAATCTGCCTGCAGATAATATAAATAAGTTCAGTAAATACTTTAAGATAATTACAATCTGCAGAAATATACCTCTGGATGCTAATGGCAAGAGCTAGGCAATAATTGCTCAAAGCTATTAAGAATAATGTTTAATGTCATTAAAATAACATTTCATGCAATTTCGTATCGTGATCAGATATTAATCAACTCTCAACATCGACTATGTTAAAAGGCTGCAGGAAAAAATGATATTCTGACCTAATTTTATTATTGATTTTTAATTAAAATTTTCCCATATCTATATAATCGTTTTATCTTGCCAACGCCAACATAGTATAAGTTCTGTTTATTGATTCAGATCACCATCTATGAAGCAAACACTGACAATTCAACGTTATTTAAAACGATAATCTTGTTTTAATGTTTTATAAATTTATGCGCATTCATAATTTTATTGTAAACTTTTTGAGTTGTTACTCTAATGCCTTCAATAGCAATTCATGATAATAAGCTGAATGTATTTAATTTTTGCTCTAACATAAATAGTAATATCTTGTGTAATTTAAATTCACCTTCGACACTGAGCTTTGGTTTATACGACTCGACTGCTGTAGAGGGTTGAAGGGTGTAAGCCCGACAGTAGATCGGTTTATCATGATCCTCGTTACTAGGGGTGAAGGAAAACTGCATGGTACTATAACTCCTGATTTCTAATCCAACGAACAATTCTATAACTGGGTCAGGTCGACTCTCTCCAGGAATACAGCTCATGAACACCGTTTTGTTTGATTGCACGTGCAAAATAGATTCGTCTGAAACAGGTTGCCCGTTGATGTGTAGTTTTACCTCAGTTACCTGTACTACATAAAATATGTCATCATAAGTATTGAGTGGGGAACCGTAAAGGTCCCAATTTAGTTTGTCTGGTATAGTGGGCAAATAATGACGCCGACATCAACCTAATCAAAGAGTTAAAAGGCCATTCATTACTGCACAATAATTAAGCATACAACACATTCGTTTTCAAAAAGATCGAAAATCAGTCTGTTATATTATCTGTTCATATAGTTACTGAACTGCTTCAGACATGTCAAAAGAGAAAGAACGCTAAATAGGTAAACATAATCTCTAAAACATTTACAGAGTATATCACAAAAAAGTCTGAAACATCAACAATACCAGAAGTGTCGCCCAAAAACAATCTGGATGATGTGCATGTGACCTAGATAGTTGAGTTCGACCCTGGTAATTTGATGAAAAGTATTTATTCTAGAATCAACAATTGATGGCAGGAGGGATGAAATTGCTGGGTTCTCTAAAGTCTAGTATTGTATCCTTTTCTAATTCTGACATGAATAAAACGTTTTCATCCGAAAAATATGTTGGACCGTACGCTAAGGTATTCGATTAGTAGAAGCGGTATTTTCATTTAAATGTTTATTTTGGATATGCAACCTGCAAACATATATCAATGATACATAGTACAGAACTTTGTTATTCGACGTCAAAGTCCTTAAATAATTTTATAAACCCTTATGCACAGGAATAAATTACCCTTTATTAAATATTATGACCGTATTAATATAGAGAAGTAACTTAAACTTACTCTAAAATACAAAAACGAAATCCTACTGTTTCGCCAAAAATCTTCTTAATAAAGCATTTACATTCATCACAAAAAGAAGCCCTCCTTCTTTCAGCAAGATTTTTTTTTAACAAGAGGCATTTTTCTTTTGTTTGTTATATTACTGAGCAGTCTTTCAATTAGTCAGAAGCCTAGATATTAAAAACAAAACAAGCAACAATCATCTCCAGATGCGTTTTCGTCAAAGCAATTATGTTTGCTCGAATTACTGCCTAGTTGTAAAATATGTACTAATGAGCCCAAATCATCGATATTACTGGTATTGTTAATGCATAAACTTAATATATCCACTTAAGACAACACAACAATTAAGAAAATATTTCTTTTATATCTTGACACAAAACACTAATACAATACCTCTTACATACAGCCTACATCCCCTCGAGTCCACTGTTCTATTAGGGTCAACGTTGTACGCTCGGCAAAATATCTCCTTATCATGATCCATATTTCTAGGGATGAAAGTAAAGGTGTCATTGATTCCTGAGCCCTTATTCTCTCCGCCAATGTACCAGTCTATTGTGGGGACCGGTCGGCTGATTCCGGAAACACATTTCAAGGTCACTGTCTCCCCACTTGTAACATTCAGTCTAGATACGTTTCCCAAAGACTGACTGCTGTGTTCTAATTCAACCTCTGAAACTCGAACTAATAAAGTATTTAAAGACATATAGAGGGTGATGCTCATATATATATATATATATATATATATATATATATATATATATATATATATATATATATATATAGTACCATATTCATAGTAAGATATTGAAATATGTCAGCGGCTGAAAATTGTATCACCACAGGTGCGATATCAATTTCGGAAATTCTGTTTTTCCGTTAAGGTAATATAATATATTTTTCCTACTGTATATCATTAAAACCTGCATTTCCTTATTTATGCTTCTTTCTTTTTCTTCGTCTCCAGCTCCTTTTCTCTCTCTCTCTCTCTCTCTCTCTCTCTCTCTCTCTCTCTCTCTCTCTCTCTCTCTCTCTCCTCCATTCATTTTTCTCTCCCTCCAGTAATGATATACCGTTCGTAAAATATGCCATATGTAGACACACTAGTGTATATTTATGTAATCAATGAGGTGTCATCAATAAAAGTGACACTACAATTTAACTCCAAGCAGTAAAAGGACTTCAAGCACTACCTTTATATAATAAGACTTTTTACATGGGTCATTAATGTGAACTTACATCACCCCTCTCTATTTGTCATCCATATAATATTTTATACCTGTAATACTTTACGACAAACAGTACACAGAGTTTAAACAAAACAAAACTTGTAGTTAAAAGCAGTATATCAGTCTTGAAGCAGCAATGTTAACTTGCATCACAATAGTATTTTAGAATACAATGAACAAATTTGTCGTTCGTTGATAATTAGCACTGGTTGCAAACCGAAATTAAGTGTCACTCGAATATTTGATACTGAAATATTTCAATATGGCACTATATATATATATATATATATATATATATATATATATATATATATATATATATATATATATATATATATATATATATATAATAAGACTTAATTTCTATTTTGTTTGGAAATTATATAAATTATAACTCCTACGTACTACGTGCAATGAATAAAGTATAACAACTATAACAAACCTTTTTTTTAAAAAGAGAAATGTAAAAATGCACAACATGCTTGAGACGAATTATTTGTTTAATGCAATAAATATTGTTCTTTAGCTTTCATAAGGTATTCATTTTTTTAGCATGGCTAGCATGTTTGTAACTCTCGTATTAAACGAATGGTGGCAAGGAATATATCACATTAGTATTTATAGATTATTTCTTACAACATTTATTGTAGATAAGCGATTTGAAATCAAATGTATGACATAACAATTTTGATTAATTTGTTATAAAAATGTTTCTATAGCTGACTGTGGTTATCGATCTTTGTTAGAGGTTAATGATATTTAATTGCCTAATTATGATTTGTATCACTGCAAACATTGTTTGACTGCTGTAAACAGTCGTTAGCCGTCAACTGTTTGAATAACACACATGATACCATAAACGTTTGGTGATTTTCATAGATACGGACGAATTACCAAGGTTATTTGAAGAGTCACTTTGATAATTTAGAACAGATAACTCTTGGTAATAAGCACGCGTCGTATGATCGTATATAGTCATGACACTCTCAAATTTTCTTTTGATTTTTTTTCTTTGGTGATAAAAAATTATGCTAATGTCAAGGAAGTGATATATAAAATAAGAAAAAAACGATTCATAATATGAAAATAATATCTTGGACAAAATGTGTTTTCTTTTGTTGTTATTTCTTCTAAATATGAATGTACAGTGGATTCTCGTTAATCCCGACACATTCGTTCCCAGTGGATGTCCGAAATAACGAGTTTTCCGGATAATTGAATCATGCAAATTTGTTTGTATTTTACGATATCATCACACCGTATATATGTACATGTATATGCTAGCTTTAAATGTAATGTACTGTGAAAAGTACGACGAATACAAATTGTTATCTCGCAGTTTAATGCGTTATGGTAAACTAAGAAAATGCAGTCATTTTTACAAGTCGTATTTTACAGCTGTTACAATGAAGAGTTTAAAGTTGTCTTTACTGTGTTTATGGTGGTATAAACTGCCACTTGCCGACTCAGACCGCAAATAACGCCCGAAGGGCGTTATGTAAGCTGTGTGAGTCGGCAACTGCCAGTTTGTACCACGATAAACGCAGTAAAAACAACGTTAAACTCTTATAATTGAAATTTCATAGCACTTTGGGTTGTCGTGATTGATCGTAATAAGGTCATCATAATACCAGTCCTTAATTCAATGGAAGCCTATGTATGGAATTTGAACACTGCTACCGTGATTGTGAACTTTTATCTTAATGAGCAGCAGAGAGGGTGAACCCTACAACTTTCCGAGCGTCGATTCGGAAATCTGAGGCTTCTGCCAAATAGTAAAAAAAATGGCGTCTATTCGATAAAATAAGATTTCCTTATATACGCCAACGTCGTTGTCATTCACCCTCTCTGCTGCTATGGGTTAATAATTCTTTTACGAGTTCAACCAAATATTTGATCCAGTCCTTAGGATCTCACAAACAAACTAATCGCTAACACCTCCTCTTGTAGATCAATTAGATTATTGGACTGATCTGTGAGTTTGAAATTAATTCTGGTTAATGAATCATTATGACACCGCATATAGACTGGATTAACCGGAGACTCAATTATTAAAAATCCTGGAGGAGCTGTTGGTGCAAACGAATAAAGAATATATCCTTGCTGAGCTTGATTTGATCGTTCGAGATTAATTTGATAGCTTCCTTCGATTACATCACATACTAAATTGAGCGCAATCACTGAGGATATATTCACGTTGAACGGAGCGATATGTCTGCCGCCACCATTTGGGTCATTATTATGTTTGAGGATTTTTATTTCCGGTGATGCTGTTTTTTTCCATGCATCATGAATTATTTTAAAACCAACATCGATGGCATCATTGAGAAGTTTTTTTAGTTCTGGTACGTTATATCCTGGTAGTTTGAATGTTGGAATATCTTTAACAAGAATTTTATAGTCTGTTGCAAATTTTGTTCTCGATATAGAACTATCGTCATCTAATATATCCTGAATAATTTTCAAATTAAATGTTTCCATATCGTCGATAATTTTGTTGCATATTTCTACGACGCTGATAAATTCATCTCGGGTGAGAGAGCCGGATTTAAGAGATATTAACAACAGCGATAAATCATTATTCATTGCTGTGAAATTTTTAACGATTTCAGGTTCGTTAACAAAATGATATCCCTCTAAACGATCTCCTGGCTTCTCGTTTCCAGTTGATCGGTATTCGAAACCAAAGAAATCTATGGTAAACTCGTGATCTTCATAACTCTTTATTGGATTATCAGGTTTTATCCTGTCTGTGATATAATCGTTTTTTGTGATTCTGGTAAATCAACGGTTTTTCCCCTTGGTGGTAATTCAGGCCATCCTAGTACGGTTCTTATAGAACTCTGATAGATATCTACGACGTATCCATCTGTGCTTATTTCAATGGCAGATGATAGTGTTGGCTCATGAACTGTTATAGCTATTTTTGATTCTTTTCCAGTAATCGATTTTATTCTACGTTGCAATTCAGCATTGATTTGTTCGATTTGGTATGATCCGGTTGGTATCGAAACAACGTTCCAGTCTGGAGTCCCGTCTTCGCGATTCTTATTCGCAAATACCAGTGAATTATTCGGTTGTTGACCACCAAATGCTACCGATATGATATTAGGCCAACTGTGATACACTCGTAGTTTTGCTAGCGCTATCTCCTTCACGGGGACTGGGCTAGAGAAATTCACACTGAATTCAGGATTCGTTGATGTTATTGATATCATGCTTGTTTGTACTGGGTTCGTGTTCTCCACTATTTGTTGAAGTAATTCCTGCGGTGTTGTCATCGTTGCTATACTGTTGTTGTCGCTCTAATTTTGATATCGCGGAATCGTGAATACTGACCATCACTGAGAACTCACTATCTCATATCGTTGAGGTTATTGAGATCATTCTGGTTTTCGGGTTCGTGTTTTCCAATTCCATCGGTGTTGTCATTGTTATTATATTCATGTTGTCGCTCTAATTTCGATATCGCGGAATCATAAATACTGGCCATCGCTGAGAACTCACTATCTGATATAATCGTATTATCGAGTGACGACGATATCATCAAGGATAATTGCGAGTATGCGGTTGATACAATATGAAATTGAATCGAGTTTTTTATTTTAAAAACGCTAGTGTTTTCAATTGTGAAATCCGAAGGATTTTCCTTTCAATTGAAGCCGTTAGTGAAATTGCTTGCAATTTTCAACTTAAATCCGCTACGAATTTCACATACCACGTTGTTGAAACCCTAACCAAATTTTTATCAGTATATGTTATAGTGAACTTTTCAGTTGTATCCTTGTCGATGATCGTTGAAATCGTATTATTGACCCCGGATGAACTCGATGATGAAATATTAAATTGAGTCAATGGTGTTACTAGCGTTAATCGATAAATACCTTTAACGGTTGCAGTGATATCTAATTTGTTGTTTGTTGGTGTCCACGCAAATGATCCGTGTTGGATCGTGTATACTACGTTGTTGGTTTTCTCATGAGGGATTTTTGTTTTTTCAATGATTGTTATCATCCTCGTTGCATCACCTTTGATTGCTTCGATGAAGATTTTCGTCTCATCGATGAATTTTTTGATATCAGGGAGATTTATATCGAGTTTATCGAATGTAGTTCCAAGAAATTTATCCACGATATTTCTACGAAAAATTGAAAACTGTTTTCCGTTATCCTCAGTTCTAGATTGAAGTGTTGTTAGTTCCAGCAGAGAATTTTTCAACTCATCGTTGAGAGTTTTAAATTTATCTGTAATCGTCGAAAAAAGTACACCCGGTTTGAGTTTACCCTGATCGGAAAATAACGCGATAGTATCCTCGATTGCGTTTCGTTGTTTAACTAAAATATCATCCAACGACACATCACTGGTTTTCAATTTACCCTGACGATCTTGAAATACAACTATTTCGTTCGGGTCAACACTTGCTAAATTCAACGTCTCAGCTATTTTATCTTCGATTAATTTTTTTATGTCCTTGATAGAATCAGGGGTTGCAGTGTCATCGGGTTTGGGTTTCAGAGGTCTTCCCCAAATATCAATCATGTTATTGTAAAACTTTTTCTCTCTCTAAAATCTTTGTTGACGACTTCGTTGAAAAATCTTCGATTTTCGCCAGCGATTACTAGTGTATTCATTTACGACAACATGTGGTGGTTTTCCCCTTGGGTTACCCAACGAGTTAGAAATAGCGTTAAGGACATTTAATACTTCGCTGCCACATATTGGTGGGTCAACCATCGTTGGTGTTGGTAGCGTAGAATACCAGGTCTTCATTGGAAAAGTTTTTATATAACGCATAAACTCGCTTGGCGGAGCTAACCCATATGAATCAAAATAGACAATCCCACGTGGATCAATTGCGTATGCAACCCAGTGAGTTCCGGGTCCGGTGCTGTTATCTAAATTAATGATTCCTGTTTCAGTGTTGTTTGGTTGATGTGGTAATTGATCTTTCATAAAGACACCTCTGAAATTTTTAATCGCATTTTTTTTAGCAGCATCGAGTAAATCAAAATTGGACATTGGAGTCAAAGACTCTCCAATTAATAAACCGGTCCTAGTCTTAGGCCTTTTACGCTGTACCATGAATACGGGGTTCCTGGTAGTCTTAGACCCTTTCCCATTTTTTATATCCTTGTCCAGTTGCCTTTTTCAATGCCATTCCTGCCGCGGTACCAACAGCCCCTAACGCTGCCGCTTTCGCCACCGCTGGGGCTGCTGCCGCAATCAATGCTGGAATCGCAGCTAACAATGGGAATTTACCGCCTGATTTTATCATATTTTTTATAGCAGCCGCAGAAAGAGTAATCTGAACACCCTTTTTTGCTACAAGTGCATCATTGAAGTGTTTTACTTGACGAGTTGTCAGCGATAATTTATTTGCACCACCAGTCATTTGATTGGGTTTCAACGTGATTGTGGTTCCACATTGCTTAGCTGATTTGGATTGTAATTTTTTTAATTGACCGGGTGTCAAAGACACATTGATATTACTATATGACATTATAGATAATAGATTGATTCTAAATTGTTTACAATTTCAATGAAAAATCGAGAAAATCGTTTACGATTTCAATCAAAGATTTTCCACTGGTGCATCAACCACTCTCATTCTTCCTCCAACACCTTCAAGTAGCATTGATTTGTCGCTGAGAATGACAGCAACCGCTCTATAATTAGCAATAGCACCACGGCTCACATTAGCTCTAAAGTGTATATCAACGACAGACTGTCTTGTTAAATCAAGATGTTCCAGCGAAAAGTAATAGATCGGATATAGATTCTTAAAGTCGTATTGTGATATTTGCAGACACGTATCGACATTTTGATCACGTGCCATAAACGACAACAGACGATGATACACGCGTGCAAGATGATTTTGACCGTAATCAAGTTGTACATCTTCAGATGGTTCCTGCTGGCCGTTTATTCTCAGTGAGACGTCTTTAACACCTAATTGATCAAATATCATATGACTGAAACGTTGATCGCCAACTCTTGTGTTATCCTGTAACGCTACGAATATATGACGTGGCGCAGCAGTGCCTTGTTTTGATGCTAGGTTCCACGTGAATAACCCGTTGATATTTGATTGTTTAACATCTGTACTTACCGTTAGCCAACTTAGTAACGATTTTCCTCCATGGTCCATAAATGATAGTAATCGTTCTTCTGCGGTAATTGCTGGAGTTAGTACTGGCATCCATAATGATATTTTTGTTAAATTGACTTTACCGGCATCAGCATTTGGATTTGCATTGTCTGCTGGAATCCTCCAGATTGCGTAATTATCATCACTCTTTCGCACCAGTGCTACTGTATGCTTCGCTACATAAATAACTTTTCGGACATTTCTACAGAATCCAAATAAGTGATGCAGTGGAATCGCGCATGAAAATGATTTACGCCCTACTCCCAACATTGAAATACGTGTTGCAGCTCCTAGATTGAAGTTAAGATCGTTGTTTATAATCATATCCTCGGCATCAATATTAGCGGTACCAGCATTATTCTTTGGTCGTCTTACAACAAATTGCTTTCCTCCAGCGGTATTTGTAACATCTTTTGCAAACATCATAGAAGGTCCTGCTGATCTTGTATAATCATCAGAATATCTTGCTAGCCCGATTATTGTTGTAGCCACATCAACATCACGATCTATCGACTCAATTTCTTTTCCATCAATGAGATATCTAGCACTCTCAAATAGCGCCATGATACCATTATTGACAAACCCGACTTGAGTACCAGCTGGATACGGTGCTGGTACAGCAGTAGTATCAGCAGCTGTTACAAGTTCTCCTTCTACTTCAATAAATGCTTCACAAGGCAAAAAGTATTTACTGGTATCATGGACTTGAAGTTCAATTCGCGATCGACTATTTGAGTCAATGGCATGATAGGCGTAATATTGATAATCGCGTACAGAATCATCCTTGCTAACTGGGGCGTCTATATCAAACGCTGGATCAGGTGACATTTTGAACATTTTATTCTTTTTATCAGAGTCTAAATCGTGAAATCGTAAACGATTTTCATCGTGAAAAACGCTAGCGTTTTCTACGTAGTTTTTTAAAGCCACTTCCTGCTATTATATTTGCAATATTGCTTTGGTCGGGGGTTGCCACTATTGACGAAGTCAATTGCGCTAGTTTTTCATCTACTACGTTATTTATAATTCTACTAACACTTGCAGGCATTTCCGCTGTAGACGGTAACGGTTTTGAAAATCCTTTGGATTTCCTCCGTGATTTCACTAATGATGTTATTTTATTCTTCGCAGTTGAAAACGCTTTTCCGGCAAGATCTCCAACGAAATCTCCGATTTTGCTAATACTCTTATCACGTATAACATCAATGGCTTTTATTGATAATTGCTTAGCTAACGGCATCACTTTTGGAGCCATTCTCGCAAATAACCCTGCAATGGTATTACCTAAACCATCACCATAGTATGCTCTATAAACCGGAAACCGTGAATTAACTACATATACGGGGGTTGGTTTGTCATGGTTGTAGTGTATGATCATTATTTGAAATCAGAAACAATTTTTCAATTGTAAAAATATTTATCAATTGTAAATTCAGTCCCGGTGATGAGAATCCAAGGGATTTTCAGTCGCTGTGATACCCACTTGATAATTCGCCAATGAAATCTCGATATGTTTTGATATCCATGATACCACCTTGAAATAACCGCATGCAGATATCAGCTGCCTCATTAATTATTTCCGGAGAGTTGTTTCCAGCTCGGAACCCTCCTACAAGAACTTCTAATCGTGATATATTACTGAGAACACTACCAGGACAGAAACTCTTTGAGTTTCCAATCCTTGGATTCTCACTGGAATCTTGCAATCCGCTTCCGCTATAACCAGTTGCTTCATCCAGTTTATCATCATCATCAAGTTCTTCTTGTTGTAAATGATAATCGAAATTTCTTTTGAATTCTCGATATTTCGTCATCCTTCTATCTATACTCCCGGTATTTATTTCATACACAATATCAGCCCATTCATTATGTGACATTCTATAATCCGTATAATTGTCCGTGAAAAACTGCTCTTGTGAATCATAGCTGTTAGCAGCGAATTCACTTAAATTGTCCTCCTCCTCATTGAGAATCAGTTGTTTAGCTTTATCGGTAAATAGATCCGATAATTTCTTTGATTTAGATAGTCTACTTGATATATTCTGAGGAAGTATTTTTAGTGATTTTTTTGTTTGTTTAGTCTCTTTTGCTATTTTTTCTAAAACAGGGAGAAAGGTTTTTCCTTGTTCAGAGATTGTTGACACTACCTCCTTCGTTGCTGTGGTTACTGGTTTAAACAATTCTTCAGATCCCAAAGCAAAATCAGTCTGAAGACTCTGTCGTTGTTGCAGTTTATTCCTTACAGAGTCACGAATTGGTATAAATCTCTTAATTGCATCTAATCGTTCACGAGCCAATCGGGTCGTTAATGCTTCATTGACCATTATTTGAAATCAGAAACAATTTTTCAATTGTAAAACAATTTTCCCGAACCTGACCTAACAGACGAAAACACTTCTCCAATTTGACAATCGGATGATTTTTAACATCACCGTGGAAGTATTTAACAGCGTTACCATCGATGAGGAAAGTCACATAATTGCTATAAAAATAATAATACTGTCACTTTCCCCACTTTTCCATTGATCGTCCATCAATTTTGTATTCACTGATTTTGACATTTTTAATTAAAAAATGCTAAAAAAGAATGAAAATCTCTCTGAGGATCGGTCACAATCAAAAAACGACAAAATCTCACGGTCAAAATCGTTCATTTTCTTGAATTAATGCTTTTATGTTTCTAATCTTCGAATTGACCTCTTTTTTCAATTCGTGTTCGTTACCCAATTCTTTTCGTATTCCTTCTACGATAGTAAATAACGAGACAAACACACTTACGTCACTGGAAAATGCAAGAGAGTCCCGAATAGAATTCTGAATTCTTTTAATTAACGCGTATTTCTTTGGTAGCATATACTTGTTAGTGCTAACTCCGTATTCTATATCCTGAAAATCTGACATGATTTGATCAGTATTTAACCCATCTGATAGTTTGATATCCCGACTTTTCAATTTTAGAATTTCATCAATAATGCTATTCATATTTTCAGAATTCATATTCTATGATAATTACATATTTCTAAATGAAAAATATGACGCATTAGACATAAATGAAATGAATTTTCTGTCCGGTCTTTTTTGAAATCGCAGATCGATAAATCCCCTCTGCAACATATCGTACTGAGGCTCTACAAATATCGAAATGCCTACCTGCTTCATATATCGATTGAAATATTTTGTTTTCGTTAGTTATCGTATTAAAAGATTTTACGGGTCTCGCTTTTTTCGAGCAAGTGCCAGTCTTTCCTCGTTTGGTATTTTCACTTTGTGTAACAGCCTGCAAATTTGATAAAGAATTGTTCCTTGTATTAGAATCCTTGTGATCGATAACAAAATCATCCTCGATTAATCCATGAAAACATTCATACACGAAACGATGATTGAAATATTTCTTCTTTCCAGCGCCAAACTTCAAATACCCGTGATTATTCACAAAACCAACCGTTTTCTTCAGTCTACGGTTTCTTACAACACCATCACTAGATGCTTCATAATTTGTAATCACAGGGTGTAGTCTGAATTCTTGGTTCATTCGTATACTAATACTATTTGTCTAATTCATTGTTTGGTTTAATGATTACATCACTGGAAAATCTTTCAATGTAGTCTTGGGGGGTTCTTATGATTTTATCCTTGATACTGACTTTGTCAGCGTCAAGGATACTGACAGTGTCCTTGACAGAGTCAAGGTCAGGGACTTTGTCAAGGTCAGAATTTTTGATTGAAAATCCATTTTTTATTCTTTTATCATAATAACGCTTCAACTCCCTGTATCGCTTTCCACCACAGCGTAGACACAACTGAGATTTTCCCCTAACCCCAACCCCACATCGTATGCAAGGTAACGGACCAAGGCTTCCACGACGAAAGCTTTGCATATGATACCCACAGAATTCATTTCTGCATGATTTGTTACACGGTGTCACTGATCCAATCATGAGCCATTTGCAGTGATTCATTATACATAAATCTTTCATTTAAATGCTTGTTTTAATTATAGTATGGAGGAGTTCAAGAGATTATCGAAAATTAAGCCCTGGAAAAATGCTAAATTGGTCGATTATACCATGAAAGAATTCCAAAGATTATCGAAAATTAAGCCCTGGAAAAATGTTAAATTGATTGATTATACCATGAAAGAATTCCAAAGATTATCGCAAATTAAGCCCTGGAAGAATACTGAATTCAATCTCGATAAGGAGTTCAAGAGATTATCGAAAATTGAGCCCTGGGAAAATGTTGAATTCAATCTCGATAGAGTCTCTGATACACCAAAACGTCTAATCGGTGATAGAACTATACTAAGTAAAATCAGGGAGTGTTTTAATGAATTCTACCGAGACGGTGCAGTATACTGTTGGTCGACATTTCGAATTATCAATGGTGATGTCAATGTACCCGTAATCGATGCTACCATGAACGATGAAAGAGCAGCCGAGATAATCTCACATCTTGGCTCGCCAACGGGCTGGAAATCCAAAGGGGGAATTCAAAGATGGAAATCCAAAGGATTTCAAACAAGGAAAATCAAAGATGGAAATCCAAAGGTAAATTGCAAAGCAATTCCCAAACAAAGCAATTCCCAACAGAAGTATTTTTTTCAGAATAAAATTCGTTATTGAAGTCGAAGGTAAATGGATTATTAGGGATGAATTTGAACCAGTCCTCAAGGATAAAAAACTGTCATTGTAAGTAGAGATTCCAAACCAGGAATTCTAACTGGAATTGACAAACCATACTACGAGAGATCTTATCCTGTAACAGCAATCGTTTATGGGATATATCCGTTAAATAATAAACCCGATATCGCAAAACTAGCTCCTATGAAATATTCACCTTTGACTTCGTCAAGCCTCAATTGTGTAGCAACACGGATAATGGAACATTTCACAAATGCATCCCGAGGAAATAAATTAACTGATCTGCGACGTAGGAAAATAACCGAATGGGAACTGACAGTGAAACAACACGGTGCAAAGATTTCTGATATAGCTAAATTAGAAACATCATTAAGATTCCCAATAACTGTTATGACGATAACCGGAGAAGTTTTATACGAACCGAAATATAACAAAAATGGAGCGCCAATACAAATTATTGATCATAACAAACACGCGTGGACACCTGCGGTAACAATATTTCCACGAGAACGAACCGTGAGATATATCCCCGAGGAATTCGTCGGGGATGTTTTTTATAATGAAAAATTATTCGATGCTATTCACACGCTGTGTAAAGATGATCCTGTGTCAGTGTGGTTACTTAGAAGTGATGAAGATCCCGAAATAGGATTCGATCAATTTGTAAGACCAAATGGTGAATTATATCGCGTTGAAGAATTAGATCACAGAATGAGAAAAATCGCTAATGATTTTTCACCAGAGAGTTTCCATGAAAAACTACTCACGGATAGTTTTACTATTCCATCAGTGGTAGCTCAGTTCGCAAGAGAAAAAAACTCATGGCGTCCAACACGAAGTGATTTCCTCGAAGATGTTAAATTGAGTTGCGTCGAATTTAGTCATGGAGGACTGTGGAATACAAAATACAATCGTGTCGGTATGATTTCTATTGATATATCCGCGTGTTATCCTGGAAGTTTTCTCGGGTATGGGGAATGTGCTGAGTACTTTAAACGATTTGGACACCCCACGCATGAAATGACTCGTGTTGCGATTAATGGTCCATTCCCTGATTTTGATTTAACTGGATTCGCTCGTGTGATATCATTCGAATTCGCTACAGGGTTACATCCGTGTAGTTATCTTTGGCTTGGTAGACACCTATCTGAAAAACACTGGATGCCAATAGTGCTATTGAGATATATGATTGATTGTGGTATGCTAATATCGCTGATTGTTTCCGAAGCTATTATATGCTATCGAGCTCAGAAAGAAGTTTGGCTACCACAACCCGATCTAGATCGTATAATTGATGAAATACGAAAACAGTTTCCAGATGGAAATTCTTCGAATGGAAAATCGGAGATTTTCAGTGAAGAACAAATCATGAATTGGTCTAAGAAGTTATTTGAAATTAAAAGCGGACAAGCAAAAGATTTTGGACGAAGAATAATCGGTAAATTTACCCAGGGCGGAAGATACGACAATGCAAAATACTCTTCGCGTTTGATTATAGACGTCGCTGAATACGATTTTATTGTAACGGATTTAACGAAACAAGGAAAACTTGTATCCCGTAAGGATGCTTTTCTATCCAATGGTGAGAAATTAGGTACGGTTGTTACCTACTGTGATGGATATAATTCCCAGTACACACATTTGAGAAGTTCTATGCTAGCTTATGCTTCTATTAATTTATTTTCGATGATAAATAGATTTCCTAATACCGCGGTTAGAGTAGCCACTGATTCGATGTATATCCACGAGAAATACAAATCAGCTGTAGCGGCATTCACAGATCCCGAGGAAAATTGGGGGTGTTGGCGATTTAAAAAGGAAACGCTACATGAGTATTGTGAATCCGCAGACGTTACCATGGATGAAAAGTACTTAAAGTGTGATGAGATTTAATCAGAATTTTCTAATGCACCACCGGTATCTGATCCATTATGTAGATACAAGACAGTTTATTTAAACGGTTGTGGTGGGTCAGGAAAGACAACTCGTGCAATTGAATTATTTCGTGGGAAGTCCAACATGATTGTGCTAACACCAAATCACAGACTCACCAGAGAGATGATACAGCGAGGGGTAAATGCCTGTACCTATCACAGTTTTTTTCGATGGAAGGGTGACAAATGGACTCCTGAGCGTATGGGTGATAAATTCATTCCTGAAATCATAATTTGGGATGAAATATGCACAGTGTCATTAGATGTATTACAAACATTTCTCGAGTGGTTGTTAAACAAAAACACAAAAGTCGTCATGTGCGGTGATCACGGCCAACCACCACCATTTGTCGGTGCATCTCCACATGAATGGCTAAAGGGTTTTGTAGACTATTATGAAGAAATTAATAACGACCATAGATCACTTGATGAACGATTACGAGAATTCAAAGCGCTAATTAGATTACAACCGGATAGAATCCAATGCGAAATAGCGCGTGAAATAATTTCAGAAACCCCAATGAATGATTTTTGGGAAACGTGGAGACCAAATGATTTGATAGTAGCAAGTAGAAAAATAGTCAGAGACACACTTCAGATGAAGTTATTTGAATTGCATAAAGAAAAATTTGCAACACTTCCAGTACCCTTTTGTTATAGACCTTCGGATACACGAAAACAGAATATCGAAGTTGATATTCCAGGGAAGAGTGAAAAGCAGATTCTCGTGTTAAATGATATTGTGCTGGTTGATATCAGCGTCGTTGAAGATGCATTGCGTGCTAATAAATCCCCATGGACGCTAGGATACGCAGCGACGATACACTCTTCACAGGGATTGACTATATCAGATACAATTGTTTGGATGGTAGATAATCGCATCGAATGGTCGAATTTAGTCTATCTTGCAGTATCCAGAGTACGAAGAATAAATCAACTTCGAAGAGTTGTCCTGGATGATAATGGCACTACAATGGATGATGCTAGCATCGTTGATGTTAAAATTATCGATAAAAAACTCTCTGGTTACAAACAACAAGACAACAAAAAACAACGAGAATTTGATATTGATGCTGAATTAATAATTACGCTGAAACAACAACAGAATAATCACTGCGCGAGTTGCAATTGTATAATGCGTTGGCAGTATTCGGATAAAGATACTCGCCAATTTACCGTGGACAGAAAAAATAACAGTCTCGGTCATGTCAGAAACAATGTGATGTTGACTTGTCTTGAGTGCAACAGACGCAACGGCGCTAGTTAAGATCCCGCGGTTGTAATTGAGTATCGTCAGGAATCACTTGTAATTGTTCGCGTGTAAAACCCCGCTGAGGGGCAGTTGAATCCAATTTATAGATTGGAGGTCTACCAGTTGATCGTGTTATACTAGATATCTTGTGTGCAGTAACACTCCAAATAGGATCAGTAGCCCTTTTTCTGCCACCCTCAAGCTCTCCTGGTTCGTATACATATCTCACGGTGACATTACTACCAAGAATTGATTCTTTGAAATCTTTTTGTGGTTGTACGGGTATAGACTTCTTTTTAATCGAGTTGATAGGTTTCATGTTGATTGTTCTAGTAATCTCGTTATTCAGTGCGATAATCACAGCTGGTAATCTTTTGACCCATTCACGGGATCGCTTTTCTTGAATGAATTTTTTGCTTATTGATATCCAAATAACCGCTCAGCAATCGTCCGATTAAACCGTTCAACAATTGCCTGATCGCGATGTAACGCAGTATGCCCCCGTCTGATGGTGACATTGTGATGTTTCATCGCTGATAAAACAGCGCCTTGAAATTCCTTGCCAGGATCAACTTGTAATAGATTCGGCCAACGCAGAGGACCCTTTCGATAAATCCTTTCAAATGCAGAAGCTACTTCAGGTGATGATTTTGTTTTTAACGGCTCTGCTTGTTTGTATCGACTCGCAACATCAACTACGGTTAGCGCGTATTTGTAACCGTTGTCATGAGGTAAAAATAATATATCAGCCTGATGAACTTCGTTAGGGACAATCACATCAAAATGCGAGTAATTAATTTGTTTAGGCTGTGCTAGATAAATTTGCCATAGTGCCTGTTTGGATAACCAATAAGACGCAGTGGTTTTTTTTCACTTTTGCAGCGCTAGCGAGTTTATTGATTGCTGCCTTGCCTCTCCAGTATCCTCTTGGAGAATAATAAATTGATTCCATATTATTAATTACCGGCACCTAACATCAATTTACCTTTCATAGCCGATTTTATCAAAAATGAAGCTAGTTTTTCTTTGAAGGATTTATCAGGAATAGCATTTAATGCAGGAATTAATTTCACATCCGCGAGATGCCTGTGTTGCAGATTATTGCTTCTATAAGCAACATCATGAAGGTGACAGGCTTTATCAATGGCGTTTATTGGTTCTTCACCAAGTCGGGGTTGATTTTGATCATCAAGTCTGGTTCCCGGTCCACAGTAGCTATATCCTGGAAGGTGCTTTTCTCCGGGTATTTTGACCATGGGGTTCCAGTGAGTTTTGCCAATTTGGCTGCGATATCACCTCCTCGTTTTTTTTTAAATCATCATTTCCTGCAGATCTCATAGACACAAATCTAAATTTCTTTGTACCACATTGCACGCATTTACCAGAAAGCGCTGATCGGTTATTTTTAGTTGTAATCGTCGTCACGTCATCTGTGCCAGTACTCGTTTTACACTTCACACAATATAGATCCATAATTTATGTATAGAAATATGGATATAATTGATTTTTCAGCGACTAAAGCAAGAGAACCGGTTAAGCATCATGCAGCGCTACCAAACTCTATCCGGATGATTATAATCGGGCCATCTGGATCCGGCAAGACGCAATTGTTGCTCAATTTAATAATGAGATGGATGAAGTGGGATAAGTTGTATTTAATTGCCCCTAGCGTAGATGATCAACGATGTTATGAAGTGTTAAAGGATTTTAACGAGAATGCATCAGAAATTAAGGGTGAGAACGCCATTGATTTTATAACTGATATTGACGAGGCACCATCCGTGGATGACCTTGATGAAAGCACTAACAATTTAGTCGTATACGATGGTGTAATGTTGGATAAACAAACAAACCCAGCTAGAATATTTTCCCGAGGCAGGCATAAAAACACCGACGTGATATATGTCACTCAACGCTACACTCAGATTCCAAAAGTGATCAGAGATAACTGCAATATTCTTGCTGTATTCAACGGAGTTGATACTCATACTCTTAGAAATATTTGGCAAACTTGGTGCTGCGGTGATATGGATCATAATCAATTTAGAAATTTCTTTAGTAATGCTCAGTCAACCCCGTACGGATTCGCAACAATAAATTTGCATGATCCTCGGACACGATATCGTATCGGACTGGATCAAATATTTGGTTGAACTCGTAAAAGAATTGTTAACCCATAGCAGCAGAGAGGGTGAATGACAACGACGTTGGCGTATATAAGGAAATCTTATTTTATCGAATAGACGCCATTTTTTTTACTATTTGGCAGAAGCCTCAGATTTCCGAATCGACGCTCGGAAAGTTGTAGGGTTCACCCTCTCTGCTGCTTAATGGACACGTGTATTCAATGTGGAGCTCAATATTTAATGTCACGATTCATGGCCAAGAATGATTTTGTATTCGGAAATGAAGCCCTATACTGTCCACACCTTAAATCAGTCAACTTTGTTTGTACAGCCATCAATAAACTGTGATTTTGTTACATAAAATTAGTAAACAACAAAGATGCTTACTGACACTTTTAATCTATTTACCATATGTTATGTCAAAAGCGTTAAAGATTTGATCCCAGTGTTTATATAATTATTAACATCCCCGTCGCCGACTAGCTAAAAACAGACATTGTTTATACAATCGCTGGTTACAATATGGTCACGCTACTTAGTTATTGATAGTGGCCATAGATTCTCAACGGCTTCACTATTGTGTTTTATGTATTATTCTTCTGAATGTATTTTCATATACGATTTTTCGAATTTTCTTATTTTTGGACAGATTATTTCCGGATTATCGAGACAAATTTTAATGTAATTTTACACTTTGGTCCACGATTTTGATTTCCGGATCCGGAACGTGGATTTCTGGCTTAACGGAGCAAATTAACGTTTAGGAATTCCGTTCCCGTTGAATTGTGTCCGGATAGCAAGGTTTCCGGGTAAACGGAGTCCTTATTAACGAGGCTCCACTGTATTAACTTCTACTGTCACAAGTTGTATAATTTCATTCAACGGATTGACAAGTAAACCTTAGAGACTTGAATTATGCTTATATTAAGAACTGCAAGTGTATTTGAAATATTAAAGTAACGTAATTCCGGGGACATCTTATTAATCACATACTTTCCCCTTGACAGCTGTGCAATTGTTGTCATTGCATAATGAAAATTGTTTCCGAAGAAATTAGATACATACTTACATTTTGTGCTCAAATAAAACACGAGTTCGAATTGTGCGTAAGGTGATAGGGTAATTTGCCTTATAGTTAAGTGTACAGATCGCATATGGTGTAGTTTGTATACCCAGTACCATAGGGGTTGTAACGGCCAAACCTACATATTTAAGAGTACAACACATGCTTTCGTAGCGGAATAATACATAAACCTCTTGAAGTTAGACTCTTGAGCTCATGCTGCGATCGCATTATGAGAATTATATATATATATACATAACCTGCAAATGTTATTCCCTTCGAAGTCGAAGAATTTATGTTTCTCGAAGAATCCAAATATTCTATCCCACAAAAGAATTTGACAGTCTTGTCGCTGTTATTGTGCCACGTGGTGTAAATGGGGAGATTGAGACTGCTTGCAAAGATATTTTCAGGCAATGAACAATTTCCTCCCACTCCTTCCATCGTTGCACTTGTTGCGTTGTACAATTGAGCTTCCTTGCCTTGAACATTCTAGAATATAAAATATAAAATACATCTTGTTCCATTTGATTGTGTTTTGAATAGAAATGTAGTTGCCTTGGTTTAAAGAAATACTTTAAAATTTTGGATACTGTTCTATCTCTTAATGATAAACAGTTGTATGGAAAATTTGCGTGTTTGGAATAACTTTCTGCAACAGTCAGCTAGTCAGACCATACGAATCAACGTCACATTTTCCTTATTGTCATAGACTATCTACGTGAATCCAAGAACACACGAATACTTCAGTACGATACATCTGAGCCAAGATTATACCATATACATTCTATGTTTTGTTTTTTGTTTTTGTTTTTTATGGTTTAACGCCATTTTTCAGCACAATATAGGCTATACATGGCGGCCAGTATTAATGGTGGAGGAAGAACCCGGACAACCCCCGGAAAGAACCACCGACCCACGAGAAGCTACTGGCAAGCTTTCTCACATAATTGCGTTTTGCCGAATCTTAGACTGGAACACACGCAGACAGAGGTGAGATGGCAGTGGTCCGTAACGGACAGCGCTTTAGACCACTCGGCCACTCGGGGCCCCATATATATATATATATATATATATATATATATATATATATATATATATATATATATATATATATATATATATATATATATATATATATATATATATATATATATATATATATATATATATATATATATATATATATATATATATATTCTATAGAAACAGAAATGCCCAAAGACGGGCAATTAAACTATAGTATATACAATGGATACGTCATGGAACTTACTTATTCTACCAAACGTTTTATATATATATATATATATATATATATATATATATATATATATATATATATATATATATATACATATATATATATATACATATATATATATACATATATATATATATATATATATACATATATATATATATATATATATATATATATATATATATATATATATATATATATATATATATATATATATATATATATATAGAACATCGGTTCTGATTATTAAACTTCTATATCTGATTCATTGTATAGGTCTCAACAGAGTTTTGTGTACTTTTTTAATTGAGATGTCTATAATCCTTATATAGACAGGAGACTAGAAATGACTAGAAATGATTTCAGAAATAATTGTATTAATTGTCCCTTCATACAACTGCCGCTAAGTAAAACTTCAAACCTTTCCGAACTTGTAACTTATTGTTTATTTCAATGGTTAGTATAGTAGTGTCATTTAGAATCCGTAATAATAAAATCAACACCTATCAAGGTCAGAATGGCAAGCGAATATTGATTGTGAATCTCGTAAATAAGCATGGGAATTAAAAGTACAATTGCCCTGACGCAAGCACTCTGATTCAGTTAGATTTGATAGTCATAATAAGATTGTTTTTGTATTTAAAAAAGTTTGAATCATTTTGAAATGATAAGAATTAATCATTTAGAAACTATTTTTCACTAACCACGCTTAATCTTTCAGTTATATACAGCGTTTGTGTAAGTGAAATAAGAGGAATATAGTGATTTTCAAATGTATATTTGTTGGATATAATAGAACAGAAAAATTGTTGATTAAAACAGCCATTACCATGGTATTAAGTGATTATATTCAAGTGTTATCAATTTTACGCATGAACATTATTACACGATACATTCGGATTACTTTATAACAGTTTTCGGATTAGTGCGAAATTGAAAGAACATTTCAAGATTATTACTATTACAGGATCAAATACTATGAAATCATATACTGTAAGTTTCATTTTTAATTCTTTCACTTTGATTTTATATTTAAATACATTTTTGTTTTGGAAACGTCAATATGTGTTGGATTTACCGTGATCATGGTTCTTAAGTTCATATATATATATATATATATATATATATATATATATATATATATATATATGAATGAAATGTTTCTAAGTGTATAACAAACTCACTTGGTTTCAATGTTGCAGCTGAAGTGTGGATATTTATGGTGACGTCTAGCACTGTGGCATATTGTCTCAGACATGTAACATCAAGTCCTACCCAGTCACATGATTCTAACAAGAGGCCGACTAGTTGTAAAACTAACCTCTTAATGCTGAGCGCCTAACGAGGCAGTTATATGTACCAATTTGATGTCTTTAGGATGACTCTGCCGGGTTCGAACCCGCGACATTTCGCATCTTAGACGGACGCTCTAACCATTAGGGCACAGTGCGGAGAATTTAAAAGACACAAACCACACGCACCAATCAACCTAATGTATCCAGTATAACAAGTACCTTGTAAAAATTATGAAAATGTTTTTAGAACAGAACACAATATTTCTTCAGTATTATAGGGCTGTATGCCATAAAGCATAACGTATCAAACAGAGTATGGCCATAAACAATATAGTAAAATCCAGTGTTTAAGTCTTAATATTGATATTTGTAACATATTTCATATTTATTAGTTTAAAAACAAAATAGAAAACTTTTGAAACATTTTTCTAAGGCTTATTTTCTGTGTGGATATTATAATTGTACATAAATCATCTGAAGGGTTGCAATATATCTCGTGGGGATATTTCCCTCTTCATTTTTTATAAGAACTTCATATACAAACAATATTAGACTCCTCTCATAGGCTCTACACATTTTATATTTTCTTTAAGAAACACAATAGTTTGCATCCTGTTCGATCTCCTTCATTATTAGTGGATATCGTAGTTCACTTATTAAATCATATTTAGAACGTCGAGTATGAACAGAACATCTAATATTAAATAGTTCCCAAGATTATAAAAACGACTTGTACTGACCAGACTAAATATATTTTGAGAAATAGTTAGAAAATTGTTTTACATGCGTTACCATGCATAACCAAACACATGAGCAAAAATGAATGCTCTTGATTTTACCGGCTGATACGTTTTTGCCAGCATCATCAGGCTTTACCATGATATAATATTAGAAGGGATATCTGATTGTTGGCATATGTATAATTTGATCCAATATTTTTCATAAATGAACATATATTTGTTCTCAAAGGGTATCGTCCACATTCACCAAGACTATCATAATTATTCGCAGTATATGTCACATTAAGATATTATTTACATAATTGTCGATGAATTGATTTTATTTTGCATGCACATTTAAGTTGCATTTGTGAGTTTGTTCACCATTATTATATGTTGTGTGTAATTGTATTTTAGACTTGATTTTGTCCAAAATTAGTTTCAATGTGTACCTGACCAGCAACCTTATTTTTTAAACAAATAATACATAGTTAATATTTATCTATGAGTGTAGATTAAATGTTTTGATCATTTATAATAAACGTAAATATGATCAATTGGGTCTGGGTCTGGGACATTGCAATTCCCCGCTGATATATATATATATTGTTTCTCATGTTCTTTATTATAATTCTAGCAATAGATCTTATCGTGTTTAAAACTTAGAAGTTCTAGAATGGAACTTTTGACCTTTTGACCTTTATCCTGGTTCTAGGTTTGTGTCTTGGCTTTTTATATAATGATATTTACTTGAGCAATTAAACATTCTTGCATTTAACATCTGATGAAAAATTAGTCCTACTGTTGTGTTCAGTGTTTCATTTGCGTCGAAATATTTATTCTAATTAATTTCTACTGGAAATACCAATTGCTCAGCTGTAATATTCTTGGACTGGAGCTTTAATTTGTAATTTTTTTATATCAGACAAGACAATTGTTAGATTATATTACTGTTATACATCACGATATTGTTATCACATCGCTACACTACAGGCCGTTGGCACACTAGCACACTAGGAACTGTAGGTACTTCGACATATTTAATCAATATTTGAATTTATTTGTAATACCAGTGGAATTCAGTTGGAACTTTATACTTTTGGACATGTAATCAATCTCTTAGGATTATTTGGGATTTAGTTTGCATTACTGTAAATTCTTTTCTTTAAAATTTCACTTTGTATTCTAAGGAAATACATTATTGTTGAAATGTACAAATCTTGTTTGTTTTTGTGCTTTTCTCTTACTTCTTTGCAGACCAAAGAGTCGTAATATTGTATTACTGTTGATTATGCAAACCTCCAATTTCTGAACTGTAACAAAATATTGGTTTCACCATAGCATCACATATTGCAAACATATCCTGTAAATATAATCTTCCCAAAAATAGTTGAAGCCTGAAACTTCTAGATACTGCTTTTAACTCTTGTGATGCCAACATATATTTCCCCTTAGTCTATATCAAACTCAATGTGGAAAGCAACCCAGCCTATTATTAAAAAATGATACCGTTTGAAAGGGTTTGCCCTTATACTAGTAACGCTCATGTCTTAGAAAACTACCATTATGAAAGACTATTATATTGCTATATTAAATTTTATTCGTGTTTCAATACATGTACAAAATTCATCTGTGGCGTTAATTTGTTGCTCCAATAATAGAACAGTTTCAACAAAATTAGTCACATCATATGCACACAATAAGGCAATGCATATTAGCTGTGAAGAAAATACCCGCGTCACACTTACTTACTAATGTTTGAACTAAACTAAGACAAAGACCGTTAAAATGAAATTGGCGTTAGAAAACATTATTGTATTGTTCCCGCATTGCAATTCCGATTTATAGTAAGTCCGTTTGGTGTTCGTAAACATATTTTCAAACACGAATACATATTTTTCAAACCTATAAAACATATCCATCAATACCGTTCTGTGCAGAGAAAAAACAATTAATATATAAAAGTAAAACCTATTAACACATTTGTTATACATATATATTGGAATAACTGCATGCAAACTGAATATATTATTACAAGACCTACAGTACTGTCGAAAGCCTACCAGAGACTCGTCTATTACATGTTTGCTAGGATATATAACCGTTTGTTCCAAATCAATGTAAATAGTTTACAGTGCAGAGTGCATTTATTAGAGACGTTCTCCTGTAGCTGTTTGGGTCATTTATACTCCAATTATTAAATATCAGACGTATCATACCTTTTGACTTCTACTTTGGAAATTACAGCAACTTCAAAGATTCAGTTGAAGAGCTCATTAAGAAATAAAATAATCCATGGTACATTCGACTGATAGCAAACAACGGGAATCTTGCCGGGATACAGATTTATAGTTTTTAAACAATATCTCGATTTGTTATTGGTAAATTCATTTCGAGATTATGATATGTGTTTACGATCTTACAAAACGTAATAGAAATGATTGAAGACAACTAGCTTTGTTAAATGTAACAAATAATTTATTTCCCTAGAAAAACAAGAAAAAATGAGAAAAAGAACTGATGGTTTTACGAATCTAATCCAAAAATAATCCAAGAATGAAAAAATAGAAGTCGTAGTAATACAAAGTCCTGAATGAAACTGAGTTCGAATCCCGATGACAAAATGGAAGACGATGACGTCTGTTATAAACTGTGACGTGCTGCATTGTCAACAGTCTCTTGTTGAATCACATAAATATTATTCCAGCTTTTTTAATTCTGTATATATTTCGATAAATGTTCTTCCCAAAACTTTGAAGAAAAAGAAAATTAACCCCAAACTGGACATAACATAAAACACCCTAACTTCTCAAGTGTTAAGGCACGATTGACTCTTCTTTCTCAAAACATCAATAATAAGTTTAACTACAACGCAAGCATATGCCCGGATGAGGGTCACATGGTCATCTTTCTAGAGTCACATGGCCATCTTTCTAGAACAAAATAGAAGATTTTTACATGCCTAACCTCACGTACTCCCAGCATGGCCTTAACTGAAATCAATGGTTGTTACTCTGGGAACGAATACAAAATAAAAATTAAAGAAAGGTTCTTTACCAGAACTGCTACTGTTTGTGAATCAAGGTCAGGAACTAGGTCTTCATTAGATAAAATGTCTCTAATATTAGCTGTTTACGTCAAAATTATATTTTAAAAAATCAGTCAGAACTGAACTCCATTCTGGACAAAATCAAATCCAGTAAACAAAGTTACATTACAATAGAATGTAATGGAATAAGAAATTTAAAACTAGCAAACAACAATTAAATTGAATCAAATTTAAGTTAAATCAAATATTTATAACAATTGACATTCTCGTTGATTGCAGTACACTCCCTGTCATCCATATTTTTCATATCCTGTTAGATTCTGTTAGACTGAAAAGGAACGAACATACTCAAAGCAGTCATTATTTGTTACTTTAAATTCACTTTCATTTACCATGTTATACTATGTTTGTTTTACTGCTCGTCAGAAATGGGGTGGGGGGGCGTTTATTTCTTTATGTATATGCTTATCTCATTGACTTTTTATATAACGACTTTTTCAAATGATAACATCTTTTCACCTGGTTTCTACAGTGAACGTCTAGATCAATAACTTGGTTTGTAAATCTATAGTTTCTTAAAAGGTGAAATTTTCTGGCTTTGCGTTATTACAGTCGTGATTAACTTTGCGGGAAAACGAAGAACTTCGGTCTCTGCATATGAACACAACTTTCCAAATATAAGAACCTAAACATTTTTTTACGCAAATTTGATATATAAATCTTGTACTCTGCTCAAAATGTTGAATAATGAAAATATTGTCAACAAAGTCTTTTGAAACTACGTGTGTTTTGACGTTTGGAAATATGAATACTACATTCGTAATTAGGTGTTTTTTAAGATAAAGAAAAGAAATAATTTTCGTTATTGATGAAAACCTTTAACATGAGAAATATTACCAAAACGATAGAAAATGTAGAAACATTTGTATTTTGGAATCTACAGCATTTAGTGTAGCAACGTTTTGCACCAAAAAATTGAGCCATGCTAATCTTTAGCTTCCAATGGTCTCTTAGTATCAAACAATGTACTTACAGAGGAATACCATTTCACACTTGGAGCAGGATATGTGCACGTATCCGTTTGACATTGCAGGGTAACACTGGATCTGGCAAGGTCAACATCTATGTTCCCTCCGTAAGTGAGAGACAGGCTGCTTGGGAATGCTTTGAATAAAAGAGATAATGTATACAAAGCGTTTGATTAGCAGTAACTGTTGTGTAATGTAGTTTAACACAATTCCAATGTTTGGACTCTCAGTCTAACACAACCTTACATTTCTTGAAATGTTGTATGCAGAGATGAAGCAGTATCTTTGTAATAAAGGATCTATATTTCTTTTGGAACCTTGAGACAAGTAACGTTATTACACACTGATTAAAAATATTGTGTACGTAGTAGCTTTGCAGATAAGTGAAGCACAAATTTGTCACAACAAGAAACTGGGCTGTCCAGATTTCCTTTCAGTTATAAATTTATACAACGACTGGTATATCAAATCTATACATTATACATTATACATTATAATCACGTATTTTATTCATATCACATACAAATACACTTACTTGCGATCAAACGCAGGATTTATTGCAAGCAATTGTGCTTTGATGGAATGCACAGAATTTATGAACTATGCACAACCCTTTCCAGTGTGTTCGCTATTAAATGTAGTTCTTTACCTCTTGCGAATAATCGCAATCTACTTTGCAAATGATATGTCGCTTCTTTTATTTTTTGAATTTCTACTTTCATTCATATTGATTGAAATACATAAGACACACGTATGATTTAAACTGAGAGAGAGAGAGAGATGTCGTGCGAGAGTCAGGGAGATTTACCACGAAGGCATTTCTGCATAGCCCGTCATAATGTAATTTGATTAGCCTGCTGCCTTGCTGTCTAAATCAGAGGGAGAAGAAGGCGGGGGGTGGGGAAGTCGAGCAGCCTTTTGACATTTGAACATTAAATGATTCATGTTCAAACCCTTATTAATGGCTTTTTTATTCTAATGGGAGGAAAGAAATACAGACAAAGAAAGCATTAAATAGACTACAGTATGTGTCTTCCTTCAAACCCAAAATGTACCAAAATGTACCATATAATTTGGACAGGTTATATCGCAACTTTGTATCATTGACATTACGAACACTGTGATAAAACACTTATTGCTGTTGCTCACAACCCCAACTGGAGTACCCAAACCAGAAAAGAAAAGGAGTCTTAATGGATACCCCGGCTTAGAACATGGAAACCAAGCGGTTTAGACGAAGCAGACTAGAAAAAGACAACCTTTCACAAAATAAAACTATCTTTGCAGCCAACAAATTTTCTTTTAAATAATTCTCTAACTTTGTTTAATAGCCTATGACGACTACAACAATGAAACATCTGGGATATAAGCTACGATTACATAAATTGTTCATAAAATAATAGATGTCGTTATGGATCATCAATTTCTAGGTCAATACAAATATCTTCCAGTATCAGCAACAAGCTGAAAAAATTCGTTTATGCAATATTGTTTAAAAGGTTGAGTTCCTGTAGAAAAGACCATGGACAATTTCGCAAATATAACCGTTTTAATTTTATTCTTTTTCTTTTTCTTTTTGTTTTATTTGTTGTCTTCTCTATGTTTTGTATTTGCCTTTGAAGAAAACTCATTAGAGTCGACAACAATCAGGTAGATACTAATAGTTTCGCACTGTTCGTTGTCAGTTTATTGCATTATATATATATATATATATATATATATATATATATATATATATATATATATATATATATATATATATATATATATATATATATATATATATATATATATATATATATATATTGACGAACATTACGCATCGATATGTAAAATCCATATCAAATGTTGATCCATACAGATGCCACGATGATTTAACTGTTTTATCAAAAAACAAGTTTAAATCATGTAATGTCAGAGGTAATTATATGTTGGTATATGGCTGCCGTGTTTGAATTTTAATAAATTTCGGTTTAGATCCATTGAGATGTAATCTTTTTTGTTGATACCAAAACGGATAAATTGTTGAGGTCGATTTGAAGTTTATTTTTAATGGAGTCGATGGATGTGCCAGATGTCTTTATAATCATTAGTGATAAGATTACAGTACACTGGATACAAGTCTACGTCATTGATACAAAGAAGAAAAAGAAGACGATATAATATAGAGCCCTGAGGAATAACTCTTGAAATATGACTTGAATATACACTTTATTTACCCGTACAAAATATAGGGTCTCTTAGTAAGCTACGACGTATTATAAGCAACTGCGTTTGAATAAACCTTGAAGGTCGTTAGCATGTTAATAAGCAAAGACTGGTTAACCAAATATATAGCCCATCCTTGAATCAATGAAGATTGAACCAGTGCTTCTAGCAATTAGGGGTTAAATTTAGTCAAACATTTTATTAACAATAATGTTTAACCTAATTGTACATTGTTTTATTTGACTAACGTTACTCACAAGAGACAAATCAAGTCTGATGTTTCAGTTGTACTCGATTAACTAAGAACTTCATGACATAATATGTACAATGTATTGATGTTGGTAATGCCTGATGAAAATGAACTAATTCATGAAAAGTCATAAAACCTAAACTGAAAGATCATTAAGCATAAATCCTCGCTTTAACTTACTGGAATAATGAGATCTTGACTTTTAAGTGATGCAGTCATATGACATTATTTCTGTTTTGATTGCATTAGTACAATTTCGAGACCTACAACTTCCCATTTCTAGAAAATTTCGGTTTTTGTTCCACTAAATTAAACTGACACAATGAAGTTTCTATTAAAATGAAGTACAACTAGCTCGGGTGTGAATTTAGATGTAAACTGAACATGCCATTGGCAATCAAAAGTACTTTATCCAGCTCTGGCCTATTTAATGTTATCTAAACTAGTATGAAAAAGAGTAGGTGACGCACATTTTACAAGTGGACACGTACATGGGGCTCTGGTCATTACATGTCGGTATGTTTGTAGCACTGACAACAATTAACATTTATCAGGAAGATGGAGGAGGTCAAATATGTCACATATAGGCTTTGGATTGATTTTTTTATAATTATTGCAATACTGCTGTCCCATAGTTGAATGGGAACTGGTATATTGATAGAATTTTGTTTCATCATTTTGTTTCAATAGTTCATGACAGTCACATTACATATTATGAATAATGAATGTCGATTATATATAGTGTAAAACCTTTTCCGTAGGAACCACATTGATAATTGATTAACAATCATACTTGCACTTTCAAACATTAATAAAGTCAGAAATTGTCATTACAAAATGTGTGTACTGACTATAAACCAATATGTCAATGCTATCTTCTCCCACTGACGAACATTTCCATTTTCCTTGATCTCTGTCTCTGTTAAGGGATTTAATGGTTACTTTAGCTTCACGATTGGTTACACTGTATACACGGCGACCGTCTTTGCTTTGTTGAGGTAAACAACTCGGATTGTTACAAACTGTCAAGGTGCTTTCATTCAGGTAAATATTAATTGGGTTATCCAAAGTCGAAGAACACGAAATTGTAGCCATGCAATTCTTCTGGGGTAAGGTTGGATTTTTGGTTAATGTTACTGTACCTGTAATTCAAACGAAAATACGTCTTGTTGAATGAATACATAACTATAATAGTTGTAAGGAAATATTAAGGTAGAATTTTTTTTAAAAAATTAAACACAGACACATTTTGCCTTCTTGATTAAAGTCGATTTTAATTTTTGTGGACTAGTGAGCTAAATGTACTATTTTTTTGCTCGATGTAGTGTAATGCATAAATGTATAGTTGGTTTGTTGCTGAGCAGGCCATAGCGTCTAAAGAAAGAAATAGGAACTTAATCATAGACATTTCGCATAATAATATTAGTAATGATTTGCATTCATTGGGTTAGCTGAGAATTTGCTGATGATAAAAATTGATTACATTGCATGAGAAAAGCTATATTTATGTGCATAATATACTTTACGGAAAGAAAGTTTATGAAATAGTCATATATGGAAGGACCCCAAAAGAAACATGTATCAAAATGATTAAATTTTCCCCTGTCTCCGTCTTTCCAAGCCTTTATGAATTAATTACCCATCAACGGATATATTTACCAAAAACCAAACAGATACCTCAGCTAGGTAAAGTCCATCAGTTGCTTCAGTTTTATATTGGTAGTAGACCGGGTTAGTGTGAATACCCATGAGAATGATCATTACATGAAACATTTTGGATTGGTACGGTCCTCTATAGGATTTAAGATTACAGCAAATATGTGCATCGATGTGGCCACCTCTCGCACTTAACATTTGGGTACAACACGTGGGCTAGATTGTTCCCTTTCATGAATTAGCATAAGGGTAATTGTATGTGGTATTGACACACGAGTAATATAAAATTGAGGCTAAATAATTGGATGTGGTAACCGTTAGAAGCAAATTAAAGTTAATGAAAATTATGGGCTAGTATGGTCAGATTTGCGAACTAACATTACTGCAGCAATATGGGTCACGATCACCTGCAACAGTAAATGATATTAAAGTAAACATTTGGTTAATATCGCCAAGTATGGGAATTCATTATTACGGCAAGCAGTAGGCCATGTGGTCACATAATGAAATTTAGCTTAATGGCGGCAATGTATTTCTCCTCTATGAATTAACATTACTCTGTCGCTATTATCCTTTTGAAAGTTTAAAATTACGGATGGCACAATGACCCCAATTTCGACATTACGTTTAGGGCCCCTTGGACCTAATAAAACTTAAACAATAGTAGTTCATAATTCGAGCAATAATTTATGACATTATGGTGATTATGTGTAGGCGTACGTTATTCTTTACTTCAAATAATTATGGAGCTTATGAAAATTCTAGAATATGTATGGCGTTCATAATCATCGTAAGTAACATTGGATTTTAAGATGTCTGCATGACAGATTAGGATTAAAATTCAATGATTTTGGTTTATTGTTAAAGATGCACAACAAGATCAATGATTTGTATTTGATAAACAACTTTAGCAAACATCAACCAGTTTTATTTGTTTTCAGTTGTGACAAATACAAAATATATTTTTTAGTTATTTTCATTCCTATAAACTCGCAGAATATGATTAAATCATAGACTGAATCAAAATTACTGGAAAGTTCTAAAATTATACTTGATCTTAGGGTTTGGGTCGTTAAACCCCCTTTGAACAACAACTAATATGACCTTATTCATCCAGTGATGATTGAAAGATTGAAAGCCTGTTATTTGCTGTGTGATTGGCACCTTATATCTATCTATGTATCTGAAAGAGCAGCAAAATATTCTCTCTTGAATTACATTTTGTATCAATGTTTGATATCAAAATGTTCGAGTTCAAACTTCCTTGTCTTTCTTATTATTTTGGATATTAGAGTCATAAAGTATATAAAGTGCGCCTCATGATGCAACGTCCAAACAGTGGTCAATTCCAAACGTTCTGACCATACAAAAAATTATACCAATACCTGAATTGCCATGTAAAGTCTCGTGCTAGGTGAATCTTGCATAATACGCGATTTAACATATGTGCAACTTTTTTCTTTTCAAGGTGTAAAAGTAGGCTTCTTATGGTATATTAGCATATTTAAAACTTGTATGCCCTGAAATGGAATATTTAATTCGGACTACCATAAGTTCCTGTTTTACATGTTGCCCTTGTATTCTAGGCAAATAAATTAGTTGTTGAATTTCATCAAGCTTGTTTGCTTATCACTCTTTTCTGTTACTCATTTTAAGAATAATGCCTCGTAACATGTTTGACTGTTTTTCTTCTTCTTGTCCATATTATAAAATGAATATTTATATTTTTGTAATAAAAAAATATGACAATGAAATCGATGTCCCACGCATATGGAAAATTGTTTTGAAACAAAAATAAATGAATAGTATAATGAGGCACTAAATGATTTAAAGGAACGGCCCGCTTCACAAGGACAACAAATTAATACTGGAATGTTCCCGTTTTCTTTGGCATTATAGCTCTATCCTTGCTTGGCGATGAATATATATTTTATTACATTTGATTATAGCACTTTTGTTTTTCTGTCCTTTGCAATAGAATGAGGTGACATCGTAGACAATAACTTTAATCAAACCGTGCTTTACAAATTCAGCACGTAATAGGTAAATATGACATATAGGTCACATAATATAAGAAGAGGGCCACAGCCCTTACACGCACTCACGACATAATAGGCAAATAGTCATCAGTCTGGGAGCAAACGTTAGCTTCGCGCATACGCGCTGACTACAAATTAGAATACATGCACAAACGTGAACAATTTTGAAATATATTTTGTAATAAAAAATGACAAAGATAGCAGCTGTTTACAACTACGAAGTTATATAAAAGTTATTGTTTACCCGATGAAACTTGCATTGCTGTAAAAAGTAAAGCAGTGTCCAACCATGAGGAAACTATAAAATGTCTTCTAGGTCTCCTGAAAGAAAAAAGAAATACATAGTCGTAGGTTTTGATAATTAATTATACTAATGAAAGAGAGAAAGGTTATTTGTTGCAGCGAAAACGGACAAAGTTTTCTGTGAGCATTACGTTCAACGAAAGGATCATTGGGGGATGTTTACAGAAACATCACAGTCATTTCGAAAGGTGAATGAAATGGTTTTATGGATGAAACGGTAGGATAAAATGAGGAAACGTGTGAACATTAAAAGCTTTAGAGCTTTAAGAAGTCAATGAAATTATGAGCATAATAATTAGTGTGCATGTGTGTGATTTGGATTAGTAACGTAGCTTTAACAATGTTTCAGTCATGTAGCTATGAGATGTCGGCAGTGTGGAAGTTTATAGTGATGTCTAGCACTATGTCATCATGCCACAAACATGTAGCATAATGTTCGACCCAGTTACATTATCCTGACACCAGGCCGACCAGTCCTAACAATAACCTCTTAATACTGAACGCCAAGCGAGGTAGCTGTTGGAACCATTTTTGGTATGACTCGGCCTGGGATCAAACCGACGACCTACTGCATCCGAGGCTGACGCTCTAACCACTAGGCCACCGGAGCGATGTTATAATTAGTGAACAATGTAGATAAATTTCAGCATTAAACGATTAGAAAAGCTAGAGTGACTTAACAAATGAAATGAAACAGCGTGAAAACATTGTATGACATATAACAGCACGAAACTAAAAGAGCTAGTTCAAAGTAAATATTTTTTTTTATTCTTCTTTGCATAAAGAAAGCACCGACGATACACTTTCGATTAAATACAGATTAGTGGACTTTGGTTACCTTCGGCGCAGATAAATGTCCCTCAATTGTTAATTAGTTTAACGTAGCTGTCTTTAGAGTCGTTCAACCATTTGTTCGTAAAATGGTTAGGGTTAGGGTAAAAATGGCATTTATTTGTGTAATTATATCTCTATCATTAATCCAACATTTGTCGTACTTAATTTGAATCGGAAATGTTTTTACCTGCTTGAAGCGCCTGAAAAGATGTATGTTCTCTTGACGTCTTAACAATTTCCGACATCTCAAATCAGATTGAAATGTGTTCGATGAGATAGAAGAAAGCGAAAAACAGAAAACCACCCACACATATGTATCCGTGCAACAGGGATCAAAGACATAATTGCAAAAGAGCAAATCGAGCTTGTTCCCAGTGATATCAAGAAATTGATAAAAACAGGGTTTGTTTCATGTTTTATTTCGTTTTTGAAATTTTACTGTTTGATTTGTTCATTAGGTTTTTTTATACTTGGGACAATATATCGTCGTAAGAATCTTTGTAAGACATGACAATTTGAAATTGAGAAAGTACAGAGGGGGTATTGAGTATCATGTAGTGTTAACATGATAACGACGCGGTGTGTACCATAGAGTTGTAATCTGAACCCTCCATACTTGTCAGTGTAACTTCAAATGATAATGCAAGTTCTCTACAAAGCGTGTTTAGCTTCTGTCCTCAAAAAGACATCAAAATAACGATTTGACATAAATGGTGGTTGTGTATAGATGGTATGTACGCTGCCTTGAGAACTTAAGAAACGGTAGAGACTGAAGAATCATCAACTTCAATACATTTTCATCCCATTCAGTTAATGAGAATTTCAGCCGACGTGAGATGAGCACGGCAAAACTGATCAAATATAATTGTTTGATTCAGAGACAAATCCAATCCCCTTTCATCCACACAATTCTTGAAATCATAAACATCAACGTTTGTAACTGAAAATTCACATTTAATCCGATGACAATAATTTAATTAATAAAAAGCAAATCAAAGAAACTGATAAAACGTTCGTGTTTCAGTTATTATTTCTTCTTTTTAGTGTTTGTAACCGTAGACCAGAAACACTATTTAAAAATAATTTGCGACTAAAAGTTTACATTGACCCTAAAATCTTAACTGTTTACCTTATTTTACAAACTTTATCGCTGATTTTTTATTTAACAAGAAACAAATCACTTTATAGCAATTTCATCCAATTTATAACCTTATATATGTGAAACGTAACTATTTTACAAATTTGTGAGTGTTAGTAGACTCGTTGTGTTTTATTAAGTTTTTAAACTACCGAGCCGGAGAATAATTTATAAAAAGAAAGACCCGAGCCATCTATCCCCTGGATTTCATGTGGAGTCACTCGTCTTTTCATATTTACGACTCCTCTGGGCACTGGTCTAGAAAATCTTTTGACCCAGTGTACTTCTAAAATATACGGAAGGAAGTGAACACATTTGCGCATGTAAAACTGAGGAAAAATTAAACATTGCGAATTACCAGAGAACGTAACTTCAAAAAAGATAAATGATCATTGCAAAGTTAAATGATGTAAACAGCTTTGAAAAGGATCGCAAGAATGCCAAGGAGCCAAAAGCAGCAATATTTACAATATGATGTGTTATGCTGCTTAGGAATATTGGTAGTGATATTGGCAGTTGTTATAGCATTGGTCAAGACTGCTTAGGACATCAGGAATATTCTTGAATATGGCTCCTTCTTATGACTTGGATGGACGTTAGAACATACAGTACCCGATTACTGGTGTAGTGTTTGCTTTGGGAGTAAGTACCTTACAATTTTTAAATATACAGAAACGAATCAGTGGTAGGCACTATTGAGCTATATTCCAAGGATTCAACTTAAGTATATCCATTCCCAGGATTGTTTTAGTTAAAATTGGATTGTAAGTACTATTTATTAACTACTGTGAACGGAGAGTCTACTTAAGCATTGCAGTTTTCGATTGATTAAAGAAAAAAAACTTTATACATCATTGCATAGACTGTTTAGAGCAGCTGATAATTGCAATGATTGAAATAATCGAAAAGACTATATCCTACAACATGTATATAACAGATAACAACGAAACCAAAACTTTATAACATTGATTGTTCATGTTATCTGGAACTGTACGTTAAAATGTCAAAACAGTTTAAATTAGTGTGATATCTGTAAACACGTCCATTGAATGGATAAAGCTGATTTGGTTTAGCTTAAAACCTGTTTCAATCAATTAAACACGGAATGCGAATAATACTCTGCTCTGTAAATAGACGTACCATTTAAAGACGCATTTTACGGTGGTTGTATCACGAATAATATTACCTGTCGATATAACAAAGTAAATGTACTTTCAATAGACAAAAGATAAAAATTGAAGATGTGTCTTTAATATATCTTAGGCGAATTGATTTGATTGGAGTAGCTCACCCAATAAGTTCCTGATCCATATTAAGTAAAGGATAGCAATATATTCAACACCATATGGTGATCTTAGTTTTCAATTCATAACGCAAGTTCAAAAAAGACAATCATTAGGCCAAACATGAAGCAATGGCTTAAACTTTAATCAAATGTTTACCGCACATTTAGCAGATATAATAGAGAAATATGATGTAGTTAATACGGGTTAGTGCTAAAATGTTTTGGCGCTCATATACGTTAGAGACCAGACAAAATTAATTTCATAGATAGAATAATGTCTAGAGAACATTTTAATAGTAAATGAACAGCAAACGTATTAGAATATTGCAACAGTAATAACTGCACACATAACTGCACAAATAAATAGGTCATTACAAGGTCTGGATTTCAGACACTCAAGATTTGTTTACCAGGAAAGCAAATACGCTATCGACTAAAAACAAAATGTAAAAGGTTATGAACTTTCGGGATGGCAATGATGTGGTATCAACAGTTATTATAGAGAAAATAGATGAATAGTAAAATAAAACAAGTCAACTTGTATGGAGCTGAAATATCAGTTTCACTAAAAATAGAAGACAAACTAGACTCCGAAGGATCTATATAAACTTAGTAATTAATAAAATCAAACAGTAATATATTCATGTAATTCACTATTCTGTGAACCAATTGCTTACACAAAAGGCAAAACACTGGCGTGTATTGTCTGGTTTTATTGTCCATAAAGAATTTTGGGTAGGAATAATGTTTGCATTGGCTGAATGATATGTTCAGTATCACAAAAAGCATCAAATTGTGTCTTTAGTTTATTTTGTTATTAAAAAAAAAACATAATTTAGTGATGAAACCATCTATCAAAATTAGTTTTTGTGTTAAATATTTCCTTGTATAATCAGTATTATACTTGTAATATTAATTCAGAACAATATACTAATTCAAGCATATGTTACAAAACTCTTTGTTTTGGTTCTTTCCAGGACTAAAAGACACTCGTATCTGTTTCTTTACATTCTGTGATTCTAATTTACCATATACATTAAGCAAGCATCTAGCAGCGGGGGGGGGGGGGGGGGGGCAATGTCACCGTGAGATATTTATATGAACCAGAAGAACTCGAAGGTGGTAAAAAAGGGCTACTGATCCTATTTGGAGTGTCACTACGCATAGCATATCTACTATAACACGATCAACTGGTAGACCTCCAATCTATAAATTGGATTCAACTGCCCCTCAGCGGGGTTTTACACGCGAACAACTACAAGTGATTCCTTACGATACTCAATTGCCACCGCATGGTCTTAACTAGCGCCGTTGCGTCTATTGCACTCAAGACAAGTCAACATCACACTGTTTCTGACATGACCGAGACTGTTCTTTTTTCTGTCTACGGTAAATTGGCGAGGATCTTTATCCGAATACTGCCAACGCGATATACAATTGCAACTTGCGCAGTGATTATTTTGTTGTTGATTCAACGCGGTTATTAATTCAGGATCAATATCAAATTGTCGTTGTTTTTCTTTTATCTTGTTGTTTGTAACCATAGAGTTTTCTATCAATAATTTTAACATCAATATCATCCATTGTTGTGTCATTATCATCGAAAACAATTCTTCGAAGTTGATTTATTCGCCGTACTCTAGACACTGCAAGATAGACTAAATTCCATTGGACAAAAAAGCGTCTTTACGATCCACTTATATGTTTTTGGATACTGCATTCGCGATTACGAAGTCGTATTCGGTATTATCCATAATCAGCCGTGAACAATATCGTTTATAGTCGCATTTTTTTTTCCCTGAGTGAATTTTCCGATTATTCTTCTACCGAGATCTTTTGCTTCGATGTTTCGTTGATTAAATACCCGTTTGGACCACTCAATGATATATTCTTCGTCGGCATCAATATGTTTTCTGGATTCCTCAATTATACTATCAAGACGTTCCGGTGTTGGTAAGCAGACATTGATTTGTTTCCGATATGATATAATTGCTTCACTGACCGTCAGCGAAATTAACATTTTTGTATCAATCATGAATCGTAATAACGCTATTGGCAACCACTTCTTTTCAGACATGTGTCTACCAATCCAAATATAACAAGCGCGATGAAGTCCTGCTGCGAATTCAAATGATACTACACGAGCGAATCCAGTTAAATCAAAATCAGGCAGAGGCCCATTAATTGCAACACGAGTCATTTCATGTACGGGGTATCCAAATCGTTTAAAATACTCAGTACACTCTCCATAACTAAGAAATCTCTCTGGATAACAAGCAACCATATCAACTGAAATGATATTATCACGGTCGCATTTTTGATTCCATAAACCGCCATGATTAAATTCTAAACAACTAGCCTCAATGTCTGTCAAGAATTCTACGCGTGTTGAGCTGCAACCGACGGGATTGTAAAACAGTTTGTCAATAATTGTTCATTATCGTTGATGATTTCATCATTGTTGTTGGCTTCGCCATTGGCGACTCCGTCGCCCACCGTTAAAAACCCACTAGCTCTTTTTTAATTTTGTTGTGAAATGCTTCAGTGCGGTATAATTCATCGTTTGGTCTTAAAAACTGATCAAACGTATCCGTGTCGTTTTCAGTGCTGCGAAGTAACCACACGGACACGGGGTCGTCTTTACTCAAATGCGCAATAGCATCGAATAGTTTCTTTTCAGCGAGAAAACCATCCCTGGAGAATTCTTCTCGTAAGAATTCGTCGGGTATATACTTTATTGTTCTGTTTCGTGGAAATATTGTGACCGCGGGCGTCCATGCGTGTTCATTATGATCAATACTTTTGATTGGAGCTCCATTTGATTTATATTTTGATTCGTATAAAACTTCTCCGGTTATCGTTGTAACAGTTATTGGAAATCTCAGCGACGTTTCTAATTTTGCTATATCGCTAATAGTTGCTCCGTAGTCTTTCACCGTTAACTCCCATTGAGCTATTTTGCTACGCCGTAGATCGGTATGTTTGTTCCCCCGGGTTGCATTTGTAAAATGTTCTGTTATTCGTGCTGCTACACAATTCAGCGACAAAGTCGCCGGCTACGACTGTTTCATTGGTTTTAGTTTTCTTATATCAGGTTTTTCCTTTAACGGATATATCCCATACACAACTGCAGTTTAAGGATATGCTCGTTCATAGTATGGTTTGTCAATTCCAGTTAACAGGCCATGCTTAGAATCACGGCTAACAACGACTGTGTTCTTGTCTTTGAGAATCGGTTCAAATTTGTCTCGTATAATCCAGCCGCCTGATTCTACACGGATAATGAATTTCACTCTAAAAAAATGCTTTTTGTCGCCAAGTTGTGATAACATCATGGCTGCGTTGCTAACGTTCATGGTGGCATCAACAACACCATAAATTCGAAATGTTGACCAGCTATGAGATGCACCGTCGTGCTTGAATTCATTAATACAATCGCGGGCTCTATCCGTTATTGCCCGTTTTGGCACATCTTTGAGGGTTCTATCGAGATTAAATTTAATGTTTTTGTAATGCTTAATTGCTGATAATCTCTCTAATTCATCATTCATATAATTAAAACAAGTATTTAAATAGAAAATTATAGTATAATGAATCACTGCAAGTGGCTAATGATTGGATCAACAACCCCGTGTAACAAATCATGCAGAAGCGAATTATGTGGGTATCATTCACAATGCGTTCGGCGAGGAAGTTTTGGCCCTACCCCTTGTCTGGTTTGCCACATTGGCGTTCGTGGGAAATAACAATTATGTCTCAATTGTGGCGGCGAACGATACAGAGAACTAAAACGCTACTATGACAAGCGAATCAATGACCCGTTCAATGACAAAGTCATCAAAACCCCTCAAGACTACATTGATAGACTTATAATTAAAGCAAATAATAAATTAAACAAATAGTATTATTATACAAATGAGCCAAGATTTCAGACCTCACCCAGCCATCTATGAAGCATTTTACGGATTAATCGAAGACGGATTTGTGATTGATCACGTTGATGGATTCCCTCAAAATAACAAATTGAATAACTTACGAGTTGTTACTCAGCGTCAAAATGCAAAATTAGGTGGAACCGGCAAACACGCAAAAAAGGCAAAACATGTCAAATCATTTGATACAGAAACCAACGAAGAAAATATATTTCAGTCAATAAATGAAGCCAGTAGATATTTCGATATTTGTAAGTCTTCAATACGATTTGTTGCAGAAAATATAACTAAATCAGCTCTGTTATAAAAGACAACACACAGGATACAATTTTCATATATCAAGGGAGATAAATCGTACAATAATAAAGTCGCATGACGGAGTTACGTTCCTCGAAGTCCAATTACTACTACGTACACACAGGATACAATTTTCATATATCAAGGGAGATAAATCGTATAATTATAAATCGCATCACAGAGTTACGTCCCTTGAAGTCCAATTAATATTACGATTAATTAATCACTTTACGATGCAAATTAATGAAATACACGCTGTTATCTAACAGCTGTATTCTTTTGTTTAGTGTTTTATTCAAATATTTTGTCTCGTTTAAATATTGTGAAACAGCATTAATATGTAATTCAAGAAAATAAAATAACACACCCTATGGATTGACGCTGCTGTATTAGTCACCTTATATACGTTATGACTCGTAATAAGCTTGGGGCTTTTGAAAGACGATTCGACCGATCAAAACTAACCCACGCCATTGAAACGGACGTGTGGTTGTCTTTTGTCACAATCATGCAACCGGGTTAATTTAATTGGGTTGCTTTTGATTGGTTGGATTCGCCGTAAAAAAAATCCGCCCCGTAGTTTCATGTTTTTGCTGTCTTGTGCCGTCCCATAATCACATCACAAATTCCATTATCGTTTCATTGCAAATATGATCCATCCTTAATTAAGTTAATTAAGTACATGTAGTGACGTCCCCCCAAGCATATCTTCTGGGCGGTATAATATGACGTTTGTCACCTTAGGCCTCCCTTCCGGAGATGTATGTTTCGAATCCCCTTGGGCTTACTTGGATGTGAAAGCAACCAAGGAGTTCCAAAGATGTGTTGTCGTATATGTAACCTCTGGGTCTCTCTGACGTCATAGGGCGCCAGCGAGATTGCCAAATGGGGTTTTCATGTATGTGCTGTCCTTAATTAAGTTAAGTTAATAAAGTAACCTCTGGGTTTCTCTGACGTCATAGGGCGTCAGCGAGATTGCCAAATGTGGTTTTCATGTATGTGCTGTCCTTAATTAAGTTAATAAAGTAACCTCTGGGTCTCTCTTACGTTATAAAGCGCAAGCCAGATTGCCAAATGAGTGTTTTATCATTTTTTTAAAATTAAAGATAAAATGTATTATATTATATTCTTATGAAAATGGATGTCAGCGATGTAAATGCTATAATCGCTGAAATTTCAAATTTGAAAAATCGCGGAATAGTATTATCTAAAGATCTCGACTGCGACAGGATTACCTCGGAATATGAAGACATTGAGAATCAGTCTAGTAAGGGTCGTTATGTTTTACCTAAGATGTACAAGCTCGTGAAAAGAATTCAAAAGTCCACCAATGCTTGTTTGTACGGCAACGACATTAATGCATTTATAACGCTATTTAGCACCGTTGAAGCAATACGTCAAAAGCTCGGCCAAGAGTATCAAAAACAAACTGAAATTAGTTCTAAGGTTCGTGATCTTAAAAAAATATTAAACGAGGAAAAACCAGTATCCTAACCACGTGAGCGTTACTATAAAAAATAGGCTTTCATTAAATTTTTTACTGAAATTTTTTTTTTTTAGCGCTTTTTGTAACATTTTATACACTTGTTATATCGGATTTTCTCCTGAAAGAATTTTCATCAGTTTGGGTTGGCTCATGCAGTTATGTGCGCACTGGATGATCTGGTTGAAGTAGCAAGTAATTACCGCGACGCCTCCATTTTCATGTAGTTGCTGTTGTTGCCGCGGAGTTAACAAACATCGTTCATCGCCGCGCTCAGAAACCCTCCGGGTTTCATATTTGAAAACTCAGTTCACAAACAATATATGGTAGGTGAATCGCTTACAACTAGATTAGCCCGAGAGCGGCTAGCAGCAATTAAAAAGTTTATACCGGTACGAGAAAGACTTCGCGAGAAACGTCAACAACAACAACAAATGCAAACTGGCTTTTCTGTGTCAAGTGAACAACTGTTTACTCCGATAACAAGTGCGACCAAAGATGTGAAAAAGTTAAGTGAAGCAGCGATATTCGGAGATATTCCTGAAAAAAAACGAGCAGAGAAGGCGCCGCTGCTTGATACGATTGAAAAGATAGCAGCAGAGACCGGATAAACACGCGCAGGGATACAACAGCTATCCAGTGATATAAAAACTCAACGCGAATATGAACGTTTAGCTGATATTGATGATTCTGCACCAGCGCCTGATCCACCCCACCCACAAGTATATCGACCGGGCGAAATTGAAGAACGCGAACAAGAACAACAAGGTGCAACTGTAGGAAAAGAGTATTCACCCGGAAGTATATTTTCAGTCGCAACATTAAATAGAATAGGAAGACTCGGTACGGATTCCGAATTAGCTGATTTTAATAGAGAAAATTTTCCAAAGGGTGAAAGAGAGTATATATTAAAAGAAGGGTTTGAAAATTTTATAAAAATCAGAGACACTTGGGCATCAAAAATATATTTAGCGAGACACGGCGGGGATAGAATCTCAGCGTCACAGCACCCTGGTTATAAGAACTTTCTAGTTGAGGTTAAAGGCGGTCCACATCCACCACGTTATACGGAGGATCCAATCCCGGAACAAATAGACATAAGAGCAGAAGCCGGTTCTAAGAAAACAAGCGGGAAAGGATATATACGACGCAGTGGTGTTGGTTTCACCAACGCCATTGACTCCAGCGTGACATGTCCTAGTAATATTCTCTCGGATATATCACGGCTGGAAGTACTTATCGGGGGAAAGCGAGCCGGAAACAACTCCGTCGAGATAATTAATGAAGCAGCTGATATATGTAGACGATTATTTGCCGGCGGTATCATGGACATTGATGTATATCGAGAACTCATTGCTGAATTAGTTGAAAATCACAGAGACGCCCATGGTTATTACAGCGATTGATCGAAAGCGATTACTCATAGAGTTTCAATCGAAGGCGGCTACGCAATTCACTATGCTAGTGTTTCATAACTGAAAACACTAGTGTTTTTATAACAAGATGATTATACATATACCATGATAAATCCGTAAGAGTCTACGTGGTGAACTCACGATTGCCTGTTTATAGAGCATATTACGGAGATGGTCTCGGTGATACCATCGCGGGGTATTTACAAGAATGGCCCCAAAAGTAGCGCCGTTAGCTAAACAATTATCAATGAAGGCCATTGATGTTATTCGTGATAAGGAAATCAACGCTGTTGGAAATATTGCCGGAAAGGCATTTTCTGCAGCAAAGGATAAAATAACATCATTGGTGCGAAAGAAACCAACAGCGACGAAGTCGGTGGTGAAACCACCAGTGCTGCCGCCTACGGCAGTGATGCCTGCAAGTGTCAGCAAAGGAATAAATAACGCAGTGGAACAAAAACTAGCGTCGTTGGCTGCTTCGGTGACTCCGTCACCATTGACGGCTTCGCCGGTAACAGATAGTACTATCATGAAAACGATAGCAGGAAGTGGTTTGAAACGAAAACGAAAACGACGATGATTACAAAGAGTTTCACAATTGAAAACACTAGTATGTTAATAAAATGTTTAAAGGACAGGCTGATCCCGCGTTAGATATGGAAGCCCCAGTAAGCAAAGATGATTCCGGTCGCGATTATCAATATTATTCTTATTATGCAATACATCCCGACCTACGATCGCGAATTTAACTTCAAGTTCAAGATACCAGTAAATACTTTTTGCCATGTGCAGCATTTATAGAAATCGAGGGAAAGCTCGTAACAAATGTTGCAGCTGATACCCCATATGCATATGACCCAAATATCCGAGTTGGTTTTGTTAATAAAGGCATAATGGCGTTATTTGAAAGTGCAAGATATCTCATTGATGAAAAAGAAATTGAATCAATAGACCGTGAAGCTGATGTTGCAACAGCAATAATCGGGCTAGCAAGATATTCTGATGATTATACAAGATCGGATGGTCCGTCTATGATGTTTGCAAAGGATACCTATGATAACGCTGACCACCTTCAGTACATTAAAGTGTTAACAGCAGGAACTAATGCAGAAGACGATCAACAAGAAGCAGCTAATCCAGAACGTCGAGCTAGCCCTGGAGCTGCGTTTGATATTCTCAGAGGTGTTAATCGCAATTTCAATCTAGGGTTTGCAACACGAGTAGCGATGTTACAAGGACAAAACCGACGGTTTTCATGTGCGATTCCACTCCATCACATATTTGGATTCTGCAGAAATGTCAGAAAAGTCATCTATGGAGCCAAACACACAAGCTTAGTGCGAAAAGGCAATGACAATGATGCAATTTGGCGTACTGGTGCCGCTGATGGTAAAGTTGTTTTGAGTAAAATAGTATTGTGGATGCCAGTAATGACCCCATCAATTACCATAGAGCAGCGGCTACTTTCATTTATGGACACAGGTGGCAAATCATTGATAAGTTGGCTAACAACAACAACTGATGCCAAAGAGGATAATGTTAATGGTACATTTACATGGCACTTAGCAGCCAAACAAGGCGTTTCAGCTCTACGTCATATATTTGTAGCGCTGCAGAATAGGAATCGATTAGGTTAACAAGAACGCAGTCATATGATATTTGATCAATTAGGAGTAAGTGAGGTTTCACTGAGAATAAATGGACAACAAGAACCATCTGAGGATATACAGCTTGATTATAACAATAACCACATAGCACGTGTGTATCATCGGATGCTGTCATATATGTGTCGTGATCAAAATGTTGATACTAGTTTACAAATATCGCAACTTGATTTTAAAAACCTATATCCGATTTATTACTTTTCGCTGGAACATCTTGATTTAACAAGGCAATCCGTCACTGACATACATTTTCGAGCTCGTGTACAACGCCCTGCTGGTATTGATAGTTACAGAGCAGTTGCTGTCATTATCAGTGATAAATCAATGCTACTTGAAGGTGTTCTTGGACGAATGAGACTTATTGATGCACCAGTGGAAAATCTTTGACTGAAAATCCTTGCTGAAATCGTAAACGATTTTCGCAATTAGATCAATTGAATGCATAAATGTTTTTTACAATAAAATACCATATAGTGTTGTTAGTGTCAAGCTGACTGATGGTCAGGTCAAGAAATTGAGATCAAAATCCGCTAAAGAATGTGGAACAACAATAACGTTAAAACTAGCGCAGATGTCCGGCGGTACACATAAAATATCACTGACGGACCGTCAAAAAAAAGCGATTCAATGATGCGCTAAAGAAACAGCGAGGGGTTCAAATTGTATTTTCGAAGGCTGCATTCGGCAACATGATAAAATCAGGTGGCATATTTCCGTTCTTAGCCGCAATACCAGCATTGATTGCAGCTGCCGATCCAGCGGTGGCAAAGGCTGCGGCGTTGGGAGCCGTTGGTACCGAGGAAGGAATGGCGTTGAAAAAGGCAACTGGAAAGGATTCAAAAAAAGGAAAAGGGTCTAAGACTACCAGGAACCCCATATTCATGGTACAGCGGAAAGTTTCTGAGAATCCCAGGAACGGTTTATTAGTTGAAAGCCCAATTCTTCCCATGTCCAATTTTGATTTAATTGATGCTGCTAAAAAACTAGCGATAAAAAACTTCAGAGGGGTTTTTATGAGAGATCAATTACCGAAACAACCTAAACGCGTTGAAACCGGAATCATCAATCTTGATAAGAGTAACGGATCGGGAACTGTTGCATACGCGATTGATCCACGTGGAATTGTTTATTTTGATTCATATGGGCTAGCCCCACCGAGCGAGTTTATGCGGTATATAAATTTTTCGATGAAACTCAGAGTCTCCAATTTTGTAATCCACTCTGCCAACACAACAATTAAATGATCCACCGATATGCGGCCCTGAAGTACTAAATGTCCTCGCGGAGATTTCATCGTCACAGAAACCACCTCATCTGGTTGTAAATGAACACACGAGTGGGAAATTACAAGGTAATTTTAGAGAATCAATAAATTGAAAATACTAGAGTTTTTACAATAATGATTGATATTTTGGGGAAGACCTCTGTCAATGTCGAAACCCATCGCGAAAACATCTGCGAGTTCTATCGAGGATGTAAAAAAAATAATTGCAGATGAAATCGCTGAAACGTTAAATTTAGCAAGTGTTGACCCGAACGAAATAGTTGTATTTCAAGATCGCCAGGGTAAATTGAAAAGCAGTAATATATCCGCGGATGACATTTAGATACGGCAGCGCGACGCCGCTGAAAACTCTATTACGACGGACGACTTAAACCAGGCGCACTTGTGTCTACGATCACCGACTCGATTGCCACCCACGGCCGTGATCTGGATAATTATATACGAGGTTATAATACTTTTCGCAAAAGTGTCGTACATAAAGTCTTTGGAAACCCGCTTGTGGTTGGCATGACTCTCGCTGAAATTAAAAACCTTCTATCTTTATTCTTTTTTAACAAGGAGGTGGGAAAGATGATGGATGAAAATGAAATCAATGCAAATTATCTTGACATTTACACGGATATTTTTAAACTAATAGAAAATTTTGAAAAGGTACAAAAACCCACTAACAACATCGTTGGTAAGTTTTTTGGAACATCACTTGTGGCAGACTCGACTTTCGCTGAAATTAGCGAGTTTATTATCAGGCATACTCACAATGCCTTCGTCGCTAATAATTTCTTAGGTGTCCCGGCTACATCTACGATGACTCTCAACGATATTAATATGTTTATTGTGAGACAAGCAACACTTAATACCATCGTGGATAATTTTTTGGGGAGAACACGTGGATCTGAAACCACATCTCTGACAGGCCCGACCCTCGCTGAAATTAAAAGCGCTATTGACGAACAAAAGCCCACCAGCGAAATTGTTAATTAGTTCTTTGAGGCCAGTAACCCGCAGGATATCACGACAAAATTTTCTGACATCGACTGGTATATTAAAGATCAAGCACAGCTTGGAATCAAAAACCTTCTAGTTGAATTCTTTTTTAACAAGGAGGCGAAGTGGATGATGAGTCCTACCGAAATCAAGGCAAATTATCTCGATATTTACACTGATATTTCTAAACTAATAGAAAATTTTAAAAAGGTACAAAAACCCACTAACGACGTCGTTGGTAAGTTTTTTGGAACCTCACTTGTGGCAGGCATGACTCTCGCTGAAAATAGCGAGTTTATTGTCAAACATAATCACAATGCCTACGTCGCTAATAATTTCTTCGGTGTCCCGGCTACATCTACGATGACTCTCAACGATATTTATTTTTTTTATTGTGAGACAAACAATACTTAATCCCATCGTGGAAATTTTTTTTGGGGGGAACACCTGTGTCTGAAACCACATCTCTTACAGGCCCGACCTTCGCTGAAATTAAAAAAGCTATTGACGACCAAAACCCCACAGAGAAATTGTTAATAAGATCTTTGGAACCACATCTCTGACAGGCCCGACCCTCGCTGAAATTAAAAAAGCTATTGACGAACAAAAGTCCACCAGAGAAATTGTTAATAAGTTCTTTGGAACCACATCTCTGACAGGCCCGACCCTCGCTGAAATTAAAAAAGCTATTGACGAACAAAAGCCCACCAGAGAAATTGTTAATAAGCTCTTTGAGGGCAGTAATAACCGCCAAGATATCACGACAAAATTTTCTGACATCGACTGGTATATTAAAGACCAAGCACAGTTTGGAACCACAGACCTTCTAGTTGAATTCTTTTTTAACAAGGAGACGAAGAGGATGATGAGTCCTACCGAAATCAAGTCAAATTATCTCGGTATTTACACGGATATTCTTAAACTAAAAGAAAATTTTGAAAAGGTAAAGATTCCACATCCACGCACAGGCATTAAAAATATCTTGTATACGGTCAATCATGGAGCCGTAAGCTGGATAAAAAACGGTAATAACACATTATCTGTCGGTATCTGGGAGGGGGTCGAAGCGGCGATCAATGGTATCTACAGGCTAACCCGGATCTCTAACTATCAATTTAATATCATCGTGGACGGTAAAACCTACTCTGGTGGCACCGCGACGTTAATTATCAGGGATCGCAGACAACATTTTAATTTTGTCACGGCTGATATCTCCATCATTAGAGCAAAAATAACCTGGTGTTTAGAACTTGTATATAATTTTCCGACTGAAACTACTATATAGGCCCCGCAATTCCCCTTCCACCTGGCCCGCCCTGGTGAACAATTGAAAACACTAGCGGGTTTCAAATAGTAATGACATCGATGAAATCAATATCCCCAGACGTATCACAATCGCATCGATATCGATATGATACCGTGAAAGAATTTTCCGCGAACTTGAAATCACTTTCTGAGCTCTATCGTGAAAAAATAAAAACATATCGACGCAGCGTAACAATCATCGACATCACCGTGTACTCGGTGTCCTGTGTGATGGCCAGCGCCGGGGTTATTTCGTCGACGGTGTCCATGATAACTCCGATTGCAGTTCCAATCGCGGCAGTCGCCACCGCGATAACTAAAAAGTTATCATCGTGTTCTCAGAAAAAATTCAGCGATTATACAGCTCGGTACCGGGTGGCATCAGACGCGTACTCGAAATTATCCGAGTTGATCTCGCTGTCGATAGATAATTCGTTCATATCCGATGTTGAATTTTCCACGATGGCCCAGTTGTAAAACTTCACGATTTTGAAATTGGAAATTGAAGACAGCGTTAACAATAATGTCACTCGAACTGCTTCAACGAATCGCGGAGAATACCACTCCGATACAAACAAGCATGATATCAATAACATTAACAAACCCTGAATTCAACGTGAACTTCCCTTCTCCGATTCCAGTGCGCGAGATCGCGCTGGCAAAATTACGAGTATATCATAGCTGGCCCAATATCAGATCGGCTGCATTTGGCGGTCAGCAACCGAATAACGCACTAGTGTTCTCGTATAAGAATAAACCCAATGGCACCCCAGACTGGAACGTTATTTCGTTACCAACTGAGTCGTACCAAATTGAGCGAATCGATGCTGAAATTCAGCGTAGAATAAAATCAATCACGGGAAAAGAATCCAAAATAGCTATTGAAGTTCATGAACCGACGCTCTCGTCGTCGATCGAAATAAGCACACATTGATACATTGTAGATATTTATAACAGCTCGTTAAGAACAGTGTTAGGATGGCCTGATAAACAATAATTAATGACAACAGCGACAATAAACAACGATTCCTAACCGGTTACAATATCACAGAAGCCGATCTGCGTAATTTTAAGTTTCCCGGATACAACACGGTGGATTAAAAGAATCTGTTAGAAATGTTATCAAGGTATTAGAAGTACAAGATTCAACCATCCTCAAATATAATAATGACCCAGATTGCGGCGGTAGGCATATTGCCCCGCACAATGTAAATATTTAATCGGTGATTGCGCTCAATTTAACATGTGACGCAATCGAAGGAAGCTATCAAATTAATCTAGAGCAATCAAATCAAGCTCAGCAAGGATATATTCTTTATTCGTTTGCACCAACAGCTCTTCCAGGATTTCTAATTATTGAAAACCCAATTAATCCTGTCTACATGCGATGCCATAATAATTCGCTAACGAGAATTAATTTCCGACTCACCGACCAGTCAAATAATTTGATTGATCTACGCGGTGAGGTGTTTGCGATTAGTTTGTTTGTAAAGTCCTAAGGACATTCATCATAAATGATTTTCGTCCTCGGACACAATATCGTATCGGACTTGATCAAATATTTGGTTGAAATAAATTATTAATTTGCAGTAGGTGGGGAGGGGGGGCGATGACAACACCGCCGCGACGTTTTATGGTTAAGCAACGAAAGCACGAATAGAGTATCACCCGCGCAAAACTCATGTTTATGCAAGAAATCGTTAAGTCTCCGTTTGCCAAATGGAGACTTATTTTCTTTTTTGGTTAAAACATAAGATTTCGTAGGAAGGCTCTATTTTCCGTTTTGAGGGCTCAAATAATTTTGTCGCAAAAAGTTGTCGAATTCGCCCCTCCCCCCCACTGCTGCTCATGTCCATCTGAAAGCTTTATAACAGATTACTCGACCATCGCAATGTTACCCTATCCAACAAGTTGAAGGTGTAACATAGTGCTCCTCACTTCCTTATTCTACAGCTGCGAGACCGGGGCTGTATGCCGCATGTACATCAAGCAGCTGGAAATATTATCTTTGCGGGTTGTCGGCTCAATCATTGGGATCCGACGGTACGATAAGGTTACCAACCTCAAATCATAGCCAATGCCAAGTTCGATTATCAAGCCTTGTCATCAGAATGGATGGCAGTCACTTGCTGAAACAGATCTTCTTTGCCAAACAGGTGCGAGGCCTGTAGAAACCACGGCCGACCATACAATCACTGCAAAGGCTCTCTGAAAGTCAGCTTATAGGGGTGTGGTCTCAAACCATCTGAGATAACAAGAATAAAATGGGACTAAATTTGCTGGCGTGCCATTACCCGCAAAGAATTTACTGACCTTGACAATGACAGCTGGAGCCAGAAGGAAGTAGCACAGGAACGCTACCACAGGTGAGCCTCTGTCCCTGTAATTATAATTGACTTTCAATGTCCCATCTGTCATTGAATATGCAAGTTAATCCTGGGACTGTGAAGCCATCTCCGTGCCCACAGGTGATTGCATAGAATCCGTCCTTTTCGGATTCGGCGGACGACCAACATACTGATTCATATACATTGATATATTAAATTGTTTTTCATCATCTACTTAATCTTTCAAATTAATTGAAATTTATCAATCGATTCTTTATATTCGTTTTGGATATATTTTGCGGGATTTACGAATGATAATTAGGTGGTTTAAAAAAATTTATATTGCATGTCGGGCTTTTTTCTTATATTAACACAGGCCTATTTATTTTTAGTAAATTTAGTAAATCGATGTACGACTACCTTGCTACAGGCCTAAACCTCTCAGCATGTACAAATTTTTGATCATATTAGCAAGTCAAGGAATATTGACCTTTTCAGTTTCATTCACAATCGTTTTCCTTCTATTTGAGGCATGAGTTGAGGTGTCTTCCGTAAGTTTCCGTAGTTTTGTATGAAGTAAAGCCTATATAATTTGCAAGTACTATTTGATAAAACATTCCTTGGTGAGTGAGTTTTCGTAATTATTAAATTTATTCGTAATTTACTTTACGTGAGCATTGAGCATCTTCTATAGATTTTGCAAAATCACTGTTTTTTGTGTTGTTGTTAGGTACTCCATCATTTGTTTAACTCCTCCAATACAATATGAACCTTCTTTACATCACGTGTACTAATACTTCGACGGTGCATTTCAGCAATAGGCTTAACATGACAAACACATAGCAGACAATTGGTTGCATTTATATTTGAAGTTATAGACGTAATTATATATTTATACCTGTATATTTTATACAAAATGTTTCCCTGTAAGTATAACAATATCATCAACTGTACTTTAAGACTGTTGGGAGTGCCCCTTACTCTTATTATGTCAGTGAGCCATTTACTTCCGGATCCCAACAATTAAGAATTATTTTGAAATCCTTTAAAACTTACAATACACATCATTTGCCATTCGTATTTCTTTTTTCTTCACATTTAAAAATTTCTCATTCTTAAATACACGATCATGTTTGTATTATAAAGACAGCATCTCCACGTAAAATAGTTGTTAACATGCTTTTTGAAGTCTTCTAATTTATATACCGTAAGGTGTCAGAAAATTATTTACTTCCATATTTTATATTTCGACATTCCACTCATATTTTACCGTTTCATTTTCGTGAGAAAAACATTTTCGCATTCTAGCCTAAAGAGTTCGATTATATTTCTTTTTTGAGTTCGTGATTGATTTTCGGAAAATAATCATCATTTTCTTGTACAACATGTCCTTAGCCTTTATACCAGGAAATTGCTTTCCTTCATTGAACGGTTATTTTTCGTGCTTTAACTCTCTTAGCCTACGCTCATATTGGAAATCAGCCTATTAGTGTCAGTATATATATATATATATATATATATATATATATATATATATATATATATATATATATATATATATATATATATATATATATATATATATATATATATATATAACCAACTGGCTAATTTGAGTGGCAGCAGAGATGTCAAGGTGTGTCAAATTGCACATAAATCGATCACTTCAAAGATTTCCATACTAATATTGTAAACGTAGATCAAAGATAAAATGGGCAGTTTGCACATATGGCGTACGTGTTTGTCTGCATTAAAATGATCATTTGTACATGCTTCAAGCGGTTTGTGAGACGGCTATGAATACGTTGGAAAATGAATGCATGTTCATGAAACACGGACATCTATAGTAAAGGTAAGTTCTGCTGAGTATAACTTTGAATCCATTCCATTCTTCTCTGATTAGAAACCAAACAGTCCATATCACCTTAACTTTGCTTAGAATATATAGCACAGCTACCTGCATAGACAACACTGCATGAGAAAACCTTCCAGAATGACAAAATTATATATGTTTATGTATGTTTTCTTTCTTTAAAAGAACCTCGAGGGAATATAGGAATTGGCTTCAAAATATGCCCCTACATTATGAATTTGTTTACTTTTCTCTGAACAAAATATTACTAAATAGAACAATTATCTCAGCTCAAAAGAGACTTTGTTCAAGTCAAGTATTGAATTCAGTGAGCCATTCTGCTAAATAACGTATTTGGCTTAATTGATCACAAGGAAAACAGGATATACCGGCACCAATATCGTCAAATCACAATGTGCATGTGGCTGTCACAGCTTTTACGATTATAAGGTCTCAAACTAACTAATTAGAAAAAAGCTAAAGATTAAAATTAACTTACAGTATTGTGAATTAAATTCCAAATTATCATATAATAAGACAAACGGTATAGAATATTACACATGAATCCCAGTTGCGTTCTAAATGAAGTAAAATCTATTTTATTGTCACTATATAAAGAAAGACCCCGTTAAGAAAATTTAATGAAAAATACGCTGGTCTAATTGTTATTTCCAACTGGACATTAACATATTTATTCAAAGATTACATTTACGACGTTACACTGTAATAGTGAGAGAATTTTTTAGTGATTAGCACAAACATAATCACATGTTAACGTGAGGACCCAAAACGTTTCGAAAAAAATAATAAATCGGTGTAAATACCTTATTTGAGCAAGCCTCCGCTTAGATCTTATCTCTAGTTGCAAGCAGCTCAAATGTAATATATTTTCTTAAATTCCCCATGCGAGCCCATGTTCAAAGGTGTTTAGGTATAAAAAAATATATTCATGTTTAATGCAGAATTGTGTCATTTATACATCGAATAATGCGATGAGAAACAGAGTTCTGATATTTACAAAAATTTGTTTTTCCTATATAAACGAGGGCAGAAAATAGTAATCTCACATTTACTTGGGCACATGAAATTGAATTTCCTATGGTACAATGATTTTGTTAATTTGTCCGTACATCCTTTTTCAATGTATTGTAGAATCCGATCATAAGATGTCTTATAACCATTCCTGTGGCCTAGTGGTTAGAGCGTCCGCCTCGGAAGCGGTAGATCGTGGGTTCGATCCCCAGCCGAGTCATACCAAAGACTTACAAAAATGGTACTAACAGCTGCCCCGCATTAACAGGTTAATGTTAGGACTGGTCGCCCTGGTGCTAGGATAATGTGACTGGGTGGGATATCATGCTACATGTCTGCGGCATGATGCCCCAGTACTGGACATCATTATATACTGTCGCACTGCAGACATCGTAGTGATACGACTGAAACTTTCTTAAAGCTACGTTATAAATACAGATACAGATGCAGTATCTTCAGAATGAAATAAGGCAGGTAATATGAGTGAATAACATACCTGAAATCCTCTTTAAGCATTTTCAACTTTCTATTACAGCAGAACTCTCAAAATGATCCGCTCGAAATTCCTTGAAAAATAAACGAAAGGTAGTCGATCAGATACATAACATCATTGTTGATTAAATTTATTTTAGTTAAACATTATATATGCTAATTTATCTAAAACGGGTCGGCAAGAATTTGTCTCAGCATACCATACATTCATATTGGTACACATTAATTTAAAGGCAGGAACAATATACAAAAGAACAATAACAAATAAGATATAATGATATTTAATGAAGAACTGTTCAGAAAATAATACGTATGTATATATATATATATATATATATATATATATATATATATATATATATATATATATATATATATATATATCTATATATATATATATATATATATATATATATATCTATATATACATATATATATATATATATATATATATATATATATATATATATATATATATATCTATATATATATATATATATATATATATCTATATATATATATATATATATATATATATATATATATATATATATATATATATATATATATATATAGCAGCAGGGGGCGGCGGGCGAATCCTACATTTGTCCGAGACATCATTTGCTCTGAATCTAACAAACATCTCGAGAGAATTAATTCGAATCCTTCTTTTTCAACCAAAAAAAAGGACTACTTGCTCGAAACATGTTTTTCGCAAATCATACTCCAGGACCGTTTTCATCGTTTAGTCAAAATACGGTCTCGTCGTGATGTCATCGCCCCCCACCCCCCCTGCTGCTACGGTTAATAATTTATTTCAACCAAATATTTGATCGAGTCCGATACGATATCGTGCCCGAGGATCATGTAAATTTATTGTTATAAATCCATTCAATTCGGGGTTGACTGAGCTTTACTAAAGAAATTTCGAAATTAATTGAAGTCCATATCGGAACACCATGTCTGCCAAATATTTCGTAGCGTATGTGTATCAACGCCGTTGAATACAGCAAGAATATTACAGTTATCTCTGATCAATTTTGGAATCTGAGTGTATCGTTGAGTGACATATATCACGTCGGTGTTTTTATGCCTGCCTCGGGAAAATATTCTAGCTGTTTTTTTTTTGATTGTCTAACATCACATCGTCGTATACGACTAAATTGTTAATGCTTCCATCAAGGTCATCCACGGATGGCGCCTCGTCAATATCAGTTATAAAATCAATATCGTTCTCACCTTTAATTTATGATGCATTCTCTTTAAAATCCTTTAACACTTCATAGCATCGTTGATCATCTACGCTAGGAGCAACTAAATACAACTTATCCCACTTCATCCATCTCACTATTAAATTGAGCATCAATTGCGTCTTGCCGGATCCAGATGGCCCGATTATAATTGCGCGGATAGAGTTTGGTAGCGCTGCATGATGCTTAACTGGTTCTCTTGTTTTAGTCGAAGAAAAATCAATTTTATTCATATCTCTATAAATAAATTATGGATCTATATTGTGTGAAGTGTAAAACGCGTACTTACACAAATGATGTGATGACGATTACAACTAAAATAACAGATCAGCACTTACTGGTAGATGTGCAACATGTGGTATAAAAAAGTTTAGATTAGTTTCTATGAAATCCGGAGATGTTTTTTTAAAAAAACGAGGTGATATCGCAGCCAAATTTACAAAACTCCCTGCAACCCCATGGGCAAAGTACCCCGGAGAAAAGCACCTTCCAGGATATAGCTACTGTGGCCACGGAACACGATTAGATATCAGACTTGATGATCAAAATCAGCCCCGACCCGGCGAGTATCCGATAAACGCTATTGATAAGGCGTGTCATGCTCATGATGGTGCATATAAAAGCAGCAATCTGCAAAACAGGCATCTCGCGGATGTGAAATTAATTCATGCGTTAAAAGCTATTCCTAATAAATCTTTCAAAGAAAAGTTGGCTTCGTGGTTGGTAAAGTCAGCTATGAAAGGCAAATTGATGATGGGCGCTGGTAATTAATAATATGGAATCTATTTATTATTCTCCGAGGGGATACTGGAGGGGTAACGCTGCAATCAATAAACTCGCCAATGCCGCAAAAGTGAAAAAGGCCACTGCGGCTAATTGGTTATCCAAACAGGCTATATGGCAAATTTATCTACCGCGTCCTAAACAAATCAATTTCTCGCATTTTGATGTTACCGGACCCAATGAAGTTCATCAAGCTGATTTATTGTTTTTACCACATGACAACGGTTACAAATACGCGCTAACCGTAGTTGACGTTGCGAGTCGATACAAACAAGCAGAACCGCTAAAAACAAAATCATCACCTGAAGTTGCTTCTGCATTTAAAAAGATTTATCGACGAGGCCCACTACGCTGGCCGAATCTATTACAAGTCGATCCTGGCAAGGAATTTCAAGGCGCTGTTTTATCAGCGATGAAAGATCACAATGTCCCCATCAGACGGGGGCATACTGCACTACATCGCCATCAGGCAATTGTAGAACGATTTAATCGGACTCTTGCTGAGCGGTTATTTGGATATCAATACGCAAAAGAATTCATCCAAGAAAAGCGATCCCGTGAATGGGTCAAAATGTTACCAGGGGTAGTTGCAGCGCTAAATAACGAGATTACCAGAGCAATCAATATGAAACCTAACAACGCAATAAAAAAGTATATACCACAACCACAGCGGGATAGCGTTTCTCATCCAATTCTCAGCAATGTTACCGTGAGAACCAGGAGAACACGAAGGTGGTAAAAAAAGGGCTACTGATCCTATTTGGAGTGTCATGGTCTTAACTAGCGCCGTTGTGTCTGTTGCACTCAAGACAAGTCAACATCACATTGTTTCTGACATGACCGAGACTGTTATTTTTTCTATCTACGGTAAATTGGCGAGTATATTTATCCGAATACTGCCAACGCATTATAAAATTGCAACTCGCGCAGTGATTATTCTGTTGTTGCTTCAGCGTAATTATTAATTCAGCATCAATATCAAATTCTCGTTGTTTTTTTTTTTGTCTTGTTGTTTGTAACCGGAGAGTTTTTTTATTAATGATACTAACATCAATATCATCCATTGTGGTGTCGTCATCAAATACAATTCTTCGAAGTTGATTTATTCGCCGTACTCTAGACACTGCAAGATAGACTAAATTTGACCACTCAATGCGATTATCGACTATCCAAACAATTGTATCCGTGATGGTTAATCCCTGCGAGGAATGTATCGTCGTTACATAACCCAGTGTCCACGGCGATGATTTAGCGTTCAATGCGCGTTCAACAAATTGTATATCAACGCATACAATATCATTTAGCACAAGTATTTGTTTGCCTCCGCCGGGTATTTCCACCTCGATGTTTTGCTTGTGGGTGGCAGCTGGTCTGTAACACAATGGAACCTGTAACATCGGATATTTTTGCTTGTGTAGCTCAAATAATTGCCGCTGAATTGTATCTCTGACTATCTTTCTACTCGCCACTACAAAATCGTTTGGTCTCCATGCTTCCCAAAATTCCTCCATGTGAGTTTCAGGTATTATTTCCCTGATTATTTCGCATTGGACTTTATCGGGTTGCAGTATAATTAAATTCTTAAGTGTACGTAATTGTTCATCAAGTGCTCTTTAGTCAGTATCGATTTCTTCATAATAGTCAACACAATGATTTAGCCAATCATGTCGACCCGCGCCGACAAATGGTGGTGGGTGGCCTTGATCTCCACATATTATTACCGCTGTATTCTTTTGCAGCAACCAATCAAGAAACATTTTTAATACATCTACCGAAACCGTGCATATCTCATCCCAAATAATAACCGCAGGGATGAATTTATCACCCATTCTTTCAGGGGTCCATTCGTCGCACTTGTATCGAAAAAAGCTGTGATAAGTACAAGCTTCAACGTTTCGTTGTTTCATCTCTCTGGTAAGTCTGTGTGTTGGTGTTAGCACAATCATGTTTGTGAAATCCGTATGATTTTTCCCACAAAATAACTCAATCGCGGGAGTCGTCTTTCCTGACCCGCCACAGCCGTTTAAATAAACTGTTTTATATCTACAAATTGGATCTGATATCAATGGTGCATTAGAACGCTCTGATAAATTATCACCACGCAAGTAATTACTTTTAATTTCAACGTCTGCTGATTCAGAATACTTGCGCAGCATTTCTTTTTTAATTCTCCATGATCCCCAGCTTTCATCTCAATTAGTGAATTCAGCAACTGTGCAACTGTACTTGCTGTTAATGTAAAATGAATCAACGGCAACTCTAACCGCAGTGTCAGGAAATCTATTTATCATTGAAAATAAATTAATACAAGCATAACCCAGCATCGACGACCTCAAATGTATATACGGGGATCTGTAGCCGTCGCTATAAGTAACAACTGTACCCAATTTTGTTCCATCGGACAAAAAAGCATCTTTACGATCCACATATATGTTTTTGGATGCTGCATCCGCGATTACAAAGTCGTATTCGGTGTTATCCATAATCAGCCGTGAACAATATCGTCTATAGTCACATTTTTTTCCTCCCTGAGTGAATTTTCCGATTATTCTTCTACCGAGATCTTTTGCTTCGATGTTTCGTTGATTAAATACCCGCTTAGACCACTCAATGATATATTCTTCGTTGGCATCAATATGTTTTCTGGATTCCTCAATTATACTATCAAGACCTTCCGGTGTTGATAACCAGACATTGGTTTGTTTCCGATATGATATAATTGCTTCAATGACCGTCAGCGAAATTAACAATTTTGTATCAATCATGAACCGTAATAACGCTATTGGCAGCCACTTCTTTTCAAACATGTGTCTAAAATCCAAATATAACAACAGCGATGAAGTCCTGCTGCAAATTCAAATGATACTACACGAGCGAATCCAGTTAAATCAAAATCAGGCAGCGGCCCATTAATTGCAACACTAGTCATTTCATGTACGGGGTGTCCAAATCGCTTAAAATACTCAGTACACTCTGCATAACCAAGAAAACTCGAGAAGAAAGAAACCATATCAACTGAAATGATATTATCATGGTCGTATTTGTTATTCCATAAAACGCCATGATTAAATTCTAAACAACTAGCCTCAATGTCTGTCAAGAATTCTACGCGTGATGGTTTCCATGCGTTTTTGATTCTTGCAAAATGAGCTGCAACCGACGGGATTGTAAAACAGTTTGTCAATAATTGTTCGTCGTTGATGATTTCATCGGTGGCTTCGCCACACGCCGTTAAAAATCCGCTAGCTGTTTTTTCATTTTGTTGTGAAATGCTTCAGTGCGGTATAATTCACCGTTTGGTCTTACGAACTGGTCAAACGTATCCGGGTCGTTTTCAGTGCTGCGAAGTAACCACACGGACACGGGGTCGCCTTTACTCAAATGCGCAATAGCATCGAATAGTTTCTTTTCAGCGAGAAAACCATCCCTGGAGAATTCTTCTCGTAAGAATTCGTCGGGTATATACTTTATTGTTCTGTTTCGTGGAAATATTGTGACCGCGGACGTCCATGCGTGTTCATTATGATCAATAATTTTAATTGGGGCTCCATTTTTGTTATATTTTGATTCGTATAAAACTTCTCCGGTTATCGTCATAACTGTTATTGGAAATCTCAGCGACGTTTCTAATTTTGCTATATCGCTAATAGTTGCTTCTCGATCTTTCACCGTTAATCCCCATTGAGCTATTTTGCTACGCCGTAGATCGGTAAGTTTGTTCCCTCGGGATGCATTTGAAAAATGTTCTGTTATTCGTGCTGCTACACAATTGAGTGGCAAAGCCACTGACGACGAAGTCGCCGGCGAAGGCTGTTTCATTGGTTTAAGTTTTCTTATATCAGGTTTTTCATTTAACGGATGTATCCCATACACAACTGCAGTTTAAGGATATGCTCGTTCATAGTATGGTTTGTCAATTCCAGTTAACAGACTCGGCTTAGAATTACGGCTAACAACGACTGTTTTCTTGTCTTTGAGAATCGGTTCAAATTTGTCTCGTATAATCCAACCGCCTGATTCTACACGGATAATGAATTTCACTCTGAAAAAGTACTTTTTGTTGCCAAGTTGTGATAACATCAGCGCTGCGTTGCTGTCGTTCATGGTGTCATCAACAGCGCCATCAATTCGAAATGTTGACCAGCTATGAGATGCACCGTCGTGCTTGAATTCATTAATACAATCGCGTATTTTATTTATCAAGGCTCTATCAGTTATTGCCCGTTTTGGCACATCTTTGAGGGTTCTATCGAGATTAAATTTAACGTTTTTGAAAGGCTTAATTGCTGATAATCTCTCGAACTCCTCCATGTTATAATTCAAACAAGTATTTAAATAGAAAAATATAGTATAATGAATCACTGCAAGTTGCTAATGATTGGATCAACAACTCCATGTAACAAATCATGCAGAAGCGAATTCTGTGGGTATCATTTACAAAGCGTTCGCAACGGTTCCTTTGCCCCCCTTCCGTGCCTCTGATGTGGGGTGGGGGTAAGGGAAAATCGCAGTTGTGTCTCAGTTGTGGCGGCAAACGTTACAGGGAACTAAAACGCTATTATGACAAACGAATAAAAAATGCAGTCATTGATCCTACTGATGGCAACGTCCTTGACTCCGTCAAGAAACAAATCATAAAAACCCCTCAAGACTACATTGATAGACTTATAATTAAAGCAAATAATAAATTAGATAAATAGTAATATTATACAAATGAGCCAAGATTTCAGACCTCACCCAGTGCTTGTTAATTATGAAGCATCCCGTGATGGTGTTGTCAGGCATCGCAGACTAAAAAAACCGGTTGGACGGGTAAATAATATGGGATACTTGATGTTTACAGCCGGGAAGAAGACATATCTTAATCACAGAATAATCTATGAAGCATTTTACGGATTAATCGAAGACGGATTTGTGATTGATCACGTTGATGGATTCCCTCAAAATAACAAATTGGATAACATACGAGTTGTTACTCCAAGTGAGAATGCAAAATTAGGTGGAACCGGCAAACACGCAAAAAGGGCGAAACATGTCAAAGAATTTGATACAGAAACCAACGAAGAAAAAATATTTCAATCAATAAATGAAGCCAGTACATATTTAGATATTTGTATGCCTTCAATACGATTTGTTGCAGAAAATATAACTAAATTAACTCTGTCAAAGAGAAATGGTCATAAAATAAAATTTGTATACATCTGAAAGGGAGATAACTCCTTTATGGATAAGTGCCGCCACTCATAACACTCTACTCACTAAATTCCCTTGTATTATGACGTCAAAGGAATTTGTGTCGTCTGCTACACCTGTAGAGAGAGTTATAATTGGCATAGGCGCGCGCACACGTTACTGTAATGGAGTATAATACATAGTTTCGGTAGAGTTGTATTTTATCAACTTTTAATTTTTTTTTAAAACTTTTATTGTCGCTTGGCTAAAACCGCATCATTTAAACATTTGTATTTATTTAGACTATCTACATTCAGCTAGTTATACACTTTTAGTACAGACGTTCTTTATAATCCAGCCCGCTACCTATGTTCGCTCAGCCTGAACGAGCATGAAACACTAGTGTTTTCCATTCATTGAAGTAGGTGGGCGTGGTTAAAATTCCTCTGGATACAGCTCTTTGTGATCTAATCGATAATGCATTTTGTTTAGAGAATTAGAACAGGGAGAATACACGCTGTTATCTAACAACTGTATTATTTTGTTCAGTGTTTTATTTAAATATTTTGTCTCATTTAAATGTTGTGAAACAGCATTAATAAGTAATTCAAGGAAATAAAATAACGCACCCGTGAATCAACGCTGCTGTATTAGTCACCTTATATACGTTTTGACTCGTAATAAGCTTATAAGCATGGGGCTTTCGAAATCCAATTCGACCGATCCAAACTAACCAACGCCATTAACCCGGGCGTGTGGTTGTCTTTTGTGAATCATGCAACCGGGTTAATTTAAGTTGTTTGCTTTTGATTGGTTGGATTGGCTGTAGAAAATCTGCCCCATCGTTTCATGTTTGTGCTGTCTTTGTGCCGACCCACATCATTACATCACAAATTCCATCATCGTTTCATTGAATATACCATCTTTAATTAAGTATATATGGAATTGTGCCGTCCCACATCAATCGTTTCATTGAATAATACCATCCTTAATTAAGTATGTTATGCCTAAAATCTGCCGCAACACTCGAGTGGAGATTATATATGGAATTGTGCCGTCCTACATCAATCGTTTCATTGAATAATACCATCCTTAATTAGGTATATGTTATGCCTAAAATCTGCCGCAACACTCGAGTGGAGATATATACGGCATTGTACCGTCCATTAATTAAGTTAATTAAGTATATGTTGTGATGTCCCCCAAACATATCTTCTGGGCGGTCTAAGATGATGTTTGTCACCTTAGGCCTCCCTTTCGGAGATGTATGCTTTGGGGTTTGTTGTGATGCCCCCCAAGCATATCTTCTGGGCGGTCTAAGATGATGTTTGTCACCTTAGACCTCCCTTTCGGAGATGTATGCTTTGGTGTTCCCTTGGGCTTGCATGGCAAGCCCATCATCGCATCACAAATTCCATCATCGTTTCATTGAATAATTAACTTAATTAAGTATATGTTATGCCTAAAATCTGCCGCAACACTCGAGTGAAGATATATACGGCATTGTACCGTCCAATAATTAACTTAATTAAGTATATGTATCCCTAAAATCTGCCGCAACACTCGAGTGGAGATATATACGGTATTGTACTGTCCATAAAATAAAACGGGTCAAAAACGACCCCCAATATTTTTTAATAATTAGAGATAAAATGTATTATATAAATAATGGATATCAAAGATGTAAATTCTATAATTGCTGAAATCTCAAATTTGAAGAATCGAGGGATAGTTTATCTGAAGATCTCGATGATGACAGGATTGCCTCGGAATATGAAGACATTGAGTATCAGTTTAGTAAGGGTTGTTATGTTTTACCTAAGATGTACAGACTCGTGAAAGGAATTCAAAAGTCCATCAATGCTTGTTTGTACGGTAACGACATTAATGCATTTATAACGCTATTTAGCACCGTTGAAGCAATACGTCAAAAGCTCGGCCAAGCGTATCAAAAACGAGATGAAATTAGTTCTAAGGTTCGTGATCTTAGAAAAATATTAAACGAGGAAAAACCAGTATCCTAACCACGTGAGCGTTACTATAAAAAATCGGCCTTCAGTAAATTTTTCAGTAAAAAATTTATTTTTTTTTAGCGTTTTTTGTAACACTCACATAGGATTTTCTCCTGAAAGAATACTCATCAGTTTGGGCTTGCTCATGCAGTTATGTGCGTACTGGATGATCTGGTTGTGGTAGAAAGTAATCACCGCGACGCCTCCATTTTCACGTAGTTTTTGTTGTTGCCGCGTCGTTAACAAAAATCGTTCATCGCCGTTCTCAGATATTACAATTCTGAAACCCCCAGCGATGTTTTTTCTGAAACACTCGCGGATAGCGTCGTACAGTTTAATCTTGTCGGAGATGGATACGTTAGCTTGATGGTACATTATTTAATAACTCAGCTTTTAATTGTGATAGTTTCACATTTGAAAACTCATTTCACAAACAATATATGGTAGGTGAATCGCTTACAACTAGATTAGGCCGAGAGCGGCTAAGAGCAATTAAAAAGTTTATACCGGTTCGAGACAGACTTCGCGAGAAATTTCAACAACGACAACAAGCGCAGACTGACTTTTCTGTGTCAAGTGAACAACTGTTTACTCCGATAACAAGTGCGACCAAAGATGTGAAAAAGTTAACTGAAGCAGCGATATACGGATATATTTATGAACGAGAACGAGCAACGAAGGCGCCGCTGCTTGATACACTTGAAAAGATAGCAGCAGAGACCGAACAAACGCGCGCAGGGATACAACAGCTATCCAGTGATATAAAAACTCAACGAGAAATTGAAGAACTCGAAGAAGAACAACAAGGTGCAGCTGGAGAAAAAGACTATTTACCTGAGAATATATTTACAGTCGCAGCATTAAAAGAAATTAGAGGAAACCATACGGATTCCGAATTAGCTGATTTTGCTAGAGACAATTTTCCAAAGGGTAAAAGAGAGAATTTATTAAAAGACGAGTTTAAAAATTTTATAAAATCAAGAAAGGATTGGGCATCAAAAATATATTTAGTGAAACGCGGCGGGAATAAAATCTCGGCGTTGCAGCACCCTGGTTATGATGACTTTCTAGCTGCGGTTAAAGGCGGTCCACAACCACCACGTTATTCGGAGGATCCAATCCCGGAATAAATAGACACAAGAGCAGAAGCCGGTTCTAAGAAAACAAGCGGAAAAGGATATTCGATTAAAAATCCAAAGGATTTCAACGCAACCGTGACATGTCCTGGTAACATCCTCAGTGATATATCACGGTTGGAAGTACTATGGGTGGAAAACGAGCCGGAAACAACTCCGTCGAGATAATTAATGAAGCAGCTGATATCTGTAGACGATTATTTGCCGGCGGTATCATGGACATTGATGTATATCGAGAACTTATTGCTGAATTAGTCGAAAATCACAAAGATACCCATGGTTATAACAGCGATTGATCACTAATTGAAAAACTACTAGTTTTATAACAAGATGATCATACACTACAAAGATGATAAACCCGTAAGCGTCTACGTGGTGAACTCACTATTGCCTGTTTATAGAGCATATTACGGAGATGGTTTTGGCAATACCATTGCGGGGTTATTTACAAGAATGGCCCCAAAAGTGGCGCCGTTAGCTAAACAATTATCAATGAAGGCCATTGATATTATTCGTGATAAGGGAATCAGAGCTGTTGGAAATCTTGCCGGAAGGGCATTTTCTGCCGCGAAAGATAAAATGACATCATTGGTGCGACGACAAAAAAAAGCAACCAGTTGTACTACCATCAACTACAGTGATGCCTGCAAGTATCAGCAAAGCAATAAATAGCGCAGTGGAAGAAAAATTAGCGTCGTTGGCTGCTTAGGTGACTCAGTCATCCGTGGCTGCGCCACTGGCGAACAGTAACCAAGATTATATCGCAAACATGATAGCAGGAAGTGGCTTGAAACGAAAACAAAAACGACGATGATTACAAAGAATTTCACAATTGAAAATGTTGATGTGAATAATAATAATAATGTTCAAAAGAACAGCTGATCCAGCGTTAGATATGGAAGCCCAAGTACCCAAGGACAATTCCGTCCGCGATTATCAATTTTATTCCTATCATGCAATACAACCAGATATTCGATCGCGAATTGAACTTCAAGTCCATGATACCAGCAAATACTTTCTACCCGCTGAAGCGTTTATCGAAGTAGAAGGAGAACTTGTACGACTTACTGATACTCCTGCTCTACCCGCACCGTATCCAGATGATTCCAAAGTCGGCTTAGTCAATAAAGGTATCATGGCGCTATTTGAATCCGCGAGATATCTCATTGACGGAAAAGAAATTGAGTCTATAGAACGTGATGTTGATGTGGCTACAACAATAATTGGGTTAGCAAGATATTCTGACGATTATACAAGATCAGCAGGTCCGTCTATGATGTTTGCAAAAGATAATAAAAACACTGCTGGGCACACTCAATTTATTGTACGACGACCAAATAATCGTGCTGGTCCTCCCGCCCCTGCTGATATCGAGGATATGATTATAAATACTGATCCCCAGTACAATCTAAGAGCTGCAACACGAATATCAATGTTGGCAGGACAGCGTAGATCGTTTTCATGTGCGATTCCGTTGCATCATATATTTGGATTCTGCAGAAATGTACGAAAGGTTATTTATGGAGCGAAGCATACAGTAGTACTCGTGCGAAAGGGTAATGACAATGACGCAATTTGGAGGATTCCAGCAAACCCAGCTGAAGATCATGTAAATGATGATGCCGGTAAAGTCATTTTTACTAAATTGGTCTTGTGGATGCCAGTAATGACCCCATCAATTACCACAGAACAGCGACTACTATCATTTATGGATGCGGGTGGCAAATCATTGCTAAGTTGGCCAACAACAACAACAGATGTTAAGCAATCAAATATCAATGGTACATGGAACTTGGCATCACAACAAGGCGTTTCAGCTCCACGTCATATATTTATCACGTTACAGGATATGACAAGAGTGAATTCACAATTGCACAGTCATATGATATTTGATCAATTAGGAGTTACTGAGGTCTCGTTGAGAATAAATGGCCAGCAGGAACCATCTGAAGACATACAACTTAACTTCGGTCAAAACCATCTTGCTCGCGTGTACCATCGTATGCTGTCATATATGGGCCGTGATCAAAATGTTGATACTGGTTTGCAAATATCGCAATATGATTTTAAAAACCTATATCCGATCTACTACTTTTCGCTGGAACATCTTGATTTATCAAGGCAATCCGTCGTTGATATACATTTTAGAGCTAATGTCCTTCGTGGCGCTATTGCTAATTATAGAGCGGTTGCTGTTATTCTCAGTGATAAATCAATGTTGTTAGAAGGTGTTGGTGGACGAATAAGACTTATTGATGCACCAGTGGAAAATATGTAAATGAAACTTGAAAAGTTTCCAATTAGATCAATTAAACGTATCAATGCGTTTTACAATAAAATGACATATAGTGTTGTTAGTGTCAAGCTGACTGATGGTCAAGTCAAGAAATTGCGATCAAAATCCGCTAAAGAATGTGGAACAACAATAACGTTAAAACCAGCGCAGATGTCCGGCGGTACACATAAAATATCACTGACGGATCGTCAAATAAAACATTTCAATGATGCGCTAAAGAATAAGAGAGGGGTTTAAATTGTATTTTCAAAGGCTGCAGTCGCCAACATGATAAAATCAGGTGGTGTATTTCCATTGTTAGCCGCAATACCAGCATTGATTGTAGCAGCTGCCCCAGCGGTGGCGAAAGCGGCGGCGTTGGGAGCCGTTGGTACCGAGGCAGGGATGGCGTTGAAAAAGGTAACTGGGAAAGGATATAAAAAAGGGATAGGGTCTAAGACTACCAGGAACCCCGTATTCATGGTACAGCGGAAGATCCGTGAACGGATCAGGTCTGAGAATACCAGGAACGGTTTATTAGTTGAAAGCCCAAATCTCCCTATGTCCAATTTTGATTTAATTGATGCTGCTAAAAAACTAGCGATACAAAACTTCAGAGGGGTTTTTATGAGAGATCAATTACCGAGAAAACCAAACAGCGTTCAAACCGGTATCATCACTCTTGATAACAGTAACGGATCGGGAACTCACTGGGTTGAATACGCGATTGATCCACGTGAAATTGTCTATTTCGATTCATATGGGCTAGCCCCACCGAACGAGTTTATGCGGTATATTAATTCTTCGATGAAACTCAAAGAGTTTCCGATTTTTTATTCCACGCTGCCAACACAACAATTAAATGATCTACCGATATGCGGCCGTGAAGTATTAAATGTCCTCGCGGAGATTTCATCGTCACAGAAACCACCTCATCTGGTTGTAAATAAATACACGAGTGGGAAATTACAAGGTAATTTTAGAGAATCAATAAATTGAAAATACTAGAGTCTTTACAATAATGATTGATATTTGGGGACGATCTCTGTCAATGTTGAAACCCACCGAGGAAACATCTACGGGTTCTATCGAGGATGCAAAAAAAATAATTGAAGATGAAATCGCTGAGACGTTACATTTAGCAAGTGTTGACCCGAACGAAATAGTTGTATTTCAAGATGGCCAGGGTAAATTGAAAAGCAGTAATATATCCGCGGATGACATTTTGATACGGCAGCATGACGCCGCTGAAAACTCTATTGCGTTGTATTCCAGCGACGGGCGACTTAAACCAGGGGCACGTGTATCTACGATCACCTACGCGATTGCCGCCCACGGCCGTGAGCTGGATGATTATATACGAGGTTATAATAGTTTTCGCAAAAATGTCGTACATAAATTCTTTGGAACCCCGCTTGTGGTTGGCATAACTCTCGCTGAAATTAAAAACTTTCTATCTTTATTCTTTTTTAACAAGGAGGCGGGGAGGATGAAAATGAAAATGAAATCAAGGCAAATTATCTCGATATTTACACGGATATTTCTAAAATAATAGAAAATTTTGAAAAGGTACAAAAACCCACTAACGACGTCGTTGTTAAGTTTTTTGGAATCCCGCTTGTGGCAGGCATGATTCTCGCTGAAATTAGCGAGTTTATTGGCAAGCATACTCACAATACCCACGTCGCTAATAGTTTCTTTGGTGTCCCAGCTACATCTACGATGACTCTCAAAGATATTAATATGTTTATGGTGAGACAAACAACACTTAATACCATCGTGGATAAATTTATTGGGATAAAACTTGTGTCTGGGACCACATCTCTGACAGGCCCAACCCTCGCTGAAGTTAAAAAAGCTATTGACGAACAAAAATTCACCAGCGAAATTGTTAATAAGTTCTTTGGGAATTATGGCCCCCAAGATCTAACGACAAAATTTTATCACATCGACCTGTATCTTAAAGACCAAGAACAGCTTAAAATCAGAGACCTTTTGATTTCATTCTTTTCTAACAGGGAGCCAAGGAAGATAATAGATCCTACCAGAATCACGGTAAATTATCTCGATATTTACGACGATCTTCTTAAACTTAAAAAAAATCTGAAAAGGTAAAAATTCCGCATCCAGACATAGGCGTTAAAAATATTGTGTATACGATCGAGCATGGAGCTATGGATTGGATAAGAGACGTTTATGCTACATTAACCGTCGGTCTCTGGACGGATGGTATCTACAGGCTAACGTGGATCTCTTTCCATCAATTTAATATAATCGCGGACGGTAAAACCTACTCTGGTGGCACCGCGACGTTAATTATGAAGGGTCGCGAACAAAACTTTAATGTCGTCGCGGTTGATAGATCCACCATTAGATCAAAAATAACTTGGTGTTTAGAATTTTTAGATGATTTTTCCGGCTGAAGCTGACATAACCTATAGACCCGCAATCCCCCTTCCACCTGGCCCCTTAACGATGGCGAATAATTAAAAACACTAGCGGGTTTAAAATAACAATGACATCGATGAAATCAATTGAACCGATAATAGTCCCAGAGGTATCACAATCGCATCGATATCGATATGATACCGTGAAAGAATTTTCCGGGAACTTGAAATCACTTTCTGAGCGCTATCGAGCAGCAGAGAGGGTGAGCCGGACAACATTTTTAGACAAGTATTCACTGAAATCACGCTTAAAATCAATGAAACCAATGACATCAGGTCCCAAAAGTCAATGACATCAGGTCCCAAATGTGTGTGTGAATCATGGATTAGGTCCAAAAAAAAATTATGAAAAAATCAATGAAATTAATGAAATCAAAAACTTTTCAACTATTACATTTTTTGGGAAAAAGGGACTACAACGTCGTTGTCACTACCCTCTCTGCTGCTAGAACTTTCAGTTGGGGTTAACCGAATATTTGATCCAGTCTGATACGATATCGTGTTCCAGACCTTGTCTGGGGGACGAAAATCACTACGATTTCACAAATAGACTAATTTGTAAAACCTCCTCTTGTAAATCAATCAGATTATTAGACTGGTCAGTGAGTTTGAAATTAATTCTGGTTAATGAATTATTATGACATCGCATATAGACTGGATTCACCGGGGACTCAATTATTAAAAACCCTGGAGGGGCTGTTGGTGCAAATGAATACAAAATATATCCTTGCTGAGCTTGATTTGATCGTTCTAAATTTATTTGATAGCTTCCTTCGATCACATCACATACTAAATTGAGCGCAATCACCGTTGAAATATTCACATTGAACGGAGCAATATGCCTGCCACCACCGTCTGGGTCATTATTATGGGTCAGGATTTTTATTTCCGGTGATGTTGCTTTTTTCCACGCATCATGAATTATTTTAAAACCAATATCGATGGCATCACTGAGAGATTTTTGTAGTTCTAAGATATTATATCCTGGTAGTTTGACTGTTGGTATATCCTTGACGGGGATGCCCTTGCCTCCTGCAAAAATTGTTCTTGTTGTTGGATTACTGTCATCTAATATCTCTTGAATAATTTGTGAATTAAATGTTTCCATGTCATTGATGATTTTGTTACATGTTTCTACGACACTGATAAATTCATCTCGGGTAAGAGAGCCGGATTTAAGGGGTATTAACAACAGTGAAAAATCATTATTCATTGCTGTGAAATTTTCAGCGATTTTAAGTTCGTTAACAAAAAGATATTTCCCTCCCTTATCTATAGTGTCAAGAGCAAAAAAGATTCTAGCAATACTGTAATCTATATAACTCTTTACTGGATTATCAGATTTTATCCTGTCTGTGATATAATCGGTTTTTTGAGGTTCTGGTAAATCAACGGTTTCCCCCTTTGGTGGTAATTCAGGCCATCCTAGTACTGTTCTTATTGAGCTTTGATAGATATCTACGACGTATTCTTCTGAGTTTATTTCAATGGCAGATGATAGTGTTGGTTCATGAACTGTTATAGCGATTTTTGACTCTACTCCAGTAATCGATTTTATTCTACGCGCGAATTCATTATTGATTTGTTCAATTTGATATGATCCGGTTGGTATGGAAACAACATTCCAGTCTGGGGTGCCGTCGGGTTTATTCTTATTTGCAAATACCAGTGAATTATTGGGTTGTTGACCACCAAATGATTTTGACCTAATATTTGGCCAACTGTGGTATACTCGTAATTTTGCTAGCGCTATCTCCTTCACTGGGACCGGAGAGGGGAAATTCACACTGAATTCTGGATTCGTTGAGGTTATTGAGATCATGCTTGTTTGTACTGGTTTTGTGTTCTCCACTATTTGTTGAAGTAATTCCATCTGTGTTGTCATTGTTATTATATTCATGATGTATTTCTAATTTTGACATCGCAGAATCATATATATCTACCATCGCTGAAAACTCACTCTCTGATATAATTGTATCATCGAGCGATGACGATATCAATGAGGATAATTGCGAGTATGCAGTAGACACAACATGAAATTGAATTATGTAGTCTTGTAGTTTCCGTTGGCTGCATGAGGATATTTTTTTTGTGATTATTGAAATTATTCCAGCGATTGTTGTTGCCGCAGAAATGCAAATTGGAACAGCTATCGGAGCCATCATTGTCACTGAAGACAGTATAATACCAGCTCCGGTGATTACACCACTCACAGCGTACACAGTAACATCAATTGCGGTAATTCTCCTGCGATATTTTTTAATTTTCAATTCATACTCCTCAGACAGGGTTTTGAGTCTAGTTTGATATTCTCTGACCTGATCATAGCGATATTGCGATGATGAAATCATTTTTATTTTAAATACGCTAGCGTTTTCAATTACGATTTACTTAAATCCGCTACGAATTCCACATACCACGTTGTTGAGACCCTAACCAAATTTTTATCAGTAGATGCGATTGTAAACTTTGCAGTTGTATTCTTGTCGATGATCGTTGAAATTGTATTATTGACCCCGGATGAACTGGACGATGAAATATTAAATTGAGATAATGGTGTTACTAGTGTTAATCGATAAATACCCTTAACGGTTGCAGTGATATCTAATGTGTTGTTTGTAGGTGTCCACTCAAATGATCCGTGTTGGATCGTGTATACTAAGTTGTTGGTTTTCTCATGAGGAATTTTTGTTTTTTCAATGGCTGTTATCATCCTCGTTGCATCTCCTTTGATGTCTTCGATGAAAGTTTTCGTCTCATCGATGGATTTTTTAATATCAGGGAGTTTTAGTTCAATTTTATCTAACGGGGTTCCAATAAATTTATCAATGATATTTCTACGAAATGATATAAACTGTTTTATGTGTTCTTCAATTCTAGATTCAAGTGTTGCTAGTACAACCACAGAATTGTTTAACTCATCGTTGAGAATTTTTAATCGATCTGTAATCGTCGAAACGAGTATACCCGGTTTGAGTTTACCCTGATCGGAAAATAACGCAACTGTGTTCTCGATTGCATTTTGTTGTTTAACTAAAATATCATCCAGAGAGATATTACTGGTTTTCAATTTACCCTGATCGGAAAATAACGCGATAGTATCCTCGATTGCATTTTGTTGTTTAACTAAAATATCATCCAGAGAGATATTACTGGTTTTCAATTTACCCTGATCGGAAAATAACGCGATAGTATCCTCGATTGCGTTTTGTTGTTTAACTAAAATATCATCCAGAGAAATATTACTAGATTTCAATTTACCCTGATCGGAAAATAGCGCAACGGTGTTCCCGATTGCGTTTTGTTGTTTAACTAAAATATCATCCAGAGAAATATTACTAGATTTCAATTTACCCTGTTTGTCTTGAAATACAACTATTTCATTCGGGTCAACACTTGTTAAATTTAACGTCTCAGCGATTTCATCTTTAATTTTTTTTGTTATATCCTTGATAGAATCAGGGGTTGCAGTGTCATCGGGTTTGGGTTTCAGAGGTCTTCCCCAAATATCAATCATGTTATTGTAAAACTCTTTCTCTCTCTAAAAAGCGATTACTAGTGTAGTCATTAACGACAATATGAGGTGGTTTTCCCCTTGGGTTACCCAAGGAGTTAGAAATAGCATCAAGGACATTTAATACTTCACTGCCACATATTGGTGGGTCATTGATTTGTTGTGTTGGTAGCGTAGAATACCAAGTCTTCATTGGAAGAGTTTTTATATACCGCATAAACTCTTTTGGTGGGGCTAATCCATATGAATCAAAATAGACAATCCCACGTGGATCAATAGCGTATGCAACCCAGTGAGTTCCAGGTCCGGTGCTGTTATCGAGATTAATAATACCTGTTTCAGTTTTGTTTGGTTGATGTGGTAATTGATCTTTCATAAAAACACCTCTGAAATTTTTAATCACTAGTTTTTTAGCAGCATCCATTAAATCAAAATTGGACATTGGAACCATCGAAGATTTGGGAACCATAGGTTCGGAAATTGAAGATTTCTGAATTAATAAACCGTTCCTGGTAGTCTCAGGCCTGATCCGTGAACGGATCTCCCGCTGTACCATGAATACGGGGTTCCTGGTAGTCTTAGACCTTTTCCGCTGTACCACGAATACGGGGTTCCTGGTAGTCTTAGACCCAATCCTTGAACGGATCGTCTCTTTTTTTTATATCCTTGTCCAGCTGCCTTCTTTATTGCCATTCCTGCTGCAGTACCAACGGCTCCTAACGCTGCTGCTTTAGCCACCGCTGGGGCTGCTGCTGCAATCAATGCTGGTATTGCAGCTAACAATGGAAATATACCGCCTGTTTTCATCATATTTTTAATAGCAGCCGCAGAGAGAGTAATCTGAACTCCCTTTTTATCCTTGAAAGCATCATTGAAATGTTTCACCTGACGAGTTGTCAGCGATAATTTATTTTCACCACAAGTCATTTGGCTGGGTTTCAACGTGATTGTGGTTCCACATTTTTTAGCCGATTCTGATTGCAATTTTTTGATTTGACCAGGAGTTAACGTAACACTAATAACACTATATGACATTATATATAATTGATTGATTCTAATTCAATGAAAAATCGAGAAAAATCGTTCAAAGATTTTCTACTGGGGCATCTACCACTCTCATTCTTCCACCAACACCTTCGAGTAGCATTGATTTATCACTGAGAATGACAGCAACCGCTCTATAATCAGCAATAGCACCACGAGTCACATTAGCTCTAAAGTGTATATCAACAACTGACTGTCTTGTCAAATCGATATGTTCCAGTGAGAAGTAGTAGATCGGATACAGATTTTTAAAATCAAATTGTGATATTTGCAAACCAGTATCCACATTTTGATCGCGTGCCATAAATGACAACAGACGATGATAAACTCGTGCAATATGATTTTCTGTGTAATTAAGTTGTATATCCTCAGATGGTTCCTGCTGGCCGTTTATTCTCAGTGAGACGTCTTTCACACCTAATTGATCAAATATCATATGACTGGAGAGTTGATTGCCAACTCGTGCGTTATCCTGTAACGCAATAAATATATGACGTGGCGCAGAAACACCTTGTTTTGATGCTAGGTTCCAAGTGAATAACCCGTTGATATTTGATTGCTTCACATCTGTACTCACGGTTAGCCAACTCAACAACGACTTTCCTCCTTGGTCCATAAATGATAGTAGTCGTTGTTCTGCGGTGATTGCTGGAGTCAACACTGGCATCCACAATGATATTTTTGTTAAATTGACTTTACCGGCATCATCATTTATATGTGCTGCAGCTGGGTTTGCTGGAATCCTCCAAATTGCGTCGTTATCATCACTCTTTCGTACAAGCGATACTGTATGCTTCGCCCCGTAGATAACTTTTCTGACGTTTCTACAGAATCCAAAAATATGATGCAGTGGAATCGCACATGAAAATGATTTACGCCCTACTCCCAACATTGCGTTTCGTGTTGCGGCTCCTAGATTGAAATTAGGATCGTTGTTTATAATCATATCCTCGATACCAGCAACATTTGCAGGGTTAGGAGCAGTACGATCCCTTGGTTGTCTTATAATAAATGGATTTCCTCCAGCGGTATTCTTACCATCTTTCGCAAACATCATAGAAGGTCCTGCTGATCTTGTATAATCATCAGAATATCTCGCTAACCCGATTATTGTTGTAGCCACATCAACATCACGATCTATGGACTCAATTTCTTTTCCATCAATGAGATATCTAGCACTCTCAAATAGCGCCATAATACCATTATTGACAAAACCGACTTGAGTACCAGCTCGATACGGTGCTGGTACAGCAGGAGTATCAGCAGCTGTTACAATTTCTCCTTCTACTTCAATAAATGCTTCACAGGGTAAAAAGTATTTACTGGTATCATGGACTTGAAGATCAATTCTTGCTCGACTATTTGAGTCTATGGCATGATAGGCGTAATATTGATAATCGCGTACAGAATCATCCTTGCCAACTGGGGCGTCTATATCAAACGCTGGATCAGATGATTTTTTGAACATTTTATTCTATTTATCAGAGTCTAAATAGTGAAATCGTAAACGATTTTTCCATTTTCATCGACGTAGTTTTTTAAGGCCACTTCCCGCTATCATGTTTGCAATATTGCTTTGGTCTCCTTGATTTACCATCGACGCTAATTTTTCATCTACTGCGTTATTTATAATTTTACTAACACTTGCAGGCATTTTTTCTGTAGACGGTAACGGTTTCTTTTTTCGCCCCACTAATGATGTTATTTTATCCTTCGCAGTTGAAAACGCTTTCCCGGCAAGATTTCCAACAGTACTAATACCCTTATCACGAATAACATCAATGGCTTTCATTGATAACTGTTTAGCTAACGGCATCACTTTTGGGGCCATTCTTGAAAAGAATCCTAAAATGGTATTGCCGAGGCCATCTCCGTAGTATGCCTTATAAACTGGAAACCGTGAATTAACTACATAGACGGGGGTTGGTTTATCATGATTGTAATGGATGATCATTATTATAAAAACAATAGTGTTTTCAATTGTTATTTAATCACTATGATACCCATTTGCTAACTCGTCAATGAAATCTCGATATGTTTTGATATCCATGATACCGCCGGCAAATAACCGTCTACAAATATCAGCTGCTTCATTAATTATTTCTGGAGAGTTATTTCCAGCTCGTTTTCCTCCGATGAGAACATCTAATCGTGATATATCATTGATAACACTATCAGGACAAATGTTTCCAATCCTTGGATTTCCTAATCCACTTCCGCTATAGCCAGCTGCTTCATCTAGTTTGTCTGTATCCGTGGTTTGTAAATAATCAAGAGTATCATCATCATCATCATCATCAGGTGGTAGTTGTTGTTTTTTAGGTGAAAAAGATATTTTCTTTGCAGGTTGCTGTCGCTTTCTTTGCAATCTTGGCGGTTTTTGTTGTTGTTTAAACTCTTCGTATTGATTATACACGTGATCCACCATCCTGATATATTCAATGTATGATGCACTATCTGTCTTTTTTTGACTTTTTCCAGTTTTGATTTTATAGAATATATCAGCCCAGTGAGTGAAATTCTTAACAAACTTATGATGTTCTGGTTTCAACATTTTTTTTCTGTCTTCATAGGACGTAACAACAAGCGTAGGAATTTCTGTTGGATCAGTCTCATCAATTGCTGCTAACCCTTCTTCGTTAAATCTCATGCGTAAATCATCTACTGTTCTCTTTGATTCTATTTGTTTTGTTTGTTCAGTTTTCGCTGCTATTTTTTCAAGTTCACCAATAACAGATTTTCCCGTCTCGGGACCATCTCCCAGTAAAGCACGCTCTACCCCTTTCGTTGCTGTGGTTACTGGTTTAAACAATTCTTCAGACCCCAGAGCAAAATCAGTTTGTTAACTCTGTCGTTGTTGCAGTTTATTTCTTACAGAGTCACGAATTGGTACAAATCTCCTGATTGCATCCAGTCGTTCACGAGCCAATCGGGTTGTTAATGCTTCATTGACCATTATTTGAAATCGCAAACTATTTTTCAATTGCAAAACAATTTTTCAATCCCGACCTAACACCATCGTGCAACTCCTTTTTTGACATCAGTGACATGTCGGATGATTTTTGATACGGTCATGGAAGTGTTATTTGATTGTTTTAACAGCTCTATCATTGATGTTGAAAGTATCAAAATTGTATATAAAATAAATAATACTGATAGTTTCAACATTCTAGTTTTGACCAATCTGACACATCCTCCATCGATTTTTGACATCCCCCTTGAGGGTCGGCTAAAAAAAATGAGGGTCGGAATGATAATGGTCGGGCAATCAAAAAATGATAATGGTCGGGCAATCAAAAAATGATTAATGGTCGGTCAGTCAAAATTGTTCATTTTCCTGAATTAATGCTCGTAGGTTTCTAATTTTAGAGTTGACTTCTTTTTTCAATTCGTATTCGTTACCTAATTCCTTTCGTATTCCCCCTACGATAGTATACAACGGAACGAACACACTGATGTCACTGGAAAATGAAAGAGAGTCTTTAATGGAATTCTGAATTTTTTTGATGAGTGCATATTTCTTGGGTAGCATATATTTGTTAGTGCTAACTCCGTATTCAATATCCTGAAAATCAGACACAATTTGGTCAGGATTTAATCCATCTGATAGTTTGATATCCTGATTTTTCAATTTTGCTATTTCAACTATGATGCTATTCATGTTTTCAGAATTCATTATTCTATAACTATGACATATCTCTAATTGGAAATTATGACGCATTAGACATAACTAAATTGAACTTTTTGCCCCGTCTTTTTTGAAATAGCCGATCGATAAACCCCCTCTGCAACTTTTCGTACTGACGGTCCACAAATATCGAAAAATTTACCGGCTTCATATAATGATTGAAATATTTTTTCTTCATTAGTTGTTGTATTCAAAGATGTCACAGGTCTCTTCCAAACCGTTTTGCAAGTGCCAGCTCTTCCTCGTTTGGAATTCTCACTCAGTGTGATAGCCTGCAGATTGGATACAGAATTATTCTTTGGATTAGAATCCTTGTTATAAATAACAAAACCATCTTTGATCAATCCATTAAAACATTCAAATACGAAACGATGAATGAGATAATTTTTCTTTCCAACAGTAAACTTCAAATACCCTTGATTATTCACAACACCGACCGGTTTCTTTAGTCTACGGTTTCTGACAGTACCATCACTGGATGCTTCATATTTTGTAATCACTGGATGTGGTCTGAATTCTTGGTCCATATATACTATTCTATTGTTTGTCTAATTCAGTGTTTGGTTCAATAATTACATCACTGGAAAATCTTTCGATATAGTCTTGCGGGGTTCTTATGATTTTATCCTTGATTTTGTCAGGGTCAAGGGCCTTTTCAGGGTCATGATTTCTGATAGATTGTCCATTTTTTATTCTTTTATCATAATAACGCTTCAATTCCCTATATCGCTTACCACCACAATCACTACACAATTGTGATCTTCCCTTAACCAGAACCCCACATCGAATACAGGGTAACGGACCAAGACTTCCACGTCGAAAACTTTGCTTATGATACCTACAGTACTCATTTTTTCTGCATGATTTGTTACACGGGGTTACATTTCCCATCATGAGCCATTTGCAGTGATTCATTATACATAAAACTTTCATTTAAATGTTTGTTTTTTATATAGCATGAAGGAGTTCAAGAGATTGACTTCGAAAAATGCTAAATTCAATGCTGATAGAGAGTTCAAGAGATTATTAAAAATCAATCCTAGATTTAATCTCGATAGACCAAAAAAACGTCAAAAACGTCCAAGAGACGGAAACATGAGAGAGTTTAAGAGATTATTAAAAATCAATCCTAGATTTAATCTCGATAGACCCAAAAAACGTCCAATAGACGGAAACAAACGTAACAAACGTCCAAGAGACGGAAACATGAAAGAGTTTAAGAGATTATTAAAAATCAATCCTAGATTTAATCTCGATAGACCCAAAAAACGTCCAAAACGCACAATAGACGGAAACATGAAAGAGTTTAAGAGATTATTGAAAATCAATCCTAGATTTAATCGCGATAGACCCAAAAAACGTAACAAACGTCCAAGAGACGGAAACATGAGATCACCATGGAAGGATGCTCAATTCAATCTTGATATAGTTTCTAATACACCCAAGAATAAAATTCTTGATAAACCCATCAGAGACTGTTTTAATGAATTCAAGCGTGATGGAGCATCTTATTGTTGGTCAACATTTCGAATTGATGGTGTTGTTGACGCTACCATGAATGATGAAAAGGCAGCAGCGATCATTTCACGTGTTGGGGAAAAAAGTCATTTTTTCCGAATCAAATTCATTATCCGTGAAGATGACAAATGGATTATTAGGGATAAATTTGAACCCATTCTCAGGGGCAAAAAAACTGTCACCGTGAATCAGGATTCAAAACCGGGAATTTTGACTGGAATTGATAAACCCTACTACGAAAGATCTTATCCTGTCACAGCAGTTGTTTACGGGATCTATCCGCTCAATGAAAAACCTGATATTTCAAAACTAGCACCCATGAAATATTCGACAGGGCTCAATTGTGTAGCAGAACGAATAATAGAACACTTCACAAATGCGTCCCGGGGGAATAAACTCACTGATCTAAGACGAAAAAAAATAACCGAGTGGGAGTTCACGGTAAAAGAGCATGGAGCAACAATTCAGGATATAACTAAATTAGAAACATCATTAAGATTTCCAATATCGGTAAGGACAATCACCGGTGAAGTATTAAAAGAACCGAAATATCAATCAAAAAAAGGAAACCCCATTGAAATTATTGATCATAACGCGCACGCGTGGTCATCTGCAGTAACAATATTCCCACGGGATAGAACCGTAAAATATCTATCCCAAACCGAAGAGTTTTTTTCAGAGCAGAAATTATTTGATGCTATTTACCATTTGAGTAAAAACGATCCTGTGTCAGCGTGGCTATTTCATAGTAATTCAGACGAGGAATGCAGATTTGATCAGTTTGTAAGGCCCAACGGAGAATTATACCGTACTGAAGAACTGCAGAATCAAATGAAACAACTAGCTAGTGAGTTTTCTGAGGACGGAGAAGAAGACGATCAATTATTAGCAAACTGTTTCACAGTACCATCCATTGCAGCGCATTTTGCTAGAAAGAAAAACGCGTGGAAACCAACACGAAGTGAGTTTTTATCAGATGTCAAATTGTCCTGTCTTGAATACGGCCACGGCGGATTATGGAACAGAAAATACACCTCTGATTCCGTTATTTCAGTTGATATGATTGCGTGTTATCCAGGAAGTTTTCTTGGGTATGGAGAATGCGAGAAATATTTCAAACGATTTGGACACCCTACACACGAAATGACCCGCGTTGCTATTAATGGACCACTTCCTGATTTTGATTTAACCGGATTCGCTTGTGTGGTATCATTTGAAATGGCTGAAGGACTTCATCCGTGTAGTTATCTTTGGATTGGTAAACACATGTCTGAAAAACACTGGATGCCAATAGTGTTGTTACGGTATATGCTTGATTGTAAGATGTTAAAATCATTAATTGTCAGTGAAGCAATTATATCCTATCGGGCACAGAAATCAGTCTGGTTACCACAACCTGATCTAGAAAAAATAATTAGCGAAGAGCGAAAACTGTTTCCTGATTTTAATGAACAACAAATCATGGATTGGTCCAGACAGTTATTTGAAATCAGAAACAATGAAGCAAAAAATCTTGGACGAAGAATAATCGGTAAATTTACCCAAGGTGGCAAAGATGATAATACGAAATATTCTTCACGATTGATTATAGACAACGCTGAATACGATTTTGTAATGGCGGATTTAACGAATAAGGGCCTATATGTCAATCGTAAGGACGCATTTATGTCCGATGGAACCAAATTGGGTACAATTGTTACCTACAATGATGGATACCATCCGCAGTACACACATTTGAGAGCTTCTATGCTTGGTTATGCTTCTATCAATCTGTTTTCAATGATCAATAGATTTCCTACCACCGCAGTTAGAGTTGCTACTGACTCATTTTACATAAATAGCAAAATAACTGATTTTAAGGCTACTGGCAACGAGAAATGGGGATCATGGAGAATTAAGAAAGAAATGATTCATGATTATATTCCATCAGCAGATGTTACCATTGAAAATAATTACTTAGGAAGCAATCAGTGTTCAGAATTTTCTAGTGCACCACCGATTTCTGATCCAATCTGTAGATATAAAACAGTTTATTTAAACGGCTGTGGCGGGTCAGGAAAAACAACCCGGGTAATTGAGTTATTTCGTCGTGGAAACGCTAGCGTTTCTAACATGATTGTGCTAACACCAACTCATAGACTTGCAAGAGAAATGATACAGAGAGGGGTAAATGCTTGCACTTATCACAGCTTTTTCCGATGGAAGGGAGATAAATGGACTCCTGAGCGCATGGGAGAGAAATTTATTCCTGAATTCATCATGTGGGATGAAATAGACACAGTGTCAGAAGATGTCTTAAAAATATTTCTTGAGTGGTTGTTATTGAAGAATACAAAAGTCGTCATGTGCGGTGATCACGGCCAACCTCCACCATTTGTCGGTGCATCTTCCCATGAATGGCTAAAGGGTTTTGTAGACTATTATGAAGAAATTGATACTGATCATAGATCACTTGATAATGAATTAAAAGAATTGAAGAAACTAATTAGATTACAACCGGATAGAATCCAATGTGAAATAACCCGTGAAATAATTTCGGAAACTCCCATGAATGAGTTTTGGGAAATGTGGAGACCAAATGATTTAATCATTGCAAGTAGAAAAATAGTCAGAGACACACTTCAGATGAAGTTATTTGAATTGCATAAACAAAAATTTGCAACACTTCCAGTGCCTCTTTGTTATAGGCCATCGGATACGCGAAAACAGAACATCGAAGTTGATATTCCAGGACAAAGTGAAAAGCAGAATTTAGTATTAAATGATATTGTGCTGGTTGATATCAATGTTGTTGAAGATGCATTGCGTGCTAATAAATCCCCGTGGACGCTAGGTTATGCAGCGACGATACACTCTTCACAGGGATTGACTATATCGGATACAACTCTTTGGATGGTAGATAATCGCATAGAATGGTCGAATTTAGTCTATCTCGCAGTGTCTAGAGTACGAAAAATAAATCAACTTCGAAGAATTGTCCTGACAGAGTCAGGCGATGATGAAATCATTGGCGATGATGGAATCATTGGTGATGATAATGACACCACAATAGATGATATTATTGATAAAAAACTATCCGGTTACAAACAACAGGACAAAAAAAAACAACGAGAATTTGATATTGATGCTGAATTAATAATCACTTTGAAGAAACAACAGAATAATCACTGCGCGAGTTGCAATTGTATAATGCGTTGGCAGTATTCGGATAAGGATCCTCGCCAATTCACCGTAGACAGAAAAAATAACAATCTCGGTCATGTCAGAAATAATGTGATGTTGACTTGTCTTGAGTGCAATAGACGCAAGGGTGCTAGTTAAGCCCATGGGGTGGCAATTGAGTATCCTCGGGTATCACTTGTAATTGTTGTCTAGTAAAACCCCGTTGAGGGGCAGTTGAATCCAGTTTATAGATTGGAGGTCTACCCGTAGATCGTGTTATACTAGATATCTTATGCGTAGTGACGCTCCAAATAGGATCAGTAGCCCTTTTTGTACCACCCTCAAGCTCTCCTGGTTCGTATAAGTACCTCACAATGACATTACTACCAAGAATTGGTTCTTTGAAATCTTTTTGTGGTTTTTCAGGTATCGACTTCTTTTTAATCGCGTTGATAGGTTTCATGTTGATGGTTCTAGTAATCTCGTTATTCAGTGCGGTAACTACACCTGGTAATCTCTTAACTCATTCACGGGATCTTTTTTCTTGGATGAATTCTTTTGCATATTGATATCCAAATAACCGCTCAGCAAGGTTTTTATTAAACCGTTCTACAATGGCATGATCACGATGCAGTGCAGTATGCCCTCGTCTGATAGCGACATTGTGATATTTCATTGTAGATAACACTGCACCCTGAAATTCCTTGCCAGGATCAACTTGTAATAGATTTGGCCAGTGCAGAGGACCTCGTCGATAAATCCTTTCAAATGCAGAAGCGACTTCAGTGGCCGATTTTGTTTTTAACGGTTCTGCTTCTTTGTATCGACTTGCAATATCAACTACAGTTAACGCATATTTGTAACCACGATCATGTGGCAGAAATAATAGATCAGCCTGATGAACTTCATTGGGTCCGGTTACATCAAAATGCGAGAATTGAATTTGTTTAGGCGGTGGTAGATAAATTTGCCATAGTGCCTGTTTGGATAACCAATGAGCCGCAGTGGTTTTTTTCACTTTTGCGGCGCTAGCGAGTTTACTGATTGCAGCGTTACCCTTCCAGTATCCTCTTGGGGAATAGTAAATAGATTCCATGTTGCTATTAATTACCAGCACCTAACATCAATTTACTTTTCATTGCCGATTTTATCAAAAAGGAGGCCAATTTTTCTTTGAAGGATTTATCAGTGATAGAATTCAACGCATGAATTAATTTCACATCTGCTAGATGCCTGTGTTGCAAATTGCTGCTTTTATAAGCAACATCATGAAGGTGACAGGCCTTATCAATAGCGTTTATTGGTTCCTCACCGGGTCGGGGCTGATTTTGATCATTGAGTCTGATATCAAGTCTTGTTCCCGGTCCACAATAACTATACCCTGGAAGGTGTTTTTCTCCGGGGTATTTTGCCCATGGGGTTCCAGGGAGTTTTGCTAATTTGGCAGCGATATCACCTCCTCGTTTTTTTTTAAAGGTTCCTTGGGTTCCTTGGGTTTAGAAACAAATCTAAATTTCTTTGTACTACACTGTACGCATTTACCAGAAAGAGCTGATCGGTTATTTTTAGTTGTAATCGTCGTCAAGTCATCTGTACCAGTACGCGCCTTACACTTCACGCAATATAGATCCATAATTTATGTATAGAGATATGAATATAATTGATTTTTCAGCGACTAAAACAAGAGAACCAGTGAAGCATCATGCAGCGCTACCAAACTCTATCCGCGCAATTATAATCGGGCCATCTGGATCCGGTAAAACGCAATTGTTGCTCAATTTAATAATGATATGGATGAAGTGGGATAAGTTGTATTTAATTGCCCCTAGCGTAGATGATCAACGATGCTATGAAGTGCTAAAAGATTTTAATGAAAACGCTTCAGAGATTGCCGGCGAGGATGTTATTGAATTTATAACCGATATTAACGAGGCGCCATCCGTGAATGACCTCGATGGAAGTATCAACAATTTAGTTGTATACGACGATGTCATGTTAGATAATCAAAAAAATCCTGCTAGAATATTTTCCCGAGGCAGGCATAAAAACACTGATGTGATCTATGTCACTCAACGCTACACTCAGATTCCAAAAGTGATTAGAGATAACTGTAATATGCTTGCTGTATTCAACGGCGTTGATACACATACGCTACGAAATATTTGGCAGACATGGTGCTCCGATATGGACTTCAATCAATTTAGAAATTTCTTTAGTCATGCTCAGTCTGCCCCACACGGATTTGTAACAATAAATTTACATGACCCTCGAACACGATATCGTATCGGACTGGATCAAATATTCGGTTAACCCCAACTGAAAGTTCTAGCAGCAGAGAGGGTAGTGACAACGACGTTGTAGTCCCTTTTTCCCAAAAAATGTAATAGTTGAAAAGTTTTTGATTTCATTAATTTCATTGATTTTTTCATAATTTTTTTTTGGACCTAATCCATGATTCACACACACATTTGGGACCTGATGTCATTGACTTTTGGCCCTGATGTCATTGGTTTCATTGTTTTTAAGCGTGATTTCAGTGAAAACTTGTCTAAAAATGTTGTCCGGCTCACCCTCTCTGCTGCTTATCGTGAAAAAATGAAAAAATACCGACGCAGCGTAGCAATCATCGATATCACCGTGTATTCGGTGTCCGGTGTGATGGCCAGTGCCGGAGTTATTTTGTCGACGGTGACCATGATGGCTCCTATTGCAGTTCCAATCGCTATCTCCGCGGCAACAACAATTGCGGCAGTCGCCACCGCGATATCTAAAAAGTTATCATCGTGTTCTCAGAAAAAACTCAGTGATTCTACAGCTCGGTACCGGGTGGTATTTGACGCGTACTCAAAATTATCCGAGTTGATCTCGCTGTAGATAGATAATTCGTTCATATCCGATGTTGAATTTTCCACGATGACCCAGTTGTATAACTCCGCGATGTTGAAATTGGAAATTGAAGACAGCGTTAACAATAATGTCACTCGAACTGCTTCAACGAATCGCGGAGAATACCACTCCGATACGAACAAGCATGATATCAATAACATCAACAAACCCTGAATTTAGTGTGAACTTCCCTTCTCCGATTCCAGTGCGTGAGATCGCGCTGGCAAAATTACGAGTGTATCATAGCTGGCCTAATATCAGATCGGTTGCATTTGGCGGTCAGCAACCCAATAACGCACTGGTGTTCTCGTATAAGAATAAACCCGATGGAACTCCAGACTAGAACGTCGTTTCCATACCAACCGGATCATACCAAATTGAACAAATCAATGTTGAATTGCAACGTAGAATAAAATCGATTACTGGAGCAGAATCAAAAATAGCTATTACGGTTCATGAGCCAACACTATCATCTGCCATTGAAATAAACTCACCAAATTATGTCGTAGATATCTATCAGAGTTCTATTAGAACCGTACTAGGATGGCCTAAATTACCACCCCGGGGAGAAACCGTTAATTTACCAGAACCTCAAAAATCTGATTATATCACCAACAGGATAAAATCTGATAATCCAATAAAGAGTTATAAAGATCACAGAATTACTATAGATTTTTTTGGTCTCGGATACCATCTAACTGGAAAAGAGAAGGAAGGGGATAGTTTCGAGGGATATCATTTTATTGACGAACCTAAAATTATTGAAAATTTCACAGCAACGAATAATGATTTTTCACTGTTATTAATATCTCTTAAATCCGGCTCTCTCACCCGAGATGAATTTATCAGCGTCGTAGAAACATGCAACAAAATTATCGACGATATGGAAACATTTATTTTGAAAATTATTCAGGATATATTAGATGACGATAGTTCCATATCGAGAACAAAATTTGCAACAGACTATAAAATCCCCGTCAAAGATATTCCAACATTCAAACTACCCGGATATAACGTACCAGAACAAAAAAAACTTCTCAGTGACACCATCGATATTGGTTTTAAAATAATTCATGATGCATGGAAAAAAACAACATCACCGGAAATAAAAATCCTCAAACATAATAATGACCCAAATGGTGGTGGCAGGCATATCGCTCCTCAAAATGTGAATATATCATCTGTGATAGCGCTCAATTTAGTATGTGATGTTATCGAAGGAAGCTATCAAATAAATCTAGAACGATTAAATCAAGCTCAGCAGGGATATATTCTATATTCATTTGCACCAACAGCTCCTCCAGGATTTCTAATTATTGAGTCTCCGGTTAATCCAGTCTATATGCGGTGTCATAATAATTCATTAACAAGAATTAATTTCAAACTCACTGACCAGTCCAATAATCTGATTGATTTACAAGGTGAGGTTTTACAAATTAGTCTGTTTGTGAAATCCTGAAAGGACTTTCATCATAGTGATTTTCATTATTAACCGTAGCAGCAGGGGGGGGGGGGGGCGATGACATCACGACGAGACCGTATTTTGACTAAACGATGAAAACGGTCTTGGAGTATGATTTGCGAAAAACTTATGTTTCGAGCAAATAGTCCTTTTTTTGGTTGAAAAAGAAGGATTCGAATTAATTCTCTCGTGATGTTTGTTAGATTTAGAGCAAATGATGTCTCGGACAAATGTAGGATTCGCCCCCCCCCCCCCCACTCCCCTGCTGCTTTATTTATATATATATTTATTTATATACATATATATATATATATATATATATATATATATATATATATATATATATATATATATATATATATATATATATATATATATATAGAAGGCACATAGAGAATTAAATAGCATTTTGTATGTAATGCATCAACTATCAACTGGTCATTGCACTCTCTGGGGGAAAAATCATTTTATATTTGGAATGTAAAGAGGAAACTTACTTAAATAGTCTCGTATCCTTTTTTTCAACAAAAAAAAGATATTCCAAAAAATTCAGTTTCGGGTTCATTCAAAACAGCAATAGAAACGTGTTTGTAGAAATGAGGACCAACATTCCTTAAGGCTAAATATTATATTTTGCATTTGAATTATGTCTTGAGAATACATAGAGATAATAAGCTATTTACATTCTGCTTAAACGATAGATTTGCATCAATGATTATCACTCATGTGTCGTTCGGATATTTGTAAGGTCGTTACCTTTGTTTCTGATCCTAGACAGAATAAAAGAGAATATGATTATTATCCAAGAGATAATACGAAGGAACGCGGTTCCTTTGTAAGGAAATATATTTTTTTGACAGTTTCTTGTAGAGTTAAGGTAAAAATATATTTTGTTACTTCATGACTGGCATTTAATTTAGTTGTTTCTTGTGTTGACTTTTCGCCAGTTTTCAGGACATGGTCGTCTGCATAATTGGTAGAGAGATGATCCGACCCACGATAATCTACTTGCAAGCTTTCACGAGCATGAGTCTCTGACTCACTAGCTCAATAGATCCCTCTACGACCAGGTGGCTCCGCATTTAATCAATATAAGCTTTGTGGATTAAATAAATATATCTTGACGTTTTTTCTATCAAAAAGAGGAAGAAGTAGATTATGTGGGAACTTTGAAAGAAGTCATGTTCGAGAAAACGTCACCCATGTCCGTTAAGCTTAGTTATCCTAATGTCCTTAGCAACCCATGGTCAATAGGGATCATAATGAGGTATTTCCTAGTCGGTATCAATTTAAACTACATGACAGCTTGCACTGCTACCGTCTAACAAAATGACAGTTTCTGCTTTCCCTGTTCCAGTCACATAGTGTTTTTCACACTGTTTACATGTATGCAGTATTTTCTCAGTTTCCTTAAGTTAAACCCTACCGTACGTTCCAAGGTAACCAAGATATTTGATATCTTCGCTTTCATTTCAATGTACTGTCCTAGCATGAGTCTGGTTTAGAAAAAGTATTAATAATGGAATTCAATTCTATTACGTTTCTTTGTTTGTTTGTTATGGTTTGACGCCATTTTCAGCACAATATAGGCTACAAATGGCGGCCAGTATTAATGGTGGAGGAAGAACCCAGACTAACCCCGGAAAGAACCACCGGCCCACGAGAAGCTACTGGCAAGCTTTCTCACATAACTACATTTGCCGAATCTTAGACTCGAACACACGCAGACAGATGTGAGATGGCAGTGGTCCGTAACGGACAGCACTCTAGACCACTCGGCCACTCGGGGCCCCTTAATTCCATTACGTATTCTCATCAGCTTTTATATGTTCATATTGTACATACGGCAAATACTGAAAATTTATCAAATAGTATACATACAACTTTAAACACAAAATGAAAAGAGGTAATCTAATTCATAAGATTATATTGTTATGGTTTTTTAACTTATTTGTACGTAGCGTAGTTGACCTCTGCAATTGACTTCAACCAAAGTTTTCTCTCAGAATAGTAATGAAATCCATCTTGTTTATTTAAGAAAAAAAGTGTTTTGTTGACCAGGTGTAAAACAAACCTAACATTTACTTTTGTCAGATCGCATGACAATCTAATATTGTAAAATTGTTCAAACGTAGAACCTCCTAATCTGTAAATGTGCATCGTAACTAAATGTTACTGTCTTTAAGCTGGAAATATGTTTTTTTAAGGCTTTGCAATACAAAAAACGTCAAAACTCTAACATCAACAACAAAACCCATTTTCTTACGAGGAATCGATACTCGACGAATATCCTTGCTTGTAAACAAAATGCCCAAATGGCCAATATTAATTAAGAGTATTTAGTACTAGAATTGTCTGGGTAAAAGGTTAGCAGTAACGAGTGCTTCAGATAATAAGTACACAGCTATTAATTGCAATGATGCTAGTGTCACAGCAGAATAAAAATTTATCACTTGTATATATATATATATATATATATATATATATATATATATATATATATATATATATATATATATATATTAGTCATTATTTAAGAGGGGACATTGTTAAATTAATTGCTCTATGTTGATATTCCTCTCATTTATTGCAAGTAAATATTCACCTGAAGGAAAAACCAGGTGTGCTTACTATCACTAAGTTTAAGTCTGTAAAACGTAATAACGTTAAAAAAGTAACTAAGTGATAACTATATGTTAGCAGAAAGACTTATACTAGAACATGTACATAACATGTACGCAAATTTAGCATCTACGTGCTAATATTAATTACCTCATGAAATACGATGTGGCTTGTTAAAATGTCACAGGGTCATATACTTATTCATAATGCTGCGGCTAAGACTTGTATCCATCGAATTCCTTTGTGCATGAAAACTTTTTTCTCATCGACTTGGGAATGAAGTTCAACATTAATTATTTCAAATAACTTCCATTGTAAGTTAGCACATTCATTCGAAAACCGTACAATGCCTTCTGAAATCCACAAAAGAGTACACTCGTTTTATTAACCAACGGCAAGTGTATGAGACAGCTGAAGGAAACGCGATATTAGGTCTTAATCGAATAACCAATCAACACTGTTTAGTTAACGAGATTAAATAGTGTATGAAGTCATGTCATTAAAAAATATTTCGGAAACGAAATTCACCAAACTGTGTCATGCGCAGATTCCCATCTCCGGTCACGCCTAATTTGTAATGAGCCCAGTGACAATCCAGAAGCGTAAAAACGAGAGGGAGGTAGGACGGGCCGGTCGATTCGGGCGCCAGGATCTTTTGGCGCCATAATCCCGAGCGCCAGAGGTCTTGGGGGCAAAAAACCCCTTTGGAACAAAATCTCCCATGGGCGACATTTACTTTAGTACGCCATTGCGACAATCTACTGACTATGTGATAATAAGGTTGAAAATATCCGCCACAAATGATTTTTCATTTTAATTGACTCATAATAATACCTTTATTGTTAATGATTTTATCTTTATTTACCACTCAACTAAATTGCAATAGCTGGTAGAAATAGCAGAAACAAAAATATGTGGGATTTATCGCAGTTTAGCAATTGCTTCTGTAACATTAACATTACTTTCACTATTGAATAAAGTAAAAATATTAAGAACAAAGAAAACAATCTAATTAGGAATTGATGTGTTAGGAGACGCTTAAAATTATTGCAAAAAAACAAACATACACACAATTAATCCACAAAGAATCACAATAATTACTGAATAAATAAATAAATAACTTACCAAGCTGTTTTCGTCTCTTTGTACTAAAATGAGTGACTGTGTGCCATGAAAGATTTTTCTTCGTATCACGCTCATTATATAAGCTGCCATATTGGAAATAATGGTCTATCGCATAGGATATTAAGTTCCGATGGTTTAGATGACCAATGAAATGTATCTTTTTTAAACTGAAATGTATCTTTTTTAAACTGAAATATACAAAGGAGACCATAGTCTGTAGTGGTATCTAACCACTGTTACAGACTCAAATTCTACACGTGTTGATGTCTGTGATATCCAAGATTTGTATTTTTAATCACGATAATTCTCAGTTCTTCTGTAGTTTAACTCCGTTGATAGCAATTAATGTGACTTACGGAGAGCCAGGCTGCATTTAAATGTTTATCTAGTTTTGCGCAAACTGTTTCTCTGATATGGTTTTCGTGATTGCTTCTTTCTGCGGGATCGAGGTTGTAGAATTGGCCCGACGTGCCTCGCCACGTGTCGTAAAAGGCAACTAAGTAGAGGCAACCTGTTTGCCGTGTCGGAGGAGGGAAGGATCCTGGTAGTTGCAACACACTACTTTGGCCTCTACTTCTCTTAGATGGGTGGTCGAGATGGTCCCGGTCTAGACAAATCGGCTGGTCATGCCGAGCCCTAGGAGGTCTTCTGTTTACTTACTCATCTTCTCTTTCTTTCTTGTATCTCTCTTGATACCACCGTTGCCCCTACATTCTTTTTCCTTTAGCTGTCACTTTCCCATGTTTTAGAAGACTTCCTAGAAGGCGGTGGCTCAACGGGTCAATCGGGAGGTAATTTTACCGACCCTAGAAGGAAGCTTCATGGGTTAATTCCAGGTAATTTTATCTAACGAGTATGGCATCTATGTATCCCTGGCACTTGAAAAGTGTCCCCTCGTTGGGCTCCGTGGTGGGTGGGGAGCATGGGTGCTGAAATTTTAATTCTTAATCATGGCAAACACAACAAAAAAGTCAACAATAAACGTACCAAACCACTGTCTAAATCGGATGAAGAAACATGTGGCGTGGAATCATTTCCACGCTTCATGGTTATTCAGTCAAAAGATTATGCTAAACCGCTTTCAGGTTAATCTCCGTTTATTATCGAGAAAACCATTTCGGGCTCTATTTGCACACCAAAATGTGTGAAAAAACTAAAATCGGGTTGTCTTTTTGTAGAGTGTGAGCGAAGGAGGCAAACAGACAATCTCATGAAAATGAAAACATTATTTGATATTCCAGTGACCTCATTCGCCCACACTACACTGAATTCGTCCAAAGGCGTAATGCGATGTCGTGACTTGGCTGGAGTCACCGACACAGATATCATCGAAGGGATGAAACATGAAGGTGTCACTGCAGTGCAAAGAATACGTATTAAAGGTAATAACATTCTACAGGACACCAATACATTTGTAGTCGCCTTTAATAAACCGACAGTCCCAAAAGTGGTCAAGGTTGGGTTTTTATAAGTAAAGGTCGAGATCTACATTCAAAACCCCCTTCGATGCTATAAATGTAAAAAATATGGCCATCACAAAGATCGATGTTCCAGTGCCAAGGTATGTGGCCGATGCGGAGACCACTCTCATCAGGAAGCTGATTGTAGAGCGACTCCGCATTGTGTCATCTGTGGCAAGGAACATCACGCCAGTTCCAAGGATTGTGATAAATGGACACAGGAGAAGGAAATTCAGAGGGTAAAGTTTACCTCGAACATTCCCTACCCAGAGGCCAGAAAACTTGTCCAGGCATAAACATCCCTTCCTGGCCCATCCTTCTCCACAGTCGTAAAACACAATCCTAAAAGCACGAAGGACTCCCAAATGAATCAGCCCGATTCAACCACAAGTACCAATATCCCTAATTATAAGCCACAGAAAAGCACAACATCAACTCAGACAACATTTAATAACAATCCACCACCAAAACAGAAACACAAAGCACAAACAAATAACGGCAAAAGGGGTCAGATGACCCCATTAAACTGTACAACAGGTTTGGAGACGTTGAGAGCATGGATGCAGAAGAAACTGCTCCATGTACTCAAAGTATCTCCAAACCTAGCAAAACTAAATATACTCCCGTTCTTCCTCCAGACAAATAAAAACACATACTTCTTTCGCGAATAGTCTAACCTAGCTCCAGAATTTCCAGCATAACATTATAATGAAGAACACCATCATACAATGGAACTGTCGAGGACTTAAAGCTAACTACAATGATATTCTTCTGCTTTTAAATGAACACGATCCTGCTGTACTATGTCTACAGGAAACATTCCTGAAAGAGACAGATAAAATTACATTTAAAAACTTTTCCCTGTTCAAACCGTATTTTCCAAACGCTGACAGGGCCTTAGGAGGAGTCTCTGTTGTTGTGAACAATAGAGCCCCTCACAGAGTTATTCCTTTAAATACAAATTTACAAGCCATTGCTGTAAGCGTCACTTTGTATCGAGTGATTACATTTTGCTCCATTTACTTGCCACCAAACACTAACTTCGAACAAATGGAATTAGACAATCTTGTTCAACAACTTCCCGCACCCTTCGTTTTACTCAGGGACTTTAATGCCCATAACATTTTATGGGGATCGAATCACATAAACGACAGAGGCCATAAAGAAGAAGATTTCAATTCTAGGTCGTCTTTGAACTCTCGTTCTTCAATGAAACAAGTTTGGGATACTATTCGAAAAATAAATGGAAAGAGGAAACACAATTCTATTAGACACATGAAAACAAACAATATGAAGTTTAGTTCGAAACGTGACATAGCAAATATTATTGTCGATAGTTTCTCAAAAATTCTTCATCGACTAATTATTCAGAAACCTTTCGAAGATTAAAATCTCAAAAAGAAAAGTCACGTTTAAAATTCACATCGAACAACTCGTAAAGCTATAACCAGCTGTTTACTTTATTGGAGCTTAGGGAGGCTTTAGACAAGGCCCATGATACATATGCTGGGCCTGATGAAGTACACTGCCAGTTCTTGAAACACCTCCTAGAATCGTCTCTGTCGTTACTACTGAAAATCATTAATGCTTTATGGACTGCTGGTAATGTACCTAAGAGCTGGAAAGAAGCAACAGTAATACCGATTCCCAAACCAGGCAAAAATATCGAAGATCCTAACAGTCATCGGCCCATTGCACTGACAAGCTGCGTGTGCAAAACAATGGAACGAATGATTAATTTTTGGCTTGTATGGTACTTGGAAAGTAACAATTTAATATCTCCTTTCCAAAGTGGCTTCCGTTCTGGACGCAGTACTAACGATCATCTGGTTAGACTGGAAACATTTATTCGCGATGCATTTATCAAGAAGGATCATTTAGTAGCAGTCTTCTTTGATTTAGAAAAGGCCTATGACTCATCATGGAAGTACGGGATACTAAATGACCTGCACGATCTGGGCCTTAAAGGCCGTCTTCCCTCTTTCATCTCCAGTGTTCTCTCCGACAGAGAATTCAAAAGAAGTGTGGGCTCTACCCTGTCCGATATGCACCAGCAAGAGATGGGTGTGCCCCAAGGCAGTATTTTATCTGTGACGCTTTTTAATATAAAAATCAATAGCATCACCAAGTGTTTAGCTCCCGGTGTGGATTGCTCATTATATGTAGACGATTTTTTAATTTGTTATCGATCAAAGCACATGCATACAATTGAAAGGCAACTCCAACAAAATATCAATAAGATCCGAAATTGGGCCAGTAATAACGGTTTCAAATTTTCTAAATCGAAAACAGTATGCATGCATTTCTGTCAGTTGCGAAGACATCATGATGACCCTAAACTCACGCTGGACGGTACACTTATTCCAGTTGTTGAGGAAACAAAGTTTTTGGGTATTATCTTCGACATAAAACTGACTTTTATACCACACATCAAGAATTTAAAAGCTGAATGCTTAAAAGCAAAAAAAAAAGCAATTGCGCACACTGACTGGGGTGCTGATAAAAAAGTCCTCCTCAATTTGTATAGAACATTTATCCGCTCTATACTAGACTATGGATGCATTGTTTATGGTTCAGCTAGGAAGTCTTATTTGAAAATGCTTGACTCAATTCATCATCAGGGAATAAGACTTGCTCTAGGAGCATTTAAGACATCTCCATGTGAAAGCCTTCTCGCGGAAGCAAATGAATCACCTTTATCGCATCGCAGAGAAATGCTTTCTATACAGTACGCTATTAGGTTAAGATCAAACCCTCTAAACCCTGCTTTTTCGGCTGTTTTTGAACCAAAATACAAACCTTTATATGAAAACAAACCAAATGCCATACCTTCATTTGACATCAGAATATCATGCAGCTTTGACACTATCAAAATTAATCTCCCTACAGTTCAGAACACGTTTGTCTCGGAAACACCACCTTGGCTCCTTAAGCAACCCAAAGTGATTTTTACGTTGCACGATGGGAAAAAATCTGAGACAAATCCTGCCATTTTCAAGAACTCATATCATGAACTCCTCAACGATTTTAAAAACTACACAAAATTTTTTACTGATGGATCAAAAGTTGATGAAAAGGCTGCTGCAGCATTTGTTAGTGGCAAACACATAACCAAAGTGCGCTTGCCAAACGATGCGTCCATATCTTCAGCGGAAATCAGAGCAATATACCTTGCTCTGAAATTTGGCGCACAAAAACTTATTTTAAATAGCATTATCTTCTGTGACTCACTATCCGTGCTTCAGTCTCTTCACAATAGACAACTGTTTAATCCATTGTTAGTAAATATTCTCGTCAAAAACTCTGAACTTAGTGCCTCCTATAATATAGTATATTGTTGGTTACCTAACCATATTGGTATTAGATTTAATGAAGAAGCTGACCGGGCTGCTAAGATGGCTCTATCCCAAGAACCATCGGATTTTAAATTACCGTTTTCAGATTTTAAACCTTCTATCAAAAAGTACCTACGCCAGAAGTGGCAGGCGTCTTGGAATGATGCAGTCAATAATAAACTACATGTCATCAAACCCTCCATGGGAGAACGGACTCCTTCCTACAGAACTATCCGTAGGGAAGAGGGTGTCATTGCAAGAATCAGAATCGGTCATACATACATTACCCACTCCCACATACTAAAAGGTGAAAACCCACCAGAATGCATTTATTGCAATGAACCATTCACTGTTAAACACTTTATGACCGAGTGTTCCGATCTGATAAATACTATAATGTACATAACATGAAAGAACCGTTTGATACTGTACAGATCACTTGCATTTTAGATTTCCTGAAGGAAGTAAATTTTTATTTTAAAATATAACTTGAATGCCATCACCTATAATATTTTTATCTAATGCAAATACAGCCACTTGTTTGCAACATCTTTTCATCCATATACACCATTTACATCTCCCGTTGATTGGGAAACTTCATATTTTACTGTTGCCGACATCTTGCCATTTTGCTTTGAACTGTTTGGTTTTCTATGTCCCTGGTCGATATAAATCCTATTATGATTTTAATCATGTATAAGTAGAAATTACTGTATGGCGCTAAATAGCCTAAGTGTGCTGGTGCGCCGTTAAAACAATAATCAAACAAACAAACAAATCGTGATTGCTAATACTTTTGTCAAGCCAGTTGACTTATTGGAAGTAGAGTAGGAGGACATTATAGCGACAATGGGAATTATCATTACAGCACCCCATATCCACTATAGCGAAAAAATTGATAGCGACAAGGGGGAATTAGCATTGAAAGACCCCCATATCCACTATAGCGACAAGACTTTTAAGTACACCCTGGGTCACTATATCGTCAAGGGAAATTGAATATGGGGCTTTTGGGGTTTCTATAGCGACAATGGAATGGGGGGTTTTGTATAGCATCAGTGCTGAGCAAATGAGTGGGACCTAGTTTGATATAATACAGACAAACATTTCTCTCACCCATGCCACAAAAATCTAACCTTACTTAACCACGCGCTCAGAATTCTACTTTAAAAACAGGAATCCTTGTTGTCTTCTGCTGTGCCTGACGTAGTTGTACTAAAATCAAACAACAACAGCAACAAATATATAACAGAAACATAGTAACTTAAGTTAAATCCATGTTTGAGAACACACCATACAGAAACATTTCGAGAGAGACAAACACAAACGCATTTTATGTCGAGCTCTTTGGTAGTATGCTTGTTCGTTCCAAACAGCATGGTCAGTTTTGTTCTATATGCAGTCCTAGCTCAGTACAATTTTAAATCAGCGTCATTAAATGTTGCTAAAGTAACCTAACTAGTTTTAAATACTTCGTGTGAAACAAAGTATATACTGTTAGCTACATTTAATGATGCTGACCTGAAAATGTACTGTGCTACAGATAGGATAAAATTCTCAGTGCTGGGTGAAATAAAAAATATAATAGAAAACACTGCTCCACCACATAGACTATAGACCTATACACTTCACAGCCTCCCAACTCTCTTAACAACTAAGGAAAACTTAGTAACAGCCAGAAAAGTGTTATATAAAAACATATTTTTTTTCTTCAAATTTTGTTAAGCATCTCCATTTTGCATCGGTTGAATCAAAAATATACCTACAATATTTAATGACAAATAAGACATTTAACATTCAGAAGGAATCATTTATCCGTCAGCACATAATTCCATCAGCAAATTTCACTGTAGCACTTGCCATATTTCCAGGACAGAAAAATAAATCTTCAAAGAATCCGTGAACTTTAAAGTTTAGCACATGGTTATCCGCTAGAGTCCGTTTTTGGAGGGTCTATTTTACATAGAGGCAATTTTACAATCAATATTAAGGACAACACAAGTATGCCACACACAGTTTCACCTCCTCCAAAGAAAAGAATAGTTATATACGATAGTGACACAGATCTCAAATTACCCATGAATGATCTAAAGAAAAATGTTACTCTTCTTTACAGCTTATACTACATATAACTACATTAGAGCTGAGTAGCCAATATCGTTTTATTATTTACAATATAACTTTTCAAAATTAGATTGGATGAAAATAAAACAGTTTCTTGTAATAAATATTAATTATTTATTGTCAATTCAATGTGATTATACCTCATTAGTATGCTCCTTTTAACACATCCCTGTTCATGTCTCCCAATTTATAGATGGTAGGATGACGTCCATGCACTCATCCAGAGACACGAAACAATTCGGTGGTCCAGTTGAGTAAGTAAACTTTGTCAAAAGGGCGTTTGGTTTTGCGGTTAAATGTCAGTGTACTTGAGAGTGTGGCGATGCGTAAAATATTTCCACGTGCGTTCTTTCAAAGTGCATTGGAAACTGTGACATATTGTAGTTTACTTGTTAGTTATAATTAATAACTGTTCCCCTTAGTAGTTGCAAAATTAGATAGGGATAGGAAAGTTATGGACGTGTACCGTGAAGGTGTGTGAATAAAGACTGTTCAAGTAACAACCCGAGACTCCCTCATTTTCCATGACATAGTGTCAGATGTGATCTCCAAAGGATACATAAACTTTTGTAGTGAGTGAAAATGGCGAAATTCCAGGCACCGGAGAGCTTTAACTTTGGGAAGCCAGTGGAGTGGCCGGATTGGAAACAGAGTTTCGCGCGCTTTAGGAATGCCACCAAGTTAAACAAGGAAGATGAGGCAGTTCAAGTAAGTTCACTAATATATGCAATAGGGAAAAAAGCAGAAAAAATATTTAAATCGTTTGAGTTTGCTAACGATGATGATGCCAACAAATACGCCCCAGTTTTGCAGAAATTTTATGATTACTTTGTCCCCAAGACCAATGTGATCCATGAAAGAGCGCGGTTTCACCAACTTATCCAAATACCAGGAGAGTCGGTGGAGGAATTTGTAAGAAAGCTGTATGAAATTGCCGACCATTGTGACTTTGGCGCACAAAAGGATGAAACAAAAAGGGATCGTCTTGTAATTGGAATTCGGGATAAAGAGGTTTCGGAAAAACTACAAATGGAGGCTGACCTCACCTTAGTGAAGGCCATACAAATATCGAGACAGTCAGAACTGGTAATAGGTCAGATACGCGACCAAAGTCAGACGGTCAAAAATTTGGATGAAAGATCTAAACAGAACAAGGCATCAAGCACTAAAAAATGGACGACTAACCGAAATGGACAAAGTCAGTGGCGCAAACTAAATCAGATTGGTCAAACAACAGCATAATAAACCTGTCACAAATGCAACAGGCGGCATGGTATAGGTGAGAGATGTCCTGCTAAAGGAAAACGGTGCAGAAGTTGTAAAAAACTTGACCACTTTGCCATTGTCTGTCGCTCTAAGAAAGTAAATGAGGTCACATTTAATGGAACACCAGCTACAGATTATGTATAATACCAAGAAACATTCTTCCTTGGCTCAGTAACTATGTGTGACGATGATAAGGAGGCATGGTGTGTGATTTTGAACATTTGTGGAGCCCCGGTTCACTTCAAAATAGACACGGGAGCAGACGCAACAGTTATGTCTGAAGCAACATACAACTCTCTTCCAACAAAACCAAAGCTTAGACAATCGGAATCCAGGTTGTGTAGCCCTGGAGGGATTTTGGATTCAAAAGGCGAGTTTATGGCACATACTACATATAAGAAAGTACCATACCAGTATCGGGTATTTGTCATCAAGGGACCACGTGCCAATAATCTCCTTGGTCGTGCAGATGCACACGCGATGGGTCTTGTGAAAAGAGTTGAAGAGATCAACAAAACAGCCTTTGGGCACTTTGGCCTGTTGAAGTGTAAGCCAGTGAAGATCACTCTCCAGGATGATGCCACGCCATACAGTATAGCAGCACCCAGGCGTGTTCCGTTTCCTTTGTTGTCGAAGGTGAAAGAAGAATTGCTCCATATTCAGCAGGAAGGCATCATTGAAGAAGTAACAGAGCCCACAGAATGGTGTGCGCCTATGGTATCAGTCCCTAAGAAAAATGGCAAAGTCAGAATTTGTGTTGACTTGAAGAAGCTCAATGAAGCTGTCAAACGGGGGAGATATATGCTCCCTACTAAAGATGATATATCACCGAAGCTGATAGGCTCCACTGTCTTCTCCAAACTTGATGCAGAAAGCGGATTTTATCAAATACCCTTACATCCAGAAAGTGCAAAACTGACCACCTTTATTACTCCGCTGGGTCGCTTCTGCTTTAAACGAGTTCCATTTGGTATTACGTCGGCTCCAGAGATTTTTCAGAGAAAAATGACAGAGCTGCTGACTGGCTATGAAGGGGCTGAGGCCATTATGGATGATATACTCATTTATGGCAGAACTTTAGAGGAGCATGCTAGACGACTAACTTTAGTACTAGAAAAGCTCAACGGGAGTGGACTGAAGCTCAACAAAGAAAAATGTGAACTGAGGAAGAATAAGCTGGAATTCTTCGGGCACGTGATTAGTTCGGATGGCATACGCCCCAGTCCAGCAAAGGTTGCTGCAGTGAAAGAGCTTCCTGCTCCTTTAAATATCAGTGAGCTTCGTCGCACCATGGGCATGATCAACTACCTTGGTAGATTTCTCCCAGACTTATCTACAATAATGCGACCAATTATGGACCTGCTGAAAACAGACACAGCCTGGTATTGGGGCCCAGACCAGGATTATGCCTTCACGAAAGTCAAGAAGATGCTGACATCCACGCCAGTCTTAGTGTTTTATGACCCTGACAAGTTAACTGTTGTCAGTTCTGATGTCAGCAGTTATTGAATTGGTGGGGCAATATTCCAACAACATGGAGAAAAACTCAAGCCAGTTGCCTTTTGTTCAAGAACACTCAACCCTGCAGAGGTTAAATATGCACAGATAGAGAAGGAGTGCCTTGCATGTGTGTGGGCCTGCGAAAAGTTTTCACGATATCTTGTTAGACTGGACTAGTTCAGATTGCATACAGACCACAAACCTTTAGTGCCATTGATCAACACACATGATTTAGATAAAGCCCCTTTAAGGTGTCAACGACTGTTGATGCGGTTAAGACGCTTCAACGCAAAGGCAGAGTATGTTGCTGGGAAGCTTTTAGTAGTTCCAGACACCCTTTCTCGGAGCCCTCACCTGGACAAGGACGCCACGTATGAAGAGGAAATGGAAGTTTTTATAGAGTCAATGGAGGCATGCAGGCCAATTTCCGATACGAAATTAGAAGAAATAAAAGAAGGTTACAGGAGTGACCACCATCTGCAGACTGCAATGACCTTCACCAGAAATGGATGGCCGGATAAGAAAAATAGTTCTCCCTTAGATGAACAACCATACTTTGCTGTACGCAGTGAACTCTCAGTTCAGAACGACCTATTTCTCTTCAGGGACAGGGTTATTATACCTACAGTCTTAAGGCCCGGAATTCTTGATAACATTCACGAGGGTCATCAGGGATTAGCCAAATGTCGTGAAAGAGCCCAAAGTTGTGTATGGTGGCCAGGAATCACGACACAGATCCAAGACAACATAGAGACATGTGAATTTTGTCAGATCAGAAAGCCAGCACAGAAGAGGGAACCATTGAAGACAACCTCTCTACCAGACAGACCATGGCAGAAAATTGCAATTGATATTTGTGAAGTCAAACAAGAAAGATACCTGGTAGCTATTGACTACTTTTCACGCTATCTGGAGATTATGCATCTAACAAAAATAACCTCTCAGCAAGTAATTGGAAAGCTAAAGAGCACATTTGCACGATGGGGAATCCCAGAAATTGTAGTTTCAGACAATGGGACCCAGTTCACTTCATCAAAATTAAAGGAGTTTGCAGAGAAAGACAACTTCAAACAAGTATTTACCAGTCCTCACTACCCACAAGCGAATGGTGAGGCAGAAAGTGGTGTCAAAATAGCAAAATCTATACTTATGCAGGATGATGTATTCCTTGCCTTGATGGCCTATATAGCCACACCGACGGCTGCGACAGGTGCCAGCCCAGCCCAATTGATGATGGGTCGCCAGATGAGGACCACCTTGCCCATTATTGAAAAGAAGTCAAACCCCAAGTGGCCAAACCTCAAAATCATCAGGCAGAGAAACCTTAAGACAAAACAAAGATATGAATTATTTTACAACCGGCGCTACACTACACGTAATTTGCCAGCTATTACTGAGGGAGACACCGTCAGAATCAAATGGCATGGAAATGATAACAAGTGGTCAACACCAGGCATAGTTATTCAAGCCGACAAAGATCGCAGAAGTTACTTGGTAAAAACTCCCCAAGGGATATACAGGCGCAATCGAATCCATGTTATGCGGATAAAAAGCCCTGAGAATCTACTTCCAGTTGAGACAAATACGTCTACAGACATTGTAACAGAGTGCCCACAGTGTCCTGCCAGAAGTCATTTGGAGTCCAGCACAAAGTCTCTAAATAACATGGAGCCCGTACCACCATCGGATGAATGTACCACCCAGTGTGACCCAGTCCAGCCAACCCCAAGCAAGCCAGCTGTACAAAATGGGCCTAATAGCCCAAACACTCCAGTGCGGACGTTAAGTGGGTGAGTCGTCCGAAAACCAGCCAGATTGAATGATTTTGTTTAAGAAAGTGACTTTTATAAATGTGCCAACGCGTAGTGTAGTATTCGATTTCTGAACTATTGCAATATAATTGGACTTTTAGGTTTCTATAGTATTATATTCTGGACTATCTTGTGAAAGTTTACAGTAACCTATTATATAAATCAATTCCGTTAATTTCTATAAGTGGACATTTCAGATACAAAGACAGTAAATTCACTGTTTACTTACTTAATGTTTTCATATTAATGGAATTGATTCATTGTGTTTCTTATTTACTAATAAGCAAAATCTTATGTTCTGATAATCTTAGAAGAGGGGAGATGTGACATATTGTAGTTTACTTGTTAGTTATAATTAATAACTGCTCCCCTTAGTAGTTGCAACATTAGATAGGGACTGCTCCCTGCCAGGGGGCACCGCGATACAATATAGAAAGTTATGGACGTGTACTGTGAAGGTGTGTGAATAAAGACTGTTCAAGTAACAACCCGAGACGCCCTCATTTTCCATGCCAGAAACGTTATACGATGCTGGCTTTGGTTTCGGGGATATCGGTGGTGAAAAAGTTAATGTCATGTTTTCTTTATTTTTTATGGAAAGCTTAGTTGAGAAATACGGTGCCTTTGTCAGTTTTTAATCAAAGAGGGTGCCGATCGCTTTGTTTTAACATTAGTTGGAGGGCTCGCATTAATTCACTGCTCGATTTGGAAATCAATGGCACCATCCAGGCAAATTTGGAAAAGAAGTCGATGACACAAAACAAATATTTTTAGCCACTATTGTTGGTAATGTCATCCTAAATGAGCAATACATTAAAATACGATATTAAATAACATAATTATCTGCTTTATAGCGTTGATAGTAATTTTGATATCAAGACTAGTGTGATCTTTTCATCCACCATTAATGTTTCGCTTAATTGTAAATAAATCAGGCCCTATTTGAATTTTAGGAATCGATCTGATGAAGGGAAAATCTTGAAATAGTCGTGTAATTGTTTTATCTTTCCCAGACATTAATTTTTTTCTTAAAATACCTTAATATTGTACTTGCTTGCCATCTGAAACTGTTATCATTCACTATTTTGATTTGCATAATCATGTTAAATTTGTTGTAAGCATAATTAACGACCTTAACCTAGATCTGGCTTCTTGTATTTCCTTCATGATTTGCTTGTCTTTAGTAAAATTGGTTGGCGATGGCTTTTCGATAAATAACGTTGACTTTATAACAATAATGATTAGCTTAATTATAGTTTTCAGTGTCAGGTAGACTTCTTTTTCCAATTCCAAATTAAATCTTTGAGAACATAACATAATCCGTGAACAACTCTACTTCGATATTAATTACTTTCAAACATGGATCTTGGCTTAGTCCACGTGCACTTAAACAATCCGGTTGGTGAAGTTAATTGAAATTGGTGCAGACATTTCGAACATTTTTAAAAATAAAAACAAACATGTCACAGTGTCTTCTTTTCTTAGGAATTGTAATGATCATAAGGACAATTTAATCTAGAATTTTTCATAACATCTTTACCGTTCTGGCAATCCACGTTTTTCTATACCTTTGGATTTGGGAGAGATAATTTAGGGCTAGTTGGGATTTACTTCACAATGTTGTATGTTCCTTTTAAAACTCAGTTTGTAAATTAAGGAATTAATTTATTTCTTGATTGTGCGACCCTCTGTGGTATTGCTTCCTTCTGTTACTTAGTTTAAGACAACAGAGTTATGACAATGATATACATTTAGGTGCTAAGCGAATACACTGAAAATAGAGACATGTAGGCACAGCAGGGTTGAGAGAAATTATAGGTAATTGTGAATTATGCTGGAACAATAATATTTATTTGGGAGAAGATTTCTATATTGTTTGTGTTTGTCCATCAAATGGCTATTTAGCAAAAAAATACTGTAATGAAATTTATTATCTCTATCCGCCTGTAGAAAAATATGTATCCTTCAAGAGTCATATTAATATATTAATTATAATAAATCTTTCTCACTTAATCAATTCGGCATTTTGTCTTAGTCTTTAATAACTCATGATTTGTATAATTAGAAGTATTGACTTCATTTATAATATCATGTACTGATTATATGACATTATGTATGTATATTCTTTACAATATTACATTATGTATGTATATTCTTTACAAAATTACATTATGTATGCATATTATTTAACATATGACATTATGTATGTATATTCTTTACAATATGACATTATGTATGTATATTCTTTACAATATGACATTATGTATGTATATTCTTTACAATATGACATTATGCATGCATATTCTTTACAATATGGCATTATGTATATATTACAAAAGTCCATTAATGCTATGTCAATTTGGCTTTTTACTTTAGACAATCTTTGATAACTCAAACGAATTGATTAATATACTTAGCAGAACTTCTTTACAATAACATGTAATGATTATAGGAAATTATAGATGTCTATTCATGAAGAACAATATATTTAACTTCTTTACATTATGACACACTTAATATTCACTTGTGTTTCGTAATGTGCTTTTTTGCCTTAATTAATGAATAAAGTATATATATATATATATATATATATATATATATATATATATATATATATATATATATATATATATATATATATATATATATATATATATATATATATATATATATATATATATATATATATATATATATATATATATATATATATATATATATATATATATATATATAACAGCCCCCATTAATGTAATGTTTATGCCCACTCAGCCTACTGCTACAGACCTTAAAACTATAAAGAAAACGTTTCTTATTGTAAAGATTTTGTGTACAGCTGGATCACTTCTCTCGGCTTAATTTTCAACGGAAGCATCCAGTCACTGACATCGGTTATTATAACTACAATAATTGTACTGTCCTTAAAACAATTAGTGTTTCGCACAATGCTGTGTACTGTCAAAAGAATCAAGTTTAGCATTCGTTTTTGTATTTATTATTGTCTTTAAGCAAACACAATGATAATAATCCCGTTTCGCTTTGTACTCTCGCTATCTACTTCAAACTTCCGTTCATGAGATCAATGAGTGAAATTTCAAAGTGGGACTAAATGTGTTGTAATTTTGATTCAGATTGCTGATAACTGCAATGCTGAGTAAATATAGTGTGACATCCTTCGGCTTCCCGGTTAGCCGAAAGTACAGTACACAATAAAGACTAAGGACTGATGATGACCTCGCTCCACAAACACACACACACACACACACGCGCACGCACAAGTGATATGTACACATGTTATTATTGCTGTGAGGTATTACTTGCTTAAGTAATATTCTTAGAAAAGCGCTGAGGTTTTCTCTTTAAAAACTTTAGCACACTTATGTACATTATGTGAGTACATTGCATTTTGATATCAAAATTGTGGTGGACCTTGCAGAAATGGCCGAATCATTTCACGCATTGAATGTGGCAGCCCTGTACGGGAAAAAATCGGTGTGTGTGTGTGTGTGTGTGTGTGTGGTGTTTTAACAGCATGTCGGAACAGTAATGGCTTTATCGTACCCATTAAAAGTAATGTTCCAAAACTGTCAATATGTAGCTTTTTATTCAAAAGATTGTGAAGACACATTATTTCCAACTAAATATACCTGTAAAGTATTACAAGATGAAACGAAGTTACAAGTGTCAAGATACATAATAAAAGAAATATTATAGTCAAGCGAAACATAAATCGGCAACTAATGCTCCTTTCTCCACCAAATATACAAAAACTACCAAAGAGCAGACTACAGAACTGTGCGTGCGCATGCATGGAAAAAGATTTAGAGATTTCACGTTTCCTTCTTTACAGCCACCCACCCATTGCTGTACTCGTGCAATGTTAGGACTTACAATATATGCATATTATTAGAATGATCCACACGTTTCTTTGTTTTAATAAGTCGTATTACTCATACCATATTCTCTACAAATATAAATATATTCTAATGCTTTGCAGAGTGGTGTCACTATGACCCCCAAACACACTGTATAACCTCAGTGAGAATTAGCAATACTTGGCTATAAAGACTAGAGAAAATGTTGTTTCACAATAGACTCAGATATGATTTTATGGCAGCCTCAAAGGAATTTAATATTATGAGATCATAGTGGCATTGTTTCACCAAGCCAACACCAACGCATAGCGATTCATACTCTACAGGCTAAAGCACAAATCTACTGACAGGAACACATACATTTTGACCAACACATACACTAATACACACAAAGGGCAGGCTATAAAATGAGAGGTGAACTATGACTATCTTCTAAATGAAAACTAAATTGCATATAACTTATATCCCATTGTACGTGAATCTGGATGATACAAGGACTATGGGACTTACCATTAAAATACTGATACACCCCCGTGACGATATAGGGACAATGGAAATTTAACATGAGAAATTTTAACATGAGTGGGACTATAGAGGGACAAAAAAGTATTGGGACTGTCTAGATACAATAGGAATGGAGCAGGTAGGGTGACGTAACGGTACTGATGATTAGCAACAATGTAGCCAGAGCTCATCTCAATCAAACCAAAGAGCGGGGGAAAAAACCTAGAACTCTTGGCGGGAACGGGACTGACGGAACAGAGACAGAGATAACAGAGACAATATACATTATACAAACAGCTATACAACTAACTAAAAACAGTTTAGGCACAAAAGCAAATCGTTTTGAGACATATCTACAACAAACAAGATACAAACAACTATACGACTACAAAGATATTTAGGCAAGAAAACAAATCTTTTAGAGGCATATCTACACCTATACAATCGACTAAAAACACTTTTAGGTAAGATAGGTAATCTCGCGATATAGATATATACGTGGCTCTGAAAATGTACTTTGGTTTCCTCCATTTACTCCAATATTTCTACAATTTCCTCTTTTTGTCAATCATTCGTTTCTTTCTCTTTTTCTCTTTCTCTGTTATCCAATCAGGATATCTCATCGATCTAAATGTATCCCGCACCTTCATTCAGTTTTCATTTAATCTGCTAAAATCCTTTTTCTTTTATGTTTTCATTGTCATTTCTATCTTTACACTACCTGTCTTTTATCTTCTTCAATACTTCCTCCAGCACTTTGTCATTAGATTTTCTGCTTTCTTTAGTTGTTCAAGCCCCCACGTAAAAATATCCCTCCGTCCCATGAAATATTTCTTCCAAAAAACATCTTATTCTCATCACATTATCAAGGGCATCCTTCAAGCTGCCCACTCTTACATACGAAAGTTGAATGAAGCCTCGTAACTTTTCGACTTCATATACCTGGTTTTATTTCAGGCTGGTCTACTTTGACTTGTCACAAAATCTTTGGTAACTGGATACTTCCATTCATGTTGAAGTCTTTTCACCACATAAATGCCTTCCATCATCCAGTACCAAACTGTCCTTTAACTTCTTAAACAACTCTATGGTTATCAGCTTTTATTCTGTGTAGAATGGCGCGAACGACGAACGCTTTGACGTTATATTTGGCAAGAAAGGACATGAAGGAAAACATCTCTTTCACTCACTTCACATATTATATACTATCCACACAGAAGAAGGAGAAAAAACAATCCCATATTATACTATCAATAACCACAATATCTACTATTCACACAGGGGAAGAGAAAAAACCTTTAATATACTATCAAAAAACAGAATATACTATCCACACATGAAAAAGAAAAAAACAATCACAATTATACTATCAACACAGAAATGAGGAGCAAAAACAAACCAAAATATACTATCCACACACGAGAAGGAGAAAAAAACAAACCTTTAATATACTACCCACGAAATCAAAATATACTACCAACACAGATGTGAGGAGCAAAATCAAACCAAAATATACGATCCACACACGGGAAGGTAAAATAATCACACTCTACTATCCACACAAACGTACGTCAGCACACACACACACACACACACACACACACACACACACACACACACACACAAACACTCCAGTCATTGTTCAAGTCAACTGTAGCTGCTGGGAGTGCGGAAGGAGCTTGTTTTGCCTCATCTTCCCAAACTCCGGTTTGCGAAACCTTGAAGACTTCCATCTGTCTTCGCGTGTGCCAGACCTGTGGATGCTGTGGTTCTCGTGCTTGCTCTCGCAATTCCTCCCAGTTTTCCGTCGATGTGGTACTAGTACTGCCATTGAAGGTTTACTCAGCATTGGCTTCGTTTACGTATTTATTATTTTATTTAAGCTAACATAATTATAAACATACATACAGATTGTGAGTCCTGTTGATCATGTGTATTGACTCCATGTGGCCTGATCAATAACACACTTATTAATTGCAGGTAAATTGATACTATTCCAACTGAAATAATTTGCTGTGCTGTCAGAGATCCAGAAACTAATTGTTACAGTGGGAGATTGTGTACAGAAACTGAGTGCAACGGTAAACTTTCCAATAAAATGGTTTACATAACAGGTCCAAGACTACATTTTAAGTTTATTATGACCTCTTGTACCTATCATGTGAATTTATTTCGGTACGTATTTCAAATGCCTCCATCGCAGCCTTTGAAAATCTATGACAGATACATCTTAAATTTACTGTATTTCAAATTAGTGTTGGTTATTTTGAATATATTTTGACAAAGCAACATTGTTTTCTTTTCTTTGAAATATGATTTGTCATACATTTCAAATATTTAAAACTTAAAAAATAATATTTAAAAGAACACCTATACAAAGAACACATATTAACATTTTGAGGCTAAGTGGCACAAAACTGATCATTCAACATGTTTATCATGCATTCTTCTTAAAAGCCGTACATAAATGCAGATGAAGACTCAAGTAGGCTTGACAAGATGGTATCCTATACAGCCTAAGTTACTTGCATGGAAGTTTCTCAATCTACCATAGCAGCTGCATTGTATTGGGATCTTTTCTCACTAGCCGATTAGTATAAAGTTTTCTCTCTTTATTTTAGTCGACATATTTGACAAATATTTGTGATGAATGTTTTATGTTTAAAACAAACCTTAGCATCTTGTCCTACTTGGAATGTACAAGAAAATCTAGATCACGGATTGAAAACTATGTCACTAAGTAATTTTGCCATTGCTCATAACTTTCTCACATTTGGTTTACATATGTTTCTTTTTCTTTGTATAGCCTTTTAAAATATCTACATTATGATCAAAACAACATCAGTGTATGTCTTATCCTTGTAGATACAAGAATTTAAAGTTGAATAATTGTTAAGATTTTGTCCAATTTTGGGACCATACTTAAAATTACATACTTTCTAAACTTTGTCAAGATCAAATGCAAAATCTTACACCTGTACAACCAGAAAAACTTGGAGATGACCCCAGCTTGCTGCTTTTCAAGATATCATGGGATTCGGACACATCAATATTTTTTTTAAAAGTTCGGTTAATATGATAATTGGGCTTTTTATAACAAGTTATTGAACTCTAAGAAAGTTGATCTTTTAAACATTGAAAAAATTTTCAAAGCTCATGTATAAGTGTTTAACATTTAAGAGACATTATGTTTTTATTTGTAATAGTTGAATGCTGTCTGAAGCCAATAAGTGGTTCCAATGTTCTTTGCTGTTTTTATATTTTTGTCTATGTTATGCATAATCTGGCACTTCATAATGTCGGGCTAAAGCCAACTTTTTTTCCAAGTTCTAACCATAAATTAATCGCTTGAAATGGTCATGACTTTCTTAGATTTTCACTCACTCACTTGAGTCTTGCATATAAATTTCAAGATTTTCAAGCTCTCGTGTTCTTACTGGTAATTATTTGTCCATTGAAATTCTTTGTTTGCATTTCATGATCTCTCTCAAGTTATTTAGTTGTCTAAATTCACGTCCCAATCTAATTGAATGACTTAAAATAGAAACAAATGTTCAATGGGTTATCCTTGTTGAAGCATCATATGCAATATTGCACTGTGGTCAGTTTTGAAAACTCATTAAGAAAAAAACAGATTTTGAATGATGATGTGGAATTCATGCCAAGGTAACAATTTTTAAAGTGATGAATATTGGCAGACTTTTTACTTGTTTCATATTGTGAGACTTTATACCAAAAGAAATCAGTATTTCCTGGGGGGGGGGGGGGGGGTAAAAATCTCCTCGGTGTTGGAAGTGGGTATCAAATTAAATAAATTGCGGATTTCTGATGCACAAATCAAATGAGGATTTAGGAAAACACTGCATATTGGTCACCACTTTTCATAATGGATATGTTTTCTGAATAAAGGCATTCCTGATTACTTTATAGAATATACATATGTGCAACATGAGATGGTTAGAAACTGCTGAGATGTGAAACTGACACCTGGGGAGCAGATTGACAAAGAACACCATCTGTAGACTTTTCTCTTGAAACAAAGGAAGCAATTTGAAAATGTTTTCATGATGATAAGTAAATAGATCCATTCTATGACCAGCTCTAAACTGCCAGGCCAGACACCCAGGAAGGATATTATAGTTATACAAGGATAATGTAAAGCCAAGGTAGAAAAGACACATGGGCAGACTGGCAAGAAATGTTAGGTCCAGACTGTAATGAACAGACCAGTAAGAGAGGACTGAAACTCCTAGACTTCACCACCTACTAAATCCTAGAGCAAACAAATATCCTTGGCCCCCATTAACCATCAAGAAGATGAACATGGCATAATCCAGAATAAAAATATCACAACCAGATTGACGTCTTGGTGAGGAAATGCTTCCAGTCATTAGTATCAGCATTGTCACAACATATAACTTATCATTAGCTGTCATACGAATAAAGCATCACACCTCGTGCCACTCACAATTCTGGTCCAGAAGAAATAAACTCGGAATCTTTGATCACCATGTTCAACATGGCAGTAATAAAGAGATCCTTGGCAAGTATCATATGATAAAGGAGCTATGGGTCACAGCAGATATCATATACCATTGTGATGCATGGAATAAAATGAGATGGATATGGTGAGATTTTAATGAAGCAGGAGAAATTGTGTACAATAACAATAGGATACAAGAGCAAAGGAAAGCTGGTTAGAGGACCAATGTAAGGAAATCAAGAAAACCCTGAACTGGAATTTATACAGGCCAGCATTTTGTCGACTATGGTAGATATGGTCTACATCTTGAGTTACATATATTTTATCCAAATTCCTAGGTCCTAGTAAATTTCCATTCCAGAGTCTATATCTTGAATATACTTAGCTAGAAGTACTAAATAAGTTTATCGAATCCAAAGAACTAAAACTAATTTGATTCCTTTAGAGTTTCCATGATACTTTAAAAAAAGTATTGAATAAGTTTCCAAGTCCGGTATGTATGTATGTGTGTGTGTGCGTGTGTGTGTGTGTGTGTGTGTGTGTGTGTGTGTGTGTGTGTGTGTGTATGTATGTATGTATGTTGAGATGTTTGTATGAATATATATAGTTCTTTACTGCATCTCAGCACGAAATTGACTATACAGTGACAACATATGATTAAATTTAAAGATGAAAACTTGAATCTAAAAAATTTCGAGGATAAAGCCTTCCAGAGATTTATAACTCGATAGCAAAAACATAATACGATGCATAAAGAAAGATCCGTACTGAATGGATTGATGGAGCGATAACTAACAGCAAACAGAAATCCTCTATTTAATATCATACATGTATATAGAAATAAAGCTCACGATATATATATATATATATATATATATATATATATATATATATATATATATATATATATATATATATATACAGATTGATGGAGTGTTAACTCAACGAAAGAAAGAAAAGAATACATACAGAAAGATCAATATGTTGATAGAGAGAGAAATAAATACAAGGAAGGACAGACATAGATAAACAGAAGAAGAAAGAAAACAAATCAATATGTTGATGGATAGATGGAGAGATAAATGCAAGGAAGGACCGACAAAGATAAACAGAAGTCCAAGGAACAGAAATCAATATATTGATTGTTTAACTAAATATAGCCAAGGGGAAATTTAACAAGGTAACTTTTCTACATCCTATAAAACCTGCTTTAGCAAGTTGCATAAAACTGACAAAACACTGAATGTCACTGCCAAGGGAGAGTTTTAAAGTTTTCCTGTCAAGGAAAAGTTAACAAATGTTCCTGCCAAGGCTGTGTGTTTCGTTGTTTCAGTCAAGCATATTTTTTTACCTTTCCTGCCAAGTCAGGGCTTTAAGATGCTCCTGCCAAGGCAGCATATTTTATTATTCCTGCCAAGGCTCAGCATTTTCTTTGTTTTTCTCAGCCTTGTTTTAGATATTTACTGCCAAGGCTGGGTTTTAGGTTTTCATATAAATTATATAAAAGAACAAAAATACAGTTTGCAATCATGTCATTTTATTTTCAGCACAAATCACAACTTGTCTGTGAAATAAACATGTAAACTTTTGTATGAATATATACACAAACACAAATAATATTTTACTTTACTGTACAGTTCTTTTACTGGCATGTGAATTTAAATATAAATTCCATATTATCATGAATGTGGGCATATGCAATTATCATGAATGTGGGTATATGCAGTTATCCTGAATGCGGGTATATGCAATTATTATTAGTGTGGGTATCTGCAATTATCATGAATGTGGATATCTACAATTATGAATGTGGGTATATGACGGTATGTCTAGCATATTTATACAACCAACTATAACAATAACACTGACCTGTTATTATCTAGCATATTTCTAAATATTCTATTTAACTATACCCATGAACTGCCATTATGACTAGCATATTTCTAAACACTATTTAACTATAATCCTGAACTGCCATTATGTCTAGCATATTTCTAAACACTATTTAACTATAATCCTGAACTGCCATTATGTCTAGCATATTTATAAACACTATTTAACTATAATCCTGAACTGCCATTATGTCTAGCATATTTCTAAACACCATTTAACTATACCCATGAACTGTCATTATGTCTAGCATATTTATATACACTCTATTTAACTATACCCATGAACTGTCATTATGTCTAGCATATTTCTAAACACTATTTAACTATAATCCTGAACTGCCATTATGTCTAGCATATTTCTAAACACCATTTAACTATAACACTGAACTGCCATTATGTCTAGGATATTTCTAAACACTATTTAACTATAACACTGAACTGCCATTATGTCTAGCATATTTCTAAACACCATTTAACTATACCCATGAACTGTCATTATGTCTAGCATATTTATATACACTCTATTTAACTATACCCATGAACTGTCATTATGTCTAGCATATTTATATACACTCTATTTAACTATACCCATGAACTGTCATTATGTCTAGCATATTTATATACACTCTATTTAACTGTAGCCATTAACTGCCATTATGTCTAGCATATTTCAAAACACTAAGTATAATCCTGAACTGCCAGAGTATGTCTAGCCTATTTCTATACACTTTATATAACACAGCAACTATAACAAATAAGTATTGATATTGTCAGTTCATTCCAATCAAGCAGATAATGTTAGGGATCTTATACACACAGTTCATTCCAAAATGAACAATCAATCACATAAAGTTAGGCACACAGTTCATTCTAAACTGAATAATCAAACACATTAAGTTAGGTATTATATGCACACAGTTCATTCTAAACTGCATAACCAAACACATAAAGTTAGGGATTATATACACACAGATCATTCCAAACTGAATAATCAAACACAAAGTCTCAGCTGTTCTCATTGTCCTTTCAATGCTGCAAGCAAATGTACATTTTGATTAGCTTTACTGAGACTATTTCTTCAGCTAAAAGGTAGGTATATTTGTGACTCGCATACTTAAGATTCTTTTCAGTTTAATGGTATACATGATAATGATTTAATTTTGCTGGCATATATGTTTTGTCAAATGGAGTTTATAAATGTCTTTACTGTGATGGGGTAATAATTCAACACACATAAATGCCTGATTTTGTAAGGGACTCTTTCTTTACTGTGATGGTAATAATTCAACACACGTCAATGCCTGATTTTGTAAGGGACTCTTTCTTTAAATGTGTTTACATTATGACTTGGTTTTTCTTCAGACTGCTCCTTGTATTGAGATACATCCATGATTAAGATTCACTTGCTGATGACTTTTATTTGACTCCAGTGCTTTTAGTCTTTTTTGTCACATTCTGTAAATAATTCTTAACTGATTCTATCATGTCAAACCATGTCTTGAGTATACCTAAAAAGGATCCTGCATGTCTTCCAACTATCAGAATGCTGTGAATTTCATACAATATCTTGGCCTCAAAAGCCGTGTGCCTACTTGTATTGAGGTACATCCATGTTTATGACTCTTTATTTTCAGACTGCACCTTTTTCTGGGGGCATTCATATTTATGACTCACTTGCTGATGACTTTTCCCTTGACTCCAGTGCTTGTGATCTTGTTGTCACATTCTGTAATACACCCTCAACAGTTTCTATCTTGCCAAGCCATGTTTTGAGTATATCTAGGTAAGATCCAGCAGGGATTCCAGCTATCTGAATGCGCTGAATTTCCTGCAGTATCTTAGCCTCAGAAGCAGCGTCCATGCATTGTTGACTGAGAGTTGTCAATATTGAGTTGATGTCATTCCAATAAGTCTGGAAGTCATTGGTACTAATCTGACATGACTTGGCATGACCATACAGTTTGTTTCTCTCTTCTCGTAATCATTTGATCATGTCCTTTTCTTGCTGACTCAGAGATGGCACAATGTTCTGAAAGATCGCAGACAGCAAGGTGATGTCATAGTCAACTAGGTTTGTATCATCACCATTTGGTGGAAACATGATATCCATCTGGGATTGGTAGAATACCCTTCTAATACCGATGATCATATCCATGTGTTTGGCCAGATATTGGCCCAGAGTGCAGGTGTAGGTGACTGTGTGATGACACAAAAGTTGTCTTAGTACCCTGGATCCGACATCAGCTAGAAGATATGCAATGCACATGAACCTGTCAGTGTCACTGGTTTTTGGTGATGACATGGCAATAGCAGATGCTGAAAAACAAATAATTGTAGAAAACAAAACTCAGTACATAGAAACATGTTCTGAAATTAAACACATCTCTCTTATTATGCATAAATGCTATCACAAAGACTTGGAGTTGTTCTAAATGTACTGACACTATGTATTTTACATAAAATCACTATTATAAAGAACTGGCTTATTTCCATTTTGATGGGGTTAGGAAGGGCTGGAGATTTGAGTTGAAAATCCACACACACACATACACAATCCAGGTTTGGTTAAAATCATGCCAAACCTATGGCTCCCACAGTCGAAGTAAGCTCAGTAAATTAGATAAAATTAGATACAAAATCACCTAATTAATAAATAGAAGAATAATACATGATACATCTTTCAATTTCAATTAAAAGAACTGTTATAACTGTATTATATATTTTCCATAACTAAACTGAGTATAATTGTATAATACATCTTTCCATATCAACAAAACTGATTACAATTGTTATATACATTTCAATATCATCTAAGCTGATTATAATTGTATTGTTACTTTGTGTTTCGCACAATGCTGTGTATTGTCAAACCATTCGTTTACGTATTGATTATTGTATTTAAGCAAACACAATAATCATGTTTCCCTTTGCACTCTCGCTATCTACTTTAAACTTCCGTTCATGAGATGAATCAGTGAAATTTCAAATGTGTTTTAACTTTGATTCAGATTGTTCAATGCTGGGTAATATAGTGTGACATCCATCGGCTTCCCGGTTAGCCGAAAATACAGTACACAATAAAGACTAAGGACTGACGATGACCCCACTCCACACACACACACACAAACACACACACACACACACGCACACACACACACGTAACATGTACACAATTTCTTTTTGCTGTGAGGTATTACCTGCTTAAGTAATATTCTTAGAAAATCGCTGAGGTTTTCTCTTTAAATACCTTAGCACACTTTTGTACATTATGTGAGTACATTGCATTTTGATATCAAAATTGTGGTGGACCTTGCAGAAATGGCCGAATCATTTCACGCATTGAATGTGGCAGCCCTGTACAGGAAAAAATCTGTCTGTGTGTGCGTGTGTGTGTGTGTGTGTGTGTGTGTGCGTGTGTGTGTCTGTTGTAACAGCATGTCGGAACAGTAGTGGCTTTATCGTATTCATTAAAAGTAATGTTCCAAAACTATAAATATGAATCTTTTCACTCAAACGATTGTGAAGACACATTATTTCCAAATAAATATATCTGTAAAGTATCACAAGATGAATCGAAGTTACAAGTGTCAAGATACATAATAAAAGAAATATTCAAGCGCCACAAAAATCGGAAACTAGTGCTCCTTTTTCCACCAAATATACAAAAACTACCAAAGAGCAGACCACAGAACTGTGCATGCGCATATATGGAAAGAAAGATAGAGATTTCACATTCCCTTCTTTACAACTACCCACCCATTGCTGTACTCGTGCACTGTTAGGACTTACAATATATGCATATTATTAGAATGATGCACAAGTTTCTTTGTTTTAATAAGTCGTATTACTCATACCATATTCTCTACATATATAATATATTATAATCCTTTGCAGAGTGGTAGTAGTAATGTGTCACTATGACCCCCAAACACACTGTATAACCTGAGTGAAAATCAGCAATACTTGGCTATAAAGACTAGAGAAAATCTTGTTTCACAATAGACTCAGATATGACTTTATGGACGCCTCAAAGGAATTTAATATTATGAGATCATAATGGCATTGTTTCACCAGGCCAACACCAACGCAAACCGATTCATACTCTACAGGCTAAAGCACAAATCTACTGACAGGAACACATAGATTTCGTCCAACACATATACTAATACACACAAAGGGCAGGCTATAAAATGAGGTGGTGAACTATGAAATCTTCTAAATGAAAACTAAATTGCATATAACTTATATCCCAGGAGTGAATCTGGATGATACAGGGACTATGGGACTTACCATTAAAATACCCCCCCCCCCCGTGACGATATAGGGACGATGGGAATTTAACATGGGAAATTTTAACAAGAGTCGGACTATAGAGGGACTAAACAGTATTTGGACTGTCTAGATACAATAGGAATGTAGCAGGTAAGGTGACGTAACGATACTGACGATTAGCAACAATGTAGCTAGAGCTGATCTCAATGAAACCGAAGAGCGGGAGGAAAAACCTAGAACTCTTGGTGGGAACGGGACTGACGGAACAGAGACAGAGATAACAGAGACAATATACATTATACAAACAGCTATACAACTAACTAAAAACAGTTTAGGCACAAAAGCAAATCTTTTAGAGACATATCTACAACAAATAACATACAAACAACTATACAACTAAACAAATATTTAGGCAAGAAAACAAATCTTTTAGAGGCATATCTACAGCTATACAATCGATTGAAAACACTTTTAGGAAAGAAAGCTAATCTCTCGATATAGATATATAAGTCCTTTGGTTTCTTCTATATTCTCCAATTTTTCCACCATTCCCTAATTTTGTCAATCATTCCTTTCTTCTTCTTTTTCTCTTTCTCTGGTATCCAATCAAGATATCCCATCGATGTAAATGTATAACGCACCTTCATCCAGTTTTCATTTTATCTGCTAAACTTCTCTTTTTCTTTTGTGTTTTCATTGTCATTTCTATCTTTACACTACCTGTCTTTTATCTTCTGCAATACTTCCTCCAGAGCTTTGTCATTAGTTTTTCTGCTTTCTTTAGTTGTTCAAGCCCCCACGTAAAAATATCCCTGCGTCCCATGAAATATTTCTTCCAAAAAACATCTTATTCTCATCACATTATCAAGGGCATCCTTCAAGCTGCCCACTCTTACATACGAAAGTTGAATGAATCCTCGTAACTTTTCGACTTTCTTTTCTACCATTCCCTGGACCCGATACCTGGCTTATTTCAGGCTGGTCTACTTTGACTTGTCACAAAGTCTTTGGTAACTGGATACTTCCATTCATTTTGTAGTTTTTCCACCACATAAATGCTGTCTACCATCCAGTACCAACTGTCCTTTAACTTGTTAAACAACTCTATGGTTATCAGCTTTTATTCTGTGTAGAATGGCGCAAACGACGAACGCTTTGACGTTATTTTTGGCAAGAAAGGACATGAAGGAAAATAGCTCTTACACTTACTTCACATATTATCTACTATCCACACAGAAGAAGGAGAAATAACAATCCCATATTATATTATCAATAACCACAATATCTACTATTTACACAGGGGAAGAAAAAAAAACTTTAATATACTATCAAAAAAACTCAGAATATACTATCCACACATGAAAAAGAAAAAACAATCACAATTATACTATCAACACAGAAATGAGGAGAAAAACAAATGAAAATTTACTATGCACACACGAGAAGGAGAAAAAACAAACCCTTAATATACTATCCACGAAACCAAAATATACGATCCACACACGGGAAGGTAAAATAATCACACTCTACTATCCACACAAACGTACGTGAACTCATACACACACACACACACACACACACACACACACACACACACACACATGAGTACGTAACCAGCATTAGGGCGATACATGTCACAGAGCAGAATTAGGGTGACAGAATTACATCATGTTGTGTTATTAAACTGCAGCACGTATTTGTATATTATGAATTCATCAAAATAATTTATAATTCCGACTATCAAGATTAAATATTCATCTTTAAAACAGAAAATAATATTTACAAATGAAAACACACATGTGTCGCCTTAATACCGTGTCGCCTTAATGTCATCACACAACTGCGATGGTCACAACATCCTTATGGCGACAGACTCTTCACACACATATTTTGTCTAGTTCAGCATTAAGGCGATTTTTTTTCTAAACGCAATATTGTTATCCCAAACAAAATATTAAACTAAAATTATATATTACGATGATCAGATTAATAAATATATGCCTTTTACAACTGTAATACGATGTTTATCCGCATCGCTATGGTGTTATAATCTTCACACACATATTCTGTCTAATCCAGTATTAAGCCGACAGTATTTGTAACTGTCCTATTGTTATACCAAACAAAACAAAGGAATACAATTACAGTATATTTTCAGATTATGAAAATCATAAATATATACCTTTAAAACTTAACGTCTGCTCATCCATTTCCAAACGTATTTACTTTTATAATTTTTTAAATGTCATAGGCAGTTAATACACTATAAGACCGAAGCTGCACTATTGTTTTCAAGCCACAATCTTTTTTTAATTCCTTCTAAAAGTGTGTATTCATAAATGTTTTTGTACCAATGAGTAGATGAAAACAATCCCCCTCCCATCCCATATATTGAAGTGTCGTCAATTGGAAATTTGCTTCAAATGAGTTAATAACCGGCATGTTTAATAGGGTTGATACAAATATATTGTAGTGCAATATGTCCATTAATCACTAAAAGCAATCCAATGTACTTATTTCATGTTCGAAAAGTTTGCACCAATATTTATCACAGGCTGAATTAGCACATTTCTTGCAGCATCCCGCGTGATAATGAAAAGTGTCTACCGTTTATGAGCTGTATGTGTTTGTGTACATTCACATAGAAAATATAGCCAGAACTCATACTTCTCCAACTCATTGCAAGTTACAACAGCACTTAAAAAGGTGAACAAAACAAAATTTAAAAAAAAAATAGCATGTCTATTGTTGAATTTTAACTCAATTCGATAATATGAGTAATGCCATATATACGTATAGACCACTAACGTGTTTTTAAAGGGTGGTCTAGCGCTTTCCGTTACGGATTACTGCAGTCTCACCTCTGCGTGGGTTCGGGTCTAAGACACGGCTAATGTAGTTATGTGAGAAGGCTTGCCAGTAGCTTCTCGTGGGTCGGTGGTTCTTTCCGGGGTTTTTCCCCATATTCTTCCTCCAATAATACTGGCCGCCATGTATAGCCTATTGCGTGCTGAAAAATGGCGTTAGACCCTAAAAAAAAAACACCACACAAACTTGTTTACATATAGAATATATAAATTTCTTGATCAAAATACTCTCAATATATATATATATATATATATATATATATATATATATATATATATATATATATATATATATATATATATATATATATATATATATATATACATATATATATATATATATATATATATATATATATTGACGAGCAGTAAAAATTCGTATTCCAATAGGGTGAATTATCAAGATTATTACGGTCTATAGTAAAATAAAGATATTTTCTTGGTACAAGTGAATAAAATATATATTTCATTAGGTGTATTTTAACAATTTACGAAGTTGAAAGTTCATTTCATATTGAATATCGATTGTTTAAAACTCTTTTAATTTTCAGGTCAGTATTATTAAATGCATCTAACAGTTACCAATTCGTGTCACACAAAGTGCTTAAGACGAATTAGGTACTTTTAGTTACATTTAAATTTAAAATTTGCCGAGTTACAGATACAAAAAATTCGCTCTGATGAGCGAACTATGAGTTTTTCACCGGCGATATTAAATATATCGTTTATTTACTTATTCATTCAGACCAAGCACATTTTATTTTAATTTTATGCTCAGATGTATTGACTAGAAATCTTATAAGATTGATAGTAGATTTCTTACTGTGTCCCATGAGCAGCACAGTTGGAGGGGCCTGGGGGTTGGGTTGGCCGAACTTTGGAAGAGGGTGCAAAGATTCACTCCCATAAGACCCAATTATATATCTGGGCCCTGGTTGATTTATTATTTACCCAAATCCTCCTTTGCAAGATCTAGCTGCTGTTTTGAACTCCATCTGGGCTAGACCCATAAGTGGATTGGGCGGAGAGCTAGGACTAGAACTGGTGGGTCAGCTGACCAGCAGCAGAGAGGGTGAATCAGACAACTTTTAGCGAAAAATCGATTTTAACCGTCAAAACAACAAATAGACCCTTCCTACGAATTTTCAACAAAAAAAATAAAGTCTCCATTTGCCAAATCTCCATTAGTGATTTTTGTCTGAAACACGATCTTGCAGGAGGCTTCGAAATGAGTAAATAACACGATGGACACTCACCTCTATTATTTCAACCGAATATTTTATCAAGTCCGATACGATATCGTGTCCGAGGGTCTTAGGACTTTACAAACAGACTGATTTGTAAAACCTCACCTTGTAAATCAATCAGATTATTAGACTGGTCAGTGAGTTTAAAATTGATTCTGGTTAATGAATCATTATGACACCGCATATAGACTGGATTAACCGGAGACTCAATAATTAGAAATCATGGAGGAGCTGTTGGTGCAAATGAATACAGAATATATCCCTGCTGAGCTTGATTTGATCGTTCTAGATTTATTTGATAGCTTCCTTCGATAACATCACATACTAAATTCAATGCAATCAACGATGAAATATTCACATTTTGAGGAGCGATATGCCTGCCGCCACCGTCTGGGTCATTATTATGTGTCAAGATAGTTGTTTGTGGTTTTTGTTGCTTTTTTCCACGCATCATGAATTTTTTTAAAACCAATATCGATGGCATCATTGAGAAGTTTTTTAGTTCTGGTTCGTTATATCCTGGTAGATCGAATTTGGTAATATCTTCTTCGCGTATATTATAATTTCTTGTAAATTCTATTTTCGTACTAAGATTTCTGTCAAGGAATACCTCTTGAATGATAGACACATTGAAATCATACATGTCACTGATGATTTCGTTACATGTTTCTACGACGCTGATAAATTCATCTCGGGTGAGAGAGCCGGATTTAAGAGATATTAACAACAGTGAAAAATCATTATTCATTGCTGTGAAGTTTTCAGTGATTTTATCCTGTCGAGTTATGTAGTATTTACCCCCTGTATCCATCTTTTCAGTGAACAAATTCAATTTGTCATAATCGCTATAACTCTTTATTGGATTATCTGATTTTCTACTGTCGGTGATATAATCAGATTTTTGTGGTTCAGGTGGTAAATTAACGGGTTCTCGTTGATTTGGGATTTCAGGCCATCCTAGGACGGTTCTAATAGAACTCTGATAGATATCTACGACATACTCAGGCGAATTTATTTCAATTGTAGATGATAGCGTCGGTTCATGAACCGTTATAGCTATTTTTGATTCTTTTCCAGTAATCGATTTTATTCTACGTTGCAATTCAGCATTGATTTGTTCAATTTGGTATGATCCGGTTGGTATGGAAACAACGTTCCAGTCTGGGATACCGTCGTCTTTATTCTTATACGAGAATACCAGTGAATTATTGGGTTGTTGACGACCAAATGATTTTGATCTGATATTAGGCCAACTGTGATACACTCGTAATTTTGCTAACGCGATTTCCTTCACGGGGACTGGGGAAGGGAAATTCACACTGAATTCAGGATTCGTTGAGGTTATTGAGATCATGCTTGTTTGTACTGGGTTTGTGTTCTCCACTATTTGTTGATGTAATTCCATCGGTGTTGTCATCGTTAGTATAATGTTGTTGTCGCTCTAATTTTGATATCGCGGAATCATAAATACTGACTATCGCTGAGAACTCACTATCTGATATAAATGTATCATCGAGTGACGACGATATCATCGAGGATAATTGCGAGTATGCGGTTGATACAACATGAAATTGAATTAAATAATCTTGCAGTTTACTCTGGCTGCATGATGATATTTTTTTTGTTATTCCGGTTGATATACCCGCGATTGTAGCCGCCGCAGAAATGCAAATTGGAACTACGACCGGGGCAATCATTGTAACCGATGCAAGTATTATTCCGGCGCCAGCGAGAACGCCTTACACCGAGTACATGGTAACATCAACTGCGGTGATTCTTCGTCGGTATTTTTTTATTTTTATTTGATACTCCTCGGCGAGGGTTTTGGGTCTAGTTTGAAATTCTCTGACTTGATCATAGCGATATTGCGATGATGAAATCATTATATTTTTAAATCAGTTTACGATTTCATTTGAAACCGTTATTTACTTAAATCTGCTACGAATTCCACATACCACGTTGTTGAAACCCTAACCAATTTTTTATCAGTAGATGTTATCGTGAACTTTTCAGTTGTATCCTTGTCGATGATCATTGAAATCGTATTGTTGACCCCAGATGAACTCGACGATGAAATATTAAATTGAGTCGTTGTCACTAGTGTTAATCGATAAATACCCTTGACGGTTGCAGTGATATCTAATTTGTTGTTTGAAGGTGTCCACGCAAATGATCCGTGCTGGATCGTGTATACTACGTTGTTGGTTTTCTCATGAGGAATTTTTGTTTTTTCAATGATTGTTATCATCCTCGAAAAATCATTTCTGATTGCTTCGATGAAGTTTTTTGTCTCATCGATGGATTTTTTAATATCAGGGAGTTTTATTTCAATTTTATCCAACGGGGTTCCAATAAATTTATTCACGATAATTCTACGAAAATTTGAAAACTGTTTTCCGTGTTCTTCAGTTTTAGATTGAAGTGTTGCTAGTTCTAACACAGAATTTTTTAACTCATCGTTGAGAGTTTTTAATCTATCTGTAATCGTCGAAAAACGTACACCCGGTTTGAGTTTACCCTGATCGAAAAATAACGCGATATTATCCTCGATTGCGTTTCGTTGTTTAACCAAAATATCATCCAACGACACATTACTAGTTTTCAATTTACCCTGACGATCTTGAAATACAACTATTTCATTAGGATAAACACTTGCTAAGTTCAACGTCTCAGCTATTTCATCTTCGATTATTTTTTTTTATATCCTTGATAGAATCAAGGGTTGCAGACATTCCTGCAATGCCGTTGGCACCGGGTTTCAAAGACCTCCCCCAAATATCAATCATGATATTTTATACATCTTTCTCTAAAATCGTTTCGATTTCCAGCGATTACTGGTGTATTCATTTATGACAACATGTGGTGGTTTTCCCATTGGGTTACCCAAGGAGTTAGAAATAGCGTCAAGGACATTTAATACTTCGCTGCCGCATATTGGTGGGTCATTCATTTGTTGTGTTGGTAGCGTAGAATACCAAGTCTTCATTGGAAAAGTTTTTAAGCGGTTTATATAACGCATAAACTCTTTTGGCGGTGCTAATCCATATGAATCAAAATAGACGATTGCACGTGGATCAATAGTGTATGCAACCCAGTGAGTTACAGGTCCGGTGCTGTTATCTAAATTAATAATACCGGTTTCAACATCATTGGGTTGTGCCGGTAACTGATCTTTCATAAAGACACCTCTGAAGCTTTTAATCGCTAGTTTTTTAGCGGCATTGAGTAAATCAAAATTGGACATAGGAAACATCGGTTCCTCAGTCAAAGATTCCACAATCGAAGGTTCCTCAATCGAAGATTTTTGAGTTAATAAACCGTTCCTGGGATTCTCAGGCCTTTTCCGCTGTACCATGAATACGGGGTTCCTGGTAGTCTTAGACCCCTTCCCTTTTTCATATCCCTTCCAGTTGCCTTCGTTAGTGCCATTCCTGCTGCAGGACCAACGGCTCCTAACGCCGCTACTTTAGCCACCGCTGGGGCTGCTGCTGCAATCAAGGCCGGAATCGCAGCTAACAACGGGAATATACCGCCTGTTTTAATCATATTTTTGATAGCAGCCGCAGAAATAGTAATCTGAACAATTTTTTTTTGCTACAAGTGCATCGTTGAAGTGTTTTACTAGACGAGTTGTCAGAGATAATTTATTCGCCCCGCCATTCATTTGATTAGGTTTCAGCGTGATAGTGGTTCCACATTTTTTAGCCGACTCTGATTGCAATTTCTTGACTTGACCAGGAGTTAACGCAACACTAATAACACTATATGACTTTATACATAATAGATTGATTCTAAATCGTAAATTGTAAAGCAATTTCATCGAGAAAATCGTTTATATATTTTCCACTGGCGCATCTACCACTCTCATTCTTCCGCCAACACCTTCGAGTAGCATTGATTTATCGCTGAGAATGACAGCAACCGCTCTGTAATTAATAATACCACCAGGACGGGTTACATGGGCTCTAAAGTGTATATCGACGACAGATTGTCTTGTTAAATCTAGATGTTCCAATGAAAAGTAATAAATCGGATAGAGGCTTTTAAAATCAAGTTGCGATATTTGCAAACCAGTATCAACATTTTGATCACGTGCCATAAATGACAGCATATTATGATATACACGTGAAATATGGTTGTGAGTGTAATCAAGTTGTATATCCTCAGATGGTTCCTGTTGGCCGTTTATTCTCAGCGAGACTTCTCTAACACCTAACTGATCAAATATCATACGACTTTGTTTTTGATTACCAACTCAAACATTATTCTGTAACGCTACAAATATATGACGTGGAGCTGAAACACCTTGTTTTGATGCCAGATGCCAAGTAAATATATCATCAACATTATCCTGTTTAATATCCGTAGTCACTGATAACCAACTCAACAACGACTTTCCTCCTTGATCAATAAATGATAGTAGTCGCTGTTCTTCTGTGATTGATGGAGTTAACACTGGCATCCATAATGCTAGTTTTGATAAATTGACTTTACCATCAGCAACACCAGCATCACGCCAGATTGCATCATTATCAGTACCCTTTCTCACGAGTGCTATTGTATGAATCGCTCCATAAATAACTTTTTGGACGTTTCTACAGAATCCAGATATATGATGCAGTGGAATCGCACATGAAAATTGTCGACGCTGTCCTTGTAATGTTGCTACGCGTGTTGCAAATCCTAGGTTGTAATTAGTAATATTATTTATGACATCAAAAGTACCAGCTGGTCTTGTATACCCGGCTGGTGCTGGATCAACTGCAGTATTTAGGTTTAGCTTTACTCTAGAATACTGGACGTGTTCAGGGTAATCAGTAATATCCTTGGAAAACATCATAGATGGACCAGCTGATCTTGTATAATCATCAGAATATCTCGCTAACCCTATTATTGTTGTGGCAACATCAACTTCACGGTCTATTGATTCAATTTCTTTTCCATCAATGAGATATCTTGCACTTTCAAATAACGTCATGATCCCATTATTAACAAAACCAACTTTGATAGTTGGGTTATTGTCATATGGAGTATCAGCTGCATCATTTGTTACAAGATCACCTTCGATTTCGATAAACGCTTCACAAGGCAAAAAGTATTTACTGGTATCATGAACTTGAAGTTCAATTCGCGATCGGATCTGGTTGTGTTGTGTGATAAGAATAAAATTGAAAATCGCGTACAGAATCATCTTTATGCACTGGGGCACCCATATCAAATGCCGAATCAGGTGACGTTTTGAACATTTTATTCTATTTATCAAAGTCTAAATCGTAAAATCGTAAAAGATTTCCAATCGTAGGATTTTCATCATCGTGGTTTTTTAAAGCCACTTCCCGCTATCATGTTTGCTATCATGTTATCTTGGTCACTGGGAGTCACCAGCGACGCTAGTTTTTGATCTACTGCGTTATTTATAATTTTACTAACAATTGCAGGCATTTCCGCTGTAGATGGTAACGGTTTCTTTCTCCGTCTAACTAATGATGTTAATTTATTCTTCGCGGCTGAAAACGCTTTCCCGGCAAGATCTCCAACAGCACTGATACCCTTATCACGAATAACATCAATTGCTTTCATCGATAACTGTTTTCCTGTTTGCGCCACTTTTGGAGCCATTCTTGCAAATAACCCCGCAATGGTATCACCGAAACCATCACCATAGTACACGCTATAAACAGGAAATCGTGAATTAACTACATCCGTAGGATTTCAATTAATCACTATGATACCTATTTTCCACCAAATCGCTAATGAAACCACGATATGTTTTGATATCCATGATACCACCTTGAAATAACCGTCTACAGATATCAGCTGCTTCATTAATTATTTCCGGTGAGTTATTTCTAGCTCGGAACCCTCCGATTAGAACATCTAATCATGATATATCACTGATAACACTACCAGGACATACCCCACTTGGGGTCCCACTTGAATCTCTTAATCCCTTTCCGCTATAACCAGTTGCTTCATCCAGTTTTTCTATATCCGTGGTTTGTAAATAGCTAAAATCACCATCTCGATCAGGTGGTAGTCGTTGTTGTTTTTTAGGTGAAAAAGATATTTTCTTTGCAAGTTACTGTCGCTTTCCTAGCAATTTTTGTGGTTTTTGTTGTTGTTTAAACTCTTCGTATTAATTATACACTGTACCCACCATCTTGATATATTCAATGTATGATGCACTTGTTGTGTCAATTTGACTTGTTTTAGTTTTGATTTTGTAGAATATATCAGCCCAATGAGTTATACTTCTAACATATTTATGATGTTCAGGTTTCAACATTTTTTTTTCTGTTTTCATAAGTCGTAACAACAATCGCAGGAATTTCTGGTGGATAGGTCTTCTTAATTGCTGCTAACCCTTCCTCGTTAAATCTCACGCGTAGGTCTTTTGATTCAGGTGTTTTAGATTCCATTTTTTGTACAGCTTGTTTTGTTCGTTCAGTTTCCGCTGATACTTTGTCAAGTTCACCAATAAGAGATTTTACCGCATCTCCCCGTATAGCACGCTCTACCCCGTACGTTGCTTTGGTTACTGGTTTAAACAATTCTTCAGATCCCACAGCAAAATCAGTCTGAAGACTCTATCTAGCTTGCAGTTTATTCCTTACAGAGTCTCGAATTGGTATAAATCTCTTAATTGCATCTAGTCGTTCACGAGCCAATCGGGTCGTAATTGCTTCATTGACCATTATTTGAAATTGCAAACAATTTTTCAATTGTAAAACAATTTTTCCGAACCCGAAAACATTTTTCAGTTAATTGGTGATTTTTAACACCATCGTGGAAGTCTTATTTTGACATTTTAAGGGCGTTGTCATTGATGGCGAAAGTGTCCAAATTGAATATAAAATATTTAATACTGACACTTTCGCCATTTTTTTTGACATGTCGGATGATTTTTAACACGGTCATGGAAGTGTTATTTCATCGTGAGACAGCTTCTACCATCGATGGCGAAAGTGTGGAAATTAAATATATAATACTCACACTTTCGCCACTTTTCCATTGAACTAATCGGAAGCATCCATTAATGGTCCATCGATTTTTTATTGCTGTGAAATATTTTTTATTCACTGTGAAATATTTTTATTCACTGTGTGAAATATTTTTTATTGCTGTGAAATGTAAAATATTTTTTATTCACTGTGAAATATTTTTTATTCAGTGTGAAATATTTTTTATTCACTGAAATATTTTTATTCACTGTGAAATATTTCTATTTTTTATTCAGTGTGAAATATTTTATTTTTTATTCAGTGTGAAATATTTTTTATTGCTGTGTGTGAAATATTTGTTATTCACTGTGAAATATTTTTATTTTTTATTCAGTGTGAAATATTTTTTATTGCTGTGTGTGAAATATTTTTTATTCACTGTGAAATATTTTTTATTCACTGTGAAATATTTTGTATTGCTGTTTGTGAAATATTTTTTATTCAGTGTGAAATATTTTCACTGATTTTGATGATTTTTAACACCACCGTGGCAGTCTAATTTTGATGTTTTAACAGCCCTATCAGGTTTGGCGATAGTGTGGAAATTGTATATAAAATATATAATACTCACACTTTCGCCATTCTATTTTGATCGTCCATCGATTTCTTATTCACTGTGAAATATTTTTTAGTCAGTGTTTTCAGTGATTTTGACTTTCCCTTAAGGGTCGATTTTGACAATTTCAATCAAAAAATGCTAAAAAATGAAAATCTCTTTGAGATTTTACGGTCAGGTAGACAATTTCAATCAAAAAATGACAAATCTTTGAGATTTTACGGTCTTGTTTTCTTGAATTAACGCTCGTATATTTCTAATCTTCGAATTAACCTCTTTTTTCAATTCATATTCCCTACCCAATTCTTTTCGTATTCCTTCCACGATAGTAAATAACGGGACAAACACACTTACGTCACTGGAAAATGCAAGTGAGTCCCGAATAGAATTCTGAATTCTTTTGATTAGCGCATACTTCTTTGGTAGCATATACTTGTTATTGTTAACTCCGTATTCTATATCCTGAAAATCAGACACAATTTGATCAGGATTTAACCCATCTGATAGTTGAATATCCTGACTTTTCAATTTTGCAATTTCAACTATAATGATATTCATTTTTCAGAATTCATATTCTATAACAATTCCATATTTCTAAATGAAAAATATGATGAATCATACATAACTAAATTGAATTTTCTGTCCGCGATTTTTTTAAATGGCCGATTGATAAATTCCTTCTGCAACATATCGTACTGAGGCTCTACAAATATCGAAATATTTTCCGGCTTCATTCATTGATTGAAATATTTTTTCTTTGTTAGTTGCCGTATTAAAAGATTTTACTGGTTTCGCTTTTTTGAGTATTTTCCAGTCTTTCCTCGTTTGGTATTCTCACTCTGTGTAACAGCTTGCAGATTTGATAAAGAATTGTTCTTTGGATTAGAATCCATATGATCGATAACAGAACCATCTTTGATCAATCCATTGTGACGTTCATACACGAAACGATGATTAAGATAAATTTTCCTTCCAGCGCGAAACCTCAAATACCCCATACCATTATCCCGCCCAGCTGGTTTCTTCAATCTACAGTGTCTGACAACACCATCACTGGATGCTTCATAATTTGTAATCACAGGGTGTGGTCTGAATTTTTGGTTCATTTGTATACATAATACTATTTGTCTAATTCACTGTTTGGTCTAATAATAAATCTTTCGATGTAATCTTGAGGAGTTCTAATGATTTTATCCTTGACCGTGACAGGGTCAGGGACTTTGTTAGGGGCACAGTCAGGGTCAGAATTTTTGATTGAAAATTCATAGGATTTTCCATTTTTGATTCTTTTGTCATAATAACGCTTCAACTCCCTCTATCGCTTACCACCACAACCAATACACAACTGCGATTTTCCCTGACCCCAACCCCACATCAAATACAAGGTAACGGACCAAGGCTTCCACGTCGAAAACTCTGCATATGATACCCACAGAATTCATTTCCACATGATTTGTTACAAGGAGTCACTGATCCAATCATGAGCCATTTGCAATGATTCATTATACATAAATCTTTCATTTAAATGCTTGTTTTAATTATAGTATGAAGGAGTTTGAGAGATTATCGAAATTTACGCCTTGGAAAAATGTTAAATTCAATCTTGATAGAGTTTCTGATACACCAAAGAATAAAATTCTTGATAGAAACATGATTAGTAAAATCAGAGATTGTTTTAATGAATTCAAGCGTGATGGAGCATCTCATTGTTGGTCAACATTTCGAATTGTACCCAATATCGATGCTACCATGAATGATGAAAAAGCAGCAGTGATAATCTCACATCTTTCGCGGAAAAGATATTTTTGTTAGATTGAAATTCATTATCCGTGACGACACTGGAGATTGGATTATTCGTGATAAATACAAGCCAATTCTCAAGGATAAAACACTATCACTTTGAATCAATCTTCCAAACCAGGAATTTTGACTGGAATTGACAAACCATACTACGAGAGATCTTATCCTGTAACAGCAGTTGTTTACGGGATATATCCGTTAAATGACAAACCTGATATTGCAAAACTAGCACCAATGAAATGTTCGTCATTATTGACTTCGTCAAGGCTCAATTGTGTAGCAGAACGAATAATAGAACACTTCACAAATGCATCCCGGGGAAATAAATTGACTGATCTAAGACGAAAAAAAAAATAACCGAATGGGAACTGACAGTGAAACAGCATGGGGCAACAATTCAGGATATAGCTAAGTTAGAAAAATCATTGAGATTTCCAATATCAGTAACGACAATTACCGGAGAAATATTATACGAATCGAAATATAAATCACAATGAACTCCAATACAAATTATTGATCATAATGAACACGCGTGGTCATCTGCAGTAACAATATTCCCAAAGGATAGAACTGTAAAATATCTATCCCAAACCGGAGAGTTTTTTTCCGAGCAGAAATTATTTGATGCTATTTACAATTTGAGTAAAAACGATTCTGTGTCGATGTGGTTATTTCACAGTGCTACAGACGATGAATGTGGATTCGATCAGTTTGTAAGACCCAACGGAGAATTGTACCGTACTGAAGAGCTGCATAATCAAATGAAAAAACTAGCTAGTGAGTTTTCTCCAGAGAGTATTGAAGATCAATTACTAACAAATTGTTTTACACTTCCCTCGGTTGCAGTACATTTTGCTAGGAAGAAAAACGCGTGGAAATCAATGCGAAGTGAGTTTTTATCAGATGTCAGATTGAGCTGTCTTGAATACAGCCATGGAGGGTTATGGAATACAAAATATGACACTGAAACCGTTATTTCCGTTGATATGATTGCGTGTTATCCAGGGAGTTTTCTCGGGTATGCAGAATGCGCTGAATATTTTAAACGACTTGGACACCCCACACACGAAATGGCTCGTGTTGCTATTAATGGACCACTGCCTGATTTTGATTTAACCGGATTCGCTCGTGTAGTATCATTTGAATTGGCTACAGGACTTCATCCGTGTAGTTATCTTTGGATTGGTAGACACATGTCTGAAAAACACTGGATGCCAATAACGCTATTGAGATATATGATTGATTGTGAGATGTTACAATCGTTAATTGTCAGTGAAGCAATTATATCTTATCGAGCACAGAAATCAGTCTGGTTACCACAACCTGATATAGAAAAAATAAGTAGCGAACAGCAAAAACTGTTTCCTGATTTTAATGAACAACAAATCATGGATTGGTCCAAACAGTTATTTGAAATCAGAAACAACGAAGCAAAAGATCTTGGACGAAGAATAATCGGTAAATTTACTCAGGGTGGCAAATACGACAATAGAAGATATTCTTCACGTTTGATTATAGACAACGCTGAATACGATTTTGTAATCGCGGATCTAACGAATAAAGGCAAATATGTCAATCGTAAAAACGCATTTCTGTCCGATGGAACCAAATTGGGTACAATTGTTACCTGCAACGATGGATACAATCCGCAGTATACACATTTGAGAGCTTCTATGCTCGGTTATGTTTCTATCAATTTATTTTCGATGATAAATAGATTTCCTGACACCGCAGTTAGAGTCGCCACTGACTCATTTTACATAAACAGCAATGTGGCTGAATGCATAAGTGGTAGCAACGAGAATTGGGGGTCATGGAGAGTTAAGCGAGAAATGCTTCATGATTATATTCAATCAGCAGATGTTACAATTGAAAATAATTATCGGAATCTCTTTGAGATTCAATCAGAATTTTCTAATGCACCATCGATATCTGATCCAATCTGTAGATATAAAACAGTTTATTTAAACGGTTGTGGTGGGTCAGGAAAAACAACTCGTGCAATTGAATTATTCCGTAGAAACACTAGCGTTTCCAATCCAAACATGATTGTGCTAACACCAACTCACAGACTTGCAAGAGAGATGATACAGCGAGGGGTAAATGCCTGTACTTATCACAGTTTCTTTCGATGGAAAGGAGATATATGGACTCCTGTCCGTATGGGCGAGAAATTTATTCCTGAAATCATCATTTGGGATGAATAGACACAGTGTCATTAGATGTATTACAAACATTTCTCGAGTGGTTGCTATTGAAAAACTACAAAAGTCGTCATGTGCGGTGATCACGGCCAACCACCACCATTTGTCGGTGCATCCCCAAATGAATGGCTAAAGGGTTTTGTAGACTATTATGAAGAAATTAGTAATGATTATAGATCACTTAATGAACAATTACGAGAATTCAAAGCGATAATCGGATTAAAACCGGATAGAATCCAATGTGAAATAGCGCGTGAAATAATTTTAGAAACTCGAATGAATGATTTCTGGGAAACATGGAGACCAAATGATTTGATAATTGCAAGTAGAAAAATAGTCAGAGACACACTTCAGATGAAGTTATTTGAAACGCATAAAGAAAAATTTACAACGCTTCCAGTACCGTTATGTTATAGGCCTTCGGATACACGAAAACAGAATATTGAAGTTGATATTCCAGGACAAAGTGAAAAGCAAATTCTCGTGCTAAATGATATTGTGCTGGTTGATATCAGTGTCGTTGAAGATGCATTGCGTGCTAATAAATCCCCATGGATGCTAGCTTACGCAGCGACGATACATTCTTCACAGGGATTGACTATATCGGATACAATTGTTTGGATAGTAGATAATCGCATTGAGTGGTCAAATTTAGTCTATCTTGCAGTATCCAGAGTACGAAAAATAAATCAGTTTCTAAGAGTTGTCCTTGAAAATCCTACGGATTTTGGCTAGTTAAGACCCCGCGGTGGTAATTGAGTATCCTCGGGTATCACTTGTAATTGTTGTCGAGCAAATCCTCGCTTAGGGGCAGTTGAATCCAGTCTATAGATTGCTGGTCTAGAAACGCTAGATCGTGTTATACTAGATATCTTGTGTGCAGTAACACTCCAAATAGGATCAGTAGCCCTTTTTCTGCCACCTTCAAGCTCTCCTGGTTCGTATAAATACCTAACAGTGATATTACTACCAAGAATTGGTTGGGAAATGCTAGAATCCTCTTGTGAGAGTTTTAGTATAGACGTCTTTTTAATAACGTTGATAGGTTTTATGTTGATTGTTCGAGTAATCTCATTATTCAGTGCGGTAATCACAGCTGGTAATCTTTTAACCCATTCACGGGATCGCTTTTCTTGAATTAATTCTTTTGCGTATTGATATCCAAATAACCGCTTAGCAAGAGTCCGATTAAATCGTTCTACAATTGCCTGATCGCGATGTAACGCAGTATGCCCCCGACTGATGGTGACATTATGATTCTTCATTGTAGATGCAACCACACCCTGAAATTCCTTTCCAGGATCAACTTGTAACAGATTTGGCCAGTGCAGAGGACCCCTTCGATAAATCCTTTCAAATGCAGAAGCTACTTCAGGTGATGATTTCGTTTTTAGCGGCTCTGCTTCTTTGTATCGACTTGCAACATCAACTACAGTTAACGCGTATTTGTAACCACCATCATGTGGCAGAAATAATATATCAGCTTGATGAACTTCATTAGGAATGGTCACATCAAAATGCGAGTAGTGAATTTGTTTAGGCGGTGGTAGATAAATTTGCCATATAGCCTGTGTGGATAACCAATGAGCCGCAGTGGTTTTTTTTTCACTTTTGCAGCGCTAGCGGGTTTATTGATTGCTGTCTTGCCCCTCCAGTATCCACTCGGAGAATAATACATAGATTCCATGTTGTTATTAATTACCAGCACCTAACATCAATTTACTTTTCATAGCCGATTTTATCAAAAATGAAGCCAATTTTTCTTTGAAAGATTTATCAGGAATAGCATTTAATGCATGAATTAATTTCACATCTGCTAGATGCCTGTGCTGCAAATTGCTGCTTTTATAAGCAACATCATGAACATGACACGCCTTATCAATGGCGTTTATTGGTTCTTCACCGGGTTTGGGCTGGTTATGAGTATTGAGTCTGATATCAAGTCTGGTTCCCGGTCCACAATAACTATACCCTGGAAGGTGTTTTTCTCCTGGGTACCTTGCCCATGGAGTTTAGTTAGCTTGGCTGCGATATCACCTCCTCGTTTTTTTTTAAAGGTTCCTTGGGTTTACCAAGGGAAACAAATTTAATTTTTTTGTACTACATTGTACACACTTACCTGAAAGTACTGATCGGTTATTTTCAGTTGTAATCGTCGTCAGGTCATCTGTGCCAGTACGTTTTTTACACTTCACACAATATAGATCCATAATTTATATATAACAGCATGAATGTAATTGATTATTCAGCTACCCGGCGACGGGAACCTATTAAACACCATGAAATGTTGCCGAATTCAATTAGAATGATTATAATCGGACCATCTGGAAGCGGCAAGACACAACTGCTACTTAATTTAATAACGAGATGGATGAAATGGAAAAAATTGTATTTAATAGCCCGAGTGTAGACGATCAGCGATGCTATGAAGTGATAAAGGATTTTAACGAGAAAGCAAAAGAATTTCAAATCGAAGAGGATATCATTGAATTTATTACTGATATCAACGATGCACCGAGTATTGATTCCATCGACGGAAGTATTAACAATTTAGTCGTATATGACGATATCATGTTAGACAATCAAAAAATCCCGCTTGGATATTTTCCAGAGGCAGGCATAAAAGCGTTGATGTGATATATGTCACTCAACGATACACACAAATACCAAAAGTGATTCGCGATAATTGCAATCTGCTGTGTGTGTTTAACGGAGTTGATACTCATACACTACGAAATATTCATCAGACCTGGTGCAGAGGTGATATGAATCATAATCAATTTAGAAATTTCTTTAGTCACGCTCAGTCAATACCACACGGATTTGTGACGATAAATTTAGCAGACCCTCGGACGCGATATCGTGTCGAACTTGATAAAATATTCGGTTGAAAACATAGAGGTGAGTGTCCATCGTGCTTTTCACTCATTTTGAAGCCTCCTGCAAGATCGTGTTTCAGACAAAATCACTAAGTCTCTGTTTGGCAAATGGAGACTTTATTTGTTTTTTGGTTTAAACATGAAAATTCGTAGGAAGGGTCTATTTGTTGTTTTGACGGTTAAAATCGATATTTGGCTAAAAGTTGTCTGACTCACCCTCTCTGCTGCTTGACCTTTGAATTTCCGGCAAAGTCCAGTGTACTAGGTCTTAATGTTTTTGGAAAAAAATTACCAAAAAATTAAAAAACATTGTTTTTTTATGACTATTATATTGTGTCGATCTTTGTCCTTTTTAAATTTATTTCTTTTGAGAACGATAGTGTTCGAGACGGGTCCGTACATTTATTAAATTTAAATTGTACATTAACCGCCTCGAGTTTGGTCGTCTCTATTTATTTATATTTAGGCTTGTAATTTTTTTTCTAATCGTTTATTTGGCCCTTTAAGCAGGGCTCTCTGTGTAGTTCGGGAGCTACACAGAGAAAGAGAAATTGCAAGATTGCCTGGTTTTGAATAGTACTCACCAGCGACTTTTACATTGTTTTCTTTTAGGGCATGCGTAGTGGGAAAACATTTCAAAACTCCTATGCTACGCTATACTTATTGTATTAGTGTGTTGTCTGCATCATGTTTCTCTGAGTGGATTTTTCCCCCGAATATTTCACGGGCCAGTCCACTTCGCGTAGCGCCATGTGATTTAACCCTTTGGCTTCCTCATCTCGTACTTTGCACTTAAGGTTCCCTGTCCCCCCCCCCCCTTTGTGCTCCTACCCTAGTTATGTGTTCCAATAATTATGATTTGCCCTCATAGTTTCCAATATAAACTATGTGATTTGTTTACTAATTTCTTGCTAAAGTTTCCGTCTAAATAGAGTATTTTATTGTTTGCATAATTGAGTTATTCTTATTTTTAGTGTTGTCAACTCTTTTCTTTCTGTTCTTATCACATTCAACCATGACATGTTTTTTGGGGGAATGTGTGAAATTTTACACAGTGGACATTTGGGCGGTACTCAGATCACATGCCGTCTCACTGCAACCTCTCCCGTCAACCACGCGTCATGCATTTGTTTGAAGTAGAGGCTTTGTATTTTTAATGACCCTAACTTGACCCAGTTTCCCCAGGCACTAATTGATGTTTATAGGACACACGGTACTAATTCAACTCCAATGGTAAACCTATGGAAACACTGTCATATTCAAAATTCAATAACTTAACATTTCTGGGTGCTGATGATCAGACCTTTATTTTTCCATGCACAACTAACCTTGATGTAAGTTTTTAAATGTAGAAAAACATAGGACCCGCGGCATGTTGTTGACATAAATTGGCAGGAAGCACATGTTATTGATTCTGCATCAAATGAATCAGGTGCTACTTTCATTATTGAGTACTCGTAGGTGAAGCCTCTAAATTTACTTCAATTGCATGAATAGAATTTTGTCTATATTTTTTTAAAATTACAGATAGGATAAGCTCTCAAAAAATATTTTTACTAAAATTTTAATTTTCATTATTAACCAATTATGGACCACAAAGCCGTATATACTCTATTATTTCTTCACCCATTTTTAGACTGGTTCACAGCTCTTCCGTATAATTAGTACCGTTTGTGTTAATGTTCGACTTTGTTTTTTAATCCTATTTATTGTGCTGTCTGTAAGCTATTTGTGTGCTGTTTTTGTATCTATTTCCCATAGTTCTCTAATGTCCCTATATTTATTTAGTAATTCTTTTATTGATCTTAATTTTCGTTGGTCTTCTAGTAGTTTCGATAACCTATTGTTTTTATAAGTCATTTCTCTACTTCATTGAGTATCCGAAATAATATATGTACAGAAGATGATAAGGTAATTTTGGCTCTGCTTTCATTTCCTTAAATCTGTTTAGAGTGTTCGTGTATTTTATAAGGACGAGCGTTTGGGAGGGCCAGGGCTGAAACCTCTTTCTGTCATTATATAATGTGTCCTTGTTTATGTAGTGCGTTTTAAACCCCGATAAATATTTAATAATTTCATTATCTAAATTTTTTTTGTTATGTCTATTGATTTTAAAATTTAGTTTAAGTGCACATTCATATAATGATTTTGTTACTTACGCCCGTTCCATTACGCACAATGGAGTAAGTGGCCAGGTTTTGATATTTTTATTTATATTTTCCCTGATTTTCTTGAGGTTTTGTTTTTCTACGCCCTTTCCAAAATAGATCCCTAGGGCCTTTACTTCGTCTTTAACTATTGGGATTGGTAATCCGTGTTGTTTACTTCTCCAGTTTCCTATTAGTAAGATTTCCGTTTTCTCAGGATTTATTTTCGACAATGATACTTTTCCAAATAATTCAGATTCCCGTAATAGTTTTACATAGGAATTATGGTCTTGTACAAAGTTAGTGCAATAATCTTCATCTTGTAGCATTTTAACCTCTTCTCTGATATTTGGAACTTTGATCCCTTTTATTTCTTCATTGAGTCTTTTTTTAATAAGTAGAATTTATACCGCTATTATATATAATAGCATAGATAGTAGACACCCCTAGCAGCAGGGAGGGTGAACAGACCAACTTTGTAGGCGTCATCGAGGCTTCCTTCTCGTTAATATTTAATAGAAAGGTCTATTTGACAAACTGAGGCTTCCTAGTAAATATTTAATAGAGGGGTCGATTCGTCAAACTAAGGCTTCCTTGTAGGGGTCTATTTGACAATTCTTTTACGAGATTCAGACAAACTGAGGCTTCCTAGAAAATATTTAATAGAGGGGTCGATTCGTCAAATTAAGGCTTCCTTGTAGGGGTCTATTTGACAATTCTTTTACGAGATTCAGTAAACGATTTTAACCGAATATTTTATTAAGTACGATACGATATCGCGTCCGATGATCTGATAAATTTATCGTTACAAATCCATGTGGGGTTGACTGAGCGCGACTAAAGAAATTTCTAAATTGATTATAATCCATATCACCGCCGCACCAGGTCTGATGAATATTTCGTAGTGTATGAGTATCAACTCCGTTAAACACACACAATAAATTGCAGTTATCTCTGATCACTTTTGGTATTTGAGTGTACCGTTGAGTGACATATATAACATCAGTATTTTTGTGTCTGCCTCTGGAAAATATCCTAGCAGGATTCTCTTGATTGTCTAACATGATATCATCATATACAACTAAATTGTTAATATCTCCATTAATATCATCAATGCTCGGTGCTTCATCGATATCGGTTATAAATTCAATAATATCCTCGCCGGATTCTTCTACTGCTTTGTTGTTAAAATCTTTTAACACATTGTAACATCGCTGATCATCTAGACCTGGAGCTATCAAATACAACTTGTTCCATTTCATCCATCTCGTTATTAAATTAGGTAACAATTGTGTTTTGCCACTTCCAGGTGGTACGATTATAATCATTCCAATTGAATTCGGCAACATCGAATGGTGTTTAATAGGTTCCCGTCGTCAGGTAGCTGAATAATCAATTACATTCATGTTATTAGAAACATATTATGGATCTATATGTGTGAAATGTAAGGCGCGTACTGGCACAGATGACCTGACGACGATTACAACTAAAAATAACAGATCAGTACTTTCTGGTAAGTGTGTACAATGTAGTACAAAAAAATTAAGATCTGTTTCCAAGGATTTAAAAAAAAACGCGGAGGTGATATTGCAGCCAAGCTAGCTAAACACCCGGGAACACCATGGGCAAAGTATCCAGGAGAAAAACACCTTCCAGGGTATAGTTATTGTGGACCCGGGACGAGACTCGATATCAGACTCGATGATCATAACCAACCCCGACCCGGCGAATATCCAATAAACGAAATTGATAAAGCGTGTCATGCTCATGATGTCGCTTATAAAAGCAGCAATCTGCAACACAGACATCTCGCAGATGTAAAATTAATTCATGCGCTGGATTCTATCACTGATAAATCCTTCAAAGAAAAGTTGGCTTCATGGTTAGTAAAATCGGCTATGAAAGGTAAATTGATGTTAGGTGCCGGTAATTAATAACAACATGGAATCTATTTATTATTCTCCAAAAGGATACTGGAGGGGCAAAGCAGCAATCAGTAAACTCGCTAGCGCATCAGCGGTAAAATATACCACCGCAGCGAATTGGTTATCCAAACAGGCGATATGGCAAATTTATCTACCAGCGATTAAACGAATTAACTACTCGCTTTTTTATGTGACCGTTCCTAATGAGGTTCATCAAGCTGATATATTATTTCCGCCGCATGATGGTGGTTACAAATACGCGCTAACCCTAGTTGATGTTGCGAGTCGATACAAACAAGCAGAACCGCTAAAAACAAAATCATCAACTGAAGTGGCTTCTGCGTTTCAAAGGATTTATCGAAGGGGTCCTCTGCGTTGGCCAAATCTATTACAAGTTCATCCTGGCAAGGAATTTCAGGGTGCGGTTCTATCAACAATGAAGCATCATAATGTCACTATCAGACGAGGACATATTGCACTACACCGCGATCAGGCAATTGTTGAACGATTTAATCGTACACTTGCTGAGCGGTTATTTGGATATCAATACGCGAAAAAATTTATTCAGGATAAACGATCTCGTGAATGGGTTAAGAAATTACCAGGCGTAAATACCGCGCTAAATAATGAGATTACTCGAACAATCAACATGAAACCTAACAACGCTATTAAAAAGAAGTATATACCCGTACAACTGCGAAAAGATTTTTCAAAACAACCAATACTTGGCAATGTAACTGTTAGGAATTTATATGATCCAGGAGAGCTCGAAGGTGGCAAAAAAAGAGCTACTGATCCTATTTGGAGTGTCACCGTGCATAAAATATCTAGCATAACACGATCTACGGGTAGACCGCCAGTATATAGATTGGATGCAACTGCTCCTCAACGAGGATTTACTCGTGAACAACTACAAGTAATACCCAAGCATACTCAATTACCACCGCGTGGTCTTAACTAGCGCCTCTTCTTCTCTTGCATTCAAGACAAGTCAGCATCACATTATCTCTGGTATGACCAATACTGCTATTCTTTCTATCTACGGTAAATTGTCGAGAGTCTTTATCCGACCAACACCAACTCATTATACAATTGCAACTCGCGCAGTGATTATTCTGTTATTGTTTCAGTGTGATTATTAATTCAGCATCAATATCAAATTCTCTGTTATTTCTTAATCTTGTTGTTTATAACCAGATAGTTTTTTTCTGATTATATCCTTGACGTTGTCAGCACTGAAAATATCACTTATTGTAGTGTCATTATCATCAAAAACAACTCTTCGAAGTTGATTTATTCTTCTTACTCTGGATACTGCGAGATAAACTAAATTCGACCACTCGATGTGATTATCTATAATCCAAACAATTGTATCTGATATAGTCAATCCCTGTGAAGAATGTATCGTCGCTGCGTAACCTAGCGTCCACTGGGATTTATCAGCGCGCAATGCATCTTCAACGACATTGATATCAACCAGAATAATATCATTTAACACTAAATTCTGCTTTTCACGCTGCCCAGGAATATCAACTTCGATATTTTGTCCGTATATCCTTTGGTCTATACAGAGCGGCACTGGAAGTGTTGCAAATTTTTCTTTGTGTGTTTCAAATAATTTCATCTGCAGTGTGTCTCTGACTATTTTTCTACTCGCTACTATCAAATCGTTTGGTCTCCATGCTTCCCAGAAGTCACTTAATGGGGTTTCCGAAATTATTTCACGGGCTATTTCACACTGGATTCTATCCAGTTGTAATCTGATTAGTTTCTTGAACTCGCGTAGTTGTTTATCAGGTGCTCTATGATCAGTGTTAATTTCTTCATAATAGTCTACACAATTCTTTAACCAATCATGTGGAGACAAACCGATAAATGGTGGTGGTTGGCCATGATCGCCGCATATTATCACTGTTGTATTCCCTAACAATAACCAATCGAGAAATTTTTGTAATACATCTAATGACACCGTGCATATCTCATCCCAAAAAATAACTTCAGGGATATATTTCTCACCCATTCGATCAGGAGTCCATTCATCGCCTTTCCATCGAAAGAAACTGTGATAAGTGCATGCATCCACCCCTCGTTGTTTCATCTCTCTGGCAAGTCTATGGGTCGGTGTTAGCACGATTATGTTTGATTTGGAAACGCTAGCGTTTTTACAAAATAACTCAATCGCACGAGTCGTCTTTCCTGACCCGCCACAGCCGTTTAAATAAACTGTTTTATATCTACATATTGGATCAGATATCTGCGTTGCATTATATAGTTCTGATATCTGATTATTTTTCAAATATTTATCTTCAATCGTAACATCTGCTGATTTGGAATAGTCACGCAGTATTTCACGCTTAATTCTCCATGATCCCCAACTCTCGTCACAATTAGTGAATTCAGCCACTGCGTTGCTGTGTTTCATGTCTATGTAAAATGAATCAGTGGCTACTCTAACTGCGGTGCTAGGAAATCTATTTATCATTGAAAATAAATTAATAGAAGCATACGCCAGCATAGACGCCCTCAAATGTGTATTTTGAATACTGTGTCCATCGATGTAAGTAACAATTGTACCCAATTTGGTTCCATCGGACAAGAAAGCGTCTTGACGATTTACATATATACCCTTAGATATTACATCCGCGATTATAAAATAGTATTCAACGTTATCTATAATCAACCGTGAAAAATAATGGTTATTGTCGTCCTTTCCACCCTCTGTGAATTTACCGATTATTCTTCTACCGAGATCTTTTGAGTCTTGTTTTCTAATTTCAAATATCTGTTTGGACCATTTCACGATTTATTTTTCTTCGAGATCGGGGAACTGTTTTCTATTTTAGCTGATTATACTATCTAGATCAGGTTGTGGTAACTAAACCTCAGTCTGCGCGTGATATGATATAATTGCTTCACCGACAATCAACGATATCAGCATGCCACAATCAATCATTTATCGTAATAGCACTATTGGCATATAGTGTTTTTCAGAGATATGTCTACCAGTCCAAATATAACAACACGGATTGAGTCCTGTAGCCAATTCAAATGATACTACACGAGCGAATCCAGTTAAATCAAAATCAGGTAATGGTCCATTAATAGCAGCACGGGTCATTTCATGTGTGGAGCAGCAGAGAGGGCGAACCCTACAACGTTTTCAGACAAAATTTTGATTGAATCCTTAAAACGAGCCTTCCTACGATCTCATTTTAACCAAAAAAATGTCTCAGGGGCAAACCCTACAACGTTTTCAGACAAAAAATTGATTGAAATCTTAACGAGCCTTCCTACGAAATCTCATTTTAACTAAAACAAAATGAAAACGGAGACTTTTACGATTTTTTAATCAATTTTGGTCGCAACTTGTTGTCATCGCCCTCTCTGCTGCTATGGGTTAACAAAAAATAATAAATGATTTTAACCGAATATTTGATCGAGTCTTTATGATGAAAGTCCTTAGGACTTTACAAACAAACTAATCGCTAACACCTCTTCTTGTAAATCAATCAGATTATTTGACTGGTCGGTGAGTTTGAAATTAATTCTGGTTAATGAATTATTATGGCATCGCATGTAGACAGGATTAATTGGGTTTTCAATAATTAGGTATCCTGGAGGAGCTGTTGGTGCAAACGAATAAAGAATATATCCCTGCTGAGCTTGATTCGATTGCTCTAGATTAATTTGATAGCTTCCTTCAATTACATCACATACTAAATTGAGCGCAATCACCGTTGAAATATTCACATTATGAGGGGCAATATGCCTACCGCCACCATCTGGATCATTATTATGTTTGAGGGGGACAGTTGAATCTAATTTTTGTAGCGCTTTGATATCGGTTTTAACAATTCTTGCTAATTCATCAGCGTTGTATTTCGGAAACTTGAAATTACGCAGATTGTCTTCTGTGGTATTGTAATTGGTTAGGAATCGTTGTTTATTGTCGCTGTTGTCATTAATTATTGTTTGAATAATTAGTTCATAGATATATTCCATGTCGGATATAAGTTGATTTATTATTTCAACGTGTTTTTGCGATCTTGTTTTCCGTAGTTGTTCTAGTTGTGTGTCATATAATTGTTTAATCTCATTAAAATAGCCACGGACGTCAGTTAGCGTAAATAAAATAGTAACAGATGAGTCGGTTGTTCTTTTAATGATAAAATCCCATTGCAATGTGTCTTTGTTGGTGAATATAAATCTATCGGCGATTTTTCCTTTTCTTATATCAGATAAATTATCTCGATAACTGGGATTGATTTCATGATATGATTCTACGTCCGTGGTTAAGTCGGTGGTGGATTTTTCCGGTGGTAATTCAGGCTATCCTAGTACGGTTCTAATAGAACTCTGATAGATATCTACGACGTATCCTTCTGTTCTTATCTCAATTGCGGATGATAGTGTTGGTTCATGAACTGTTATAGCTATTTTTGACTCTACTCCAGTAATCGATTTTATTCTACGCGCGAATTCATTATTGATTTGTTCGATTTGGTATGACCCTGTTGGTATCGAAACAACTTTCCAGTCTGGAGTCCCGTTATCTTTATTCTTATTCGCAAACACTAAAGAATTATTGGGTTGTTGACCACCAAATGATTTTGATCTGATATTAGGCCAACTGTGGTATACTCGTAATTTTGCTAGCGCTATCTCCTTCACGGGGACTGGGCTAGGGAAATTCACTGTAAACTCGGGTTCCGTTGATGTTATTGATATCATGCTTGTTTGTACTGGGTTCGTGTTCTCCACTATTTGTTGAAGTAATTCCATCGGTGTTGTCATCGTTGCTATACTGTTGTTGTCGCTCTAATTTTGACACCGCGGAATCATAAATACTGACCATCACTGAGAACTCACAATTTGGTATGGTTGAGATTATTGAGATCATTTTGGTTTTCGGGTTCGTGTTTTCCAATTCCATCGGTGTTGTCATTGTTATTATATTCATGTTGTCGCTCTAATTTCGATATCGCGGAATCAAAAATACTGACCATCGCTGAGAATTCACTATCTGATATAATCGTATTATCGAGTGACGATGATATCATCAATGATAATTGCGAGTATGCGGTTGATACTATATGAAATTGAATTAAGTAATCCTGCAGTTTACTCTGGCTGCATGATGATATCTTTTTTGCTATCCCGGTTGATATACCCGCGATTGTAGCCACCGCAGAAATGCAAATTGGAACTACGACCGGAGCAATCATTATAACCGATGCAAGTATTATTCCGGCGCCAGTGAGAACGCTTGACACCGAGTACACAATAACATCAATTGCGGTGATTCTTCGTCGGTATTTTTTCATTTTTATTTGATACTCCTCGATGAGGGTTTTGAGTCTAGTCTGAAATTCTCTGACCTGATAATAGCGACATTGCGTTGATGAAATCATTGTTATTTTAAAAACACTAGCGTTTTCAATTGTGAAATCCGGAGGATTTTCCTTTCAATTTAGTTATTTACTTAAATCCACATACCAGGTTGCTGAAACCCTAATCAAATTTTTATCAGTAGCTGATAACAATTGTTATCTTCCTCGAAAAATCATTTTTGATGGCTTCGATGAAGTTTTTCGTCTCATCGATTGCGATATTTCTTTATTTTTTCACGATAGCGCTCAGAAAGTAATTTCAAATTCGCGGAAAACTCTTTCACGGTGTCGAATCGATATTGCGACGATGATGGAATCATTGTTGTTATTTTAAACCAACTAGTGTTTTCATTTATCCTATTAACGAAGTGGTTTTATGATCGGATGAGGGGACACCGGATACAAATTCTATTATCCAGGGTAGTGACTCCCTAATCACATACTCGTCGGAATTGTTTATAGTAATCGTAAGCGGGATTGGTATAGAGGGTGGAGGTGGTGGTACTTTCTCTAGTATATACATCAATGTGTTAACACCTCCGATACCTGTGTTGCTGAATTCCAAATCAAATTTACGGTGATGTATTATTGTAAGTCGGTAGCAACCTGGTGCACCAGTATGTCTGTTGCCAACATAAAGATAATTTCTGTTTCCTCGGATCCAATCAAAAGTCCCACTATCAACCGTGTACACGATGTTATTGACGCTTACACTATGTGGAATTTTTACCTTATTGATAGCCGCGATAATTTCAACGAGAGACATACCCGCGTTGTGTGGAATTCCAAAGAACTTATCAACAATGTCATTGACTGGTTTTTGTACCCGCTCAAAATTCCCCTTTAGTTTAAGAATATCGTCAATGACGTCGGAATAGGTTTTATCGATTTCAGTATATTTCATCAACGTTTTATTGCGGCGTTTAAAAAATGAAGTCAAAAAGAAGCTAAATTCCATATCTACTCGGAGTTTATAATCACTAGCGAGGTCAAAATATGTCGTAGTGGTATCGTAACCTTCAGGTCCTCTAAAGAAATTATTAACCATTTCACTGGCGGATTTTTGTTCGTCAATAGCTTTTTTAACTTCAGCGAGGGTCGGGCCTGTCAACGATGTGGTTTCAGACACAGGTGTTCTCCCTAAAAATTTATCCACGATGGTATTAAGCGTTGTTTGTCTCACCATAAACATATTAATATCTTTGAGAGTCATCGTAGATGTAGCCGGGACACCAAAGAAACTATTAGCGATGTAGGCATTGTGAGTGTGCTTGCCGATAAACTCACTGATTTCAGCGAGAGTCATGCCTGCCACAAGCGGGGTTCCAAAAAACTTAACAATGACGTCGTTAGTGGGTTTTTGATCTTCTATTAGTTTAGAAATATCGAGATAATTTGCCTTGATTTCATTTTCATTCATCATCCTTCCCGCGTCCTTGTTAAAAAAGAATAGCGATAGATAGTTTTTAATTTCAGTGAGAGTCATGCCAACCACAAGCGGGGTTCCAAAGAATTTATGTATGACATTTTTGCGAAAAGAATTATAACCTCGTATATGATCATCCAGCTCACGGCCGTGGGCGGTAATCTTGTTGTCTTGGGTGGTAATCATGCTGTCTTGGGCGGCAATCTTGTTGTCGTGGGCGGCAATCTCGTCGGTCATCGTAGACACAAGTGCGCCTGGTTTAAGTCGTCCGTCGTTGAAATACAGCGCAATAGAGTTTTCAGCGGCGTCGCGCTGCCGTATCAAAATGTCATTCAATGACACATCACTGCTTTTCAATTTACCCTGCTTGTCTTGAAATACAACTGTTTCGTTCGGGTCAACATGTACTAAATTTAACGTCTCAGCGATTTCATCTTTAATTAATTTTTTTATATCACCTGTCGCAGTGCCATCGGGTTTGGGTTTCAAAGATCTCCCCCAAATATCAATCATGTTATTGTAAAACTCTTTCTCTCTCTAAAATCGTTTTTGACGACTTCGTTGAAAAATCTTCGATTTTCTCCAGCGATTACTAGTGTATTCATTCACGACAACATGTGGTGGTTTTCCGCTTGGGTTACTCAAGGAGTTAGAAATAGCGTTAAGGACATTTAATACTTCGCTGCCACATATTGGTAGGTCAATCATCGTTTGTGTTGGTAGCGTAGAATACGAAGTCTTCATTGGAAGGGTTTTTATATAACGCATAAACTCTTTTGGTGGGGCTAATCCATATGAATCGAAATAAACAATCCCACGTGGATCAATAGCGTATGCAACCCAGTGAGTTCCAGGTCCGGTGCTGTTATCTAAATTAATGATTCCGGTTTCAACACTGATGGGTTGTGTCGGTAATTGATCCTTCATAAAAACACCTCTGAAGTTTTTAATCGCTAGTTTTTTAGCAGCATCGAGTAAATCAAAATTGGACATAGGAATCTTCGATTCCCGAGTCATAGACTCCTCAACAATTGCGTTTTCAACTAATAAATCGTTCCTGGTAGTCTTAGACCCTTTCCGCTGTACCACGAATACGGGGTTCCTGGTAGTCTTAGACCCTTTCCCTTTTTTTTATATCCTTTCCCAGTTGCCTTCTTTAGTGCCATTCCTGCTGCAGTACCAACGGCTCCTAACGCTGCCGCTTTAGCCACCGCTGGGGCTGCTGCTGCAATCAATGCTGGAATCGCAGCTAACAACGGAAATATACCGCCTGTTTTAATCATATTTTTGATAGCAGCCGCAGAAAGAGTAATCTGAACACCCTTTTTTGCTACTAGTGCATCATTGAAATGTTTCACCTGACGAGTTGTCAGCGATAGTTTATTTGCACCACCAGTCATTTGGTTGGGTTTCAACGTGATTGTGGTTCCACATTTTTTAGCTGATTCCGATTGCAATTTTTTTATTTGACCGGGTGTCAAAGACACACTAATACTACTATATGACATTATAGATAATAGATTGATTCTAATGGAAAAATCGTTCAAAGATTTTCCACTGGTGCATCTACCACTCTCATTCTTCCTCCAACACCTTCAAGTAACATTGATTTGTCGCTGAGAATGACAGCAACCGCTCTATAATCAGCAATAGTACCACGAAGCACATTAGCTCTAAAGTGTATATCAACGACAGATTGTCTCATCAAATCGAGATGTTCCAGTGAGAAGTAATAGATCGGATATAGATTTTTAAAGTCGTATTGTGATATTTGCAGACCAGTATCCACATTTTGATCACGTGCCATAAATGACAACAGACGATGATAAACTCGTGCAATATGATTTTCTGTGTAATTAAGTTGTATATCTTCAGATGGTTCCTGCTGGCCGTTTATTCTCAGTGAGACGTCTTTTACACCTAATTGATCAAATATCATATGACTGAAACGTTGATCGCCAACTCGTGTGTAATCCTGTAACGCAATAAATATATATGACGTGGCGCAGAAACGCCTTGTTTTGATGCTAGATTCCACGTGAATAACCCGTTGATATTTGATTGTTTAACATCTGTACTCACTGTTAGCCAACTTAGTAATGATTTTCCTCCTTGGTCCATAAATGATAGTAATCGTTCTTCTGCGGTGATTGATGGAGTCAACACTGGCATCCACAATGGTATTTTTGTTAAATTGACTTTACCGGCATCAGTATTGGGATTTGCATTGTCTGCTGGAATCCTCCAGATTGCGTCATTATCATCACTCTTTCGTACAAGCGATACTGTATGCTTCGCTCCATAAATAACTTTTCTGACGTTTCTACACAATCCAAATATGTGATGCAGTGGAATCACGCATGAAAATGATTTACTCCGCCCTTGCAACATTGACATACGTGTTGCAGCTCCGAGATTGAAATTAGGATCGTTGTTTATAATCATATCCTCGGCATCAATATTAGCATTACCAGCATTATTCTTTGGTCGTCTTATAATAAATGAATTTCCTCCAGCGGTATTCTTACCATCCTTTGCAAACATCATAGAAGGTCCTGCTGATCTTGTATAATCATCAGAATATCTCGCTAACCCTATTATTGTTGTAGCCACATCAACATCGCGATCTATCGCCTCAATTTTTTTTCCATCAATGAGATATTTTGCACTCTCAAATAACGCCATGATACCATTACTGACAAACCCGACTTGAGTACCAGCTGGATACTCTGTATCATTTGTTCGTATAATTTCTCCTTCGATTTCGATAAACGCTTCACAAGGCAAAAAGTATTTACTGGTATCATGGACTTGAAGATCAATTCTTGCTCGACTATTTGAGTCTATGGCATGATAGGCGTAATATTGATAATCGCGTACAGAATCATCCTTGCCAACTGGGGCATCTATATCAAACGCTGGATCAGGTGACTGTTTGAACATTTTATTCTATTTATCAGAGTCTAAATCGCGATTTTCCATTTCATCGACGTAGTTTTTTAAAGCCACTTCCTGCTATCATATTTGCAATATTGCTTTGGTCGGGGGTTAAAACCATCGACGCTAATTTTTCATCTACTGCGTTATTTATAATTCTACTAACACTTGCAGGCATTTCCGCTGTAGACGGTAACGGTTTTGAAAATCCTTTGGATTTCATCCGTGATTTCACTAATGATGTTAATTTATTCTTCGCAGTTGAAAACGCTTTTCCCGCAAGATCTCCAACAGCACCAATACCCTTATCACGAATAACATCAATTGCTTTCATTCCTAATTGTTTAGCCAACGGCATCACTTTTGAAGCCATTCTCGCAAATAACCCTGCAATGGTATTACCTAAACCATCTCCGTAGTATGCTCTATAAAATGGAAACCGTGAATTAACTACGTAGACCGGGGTTGGTTTTTCATGATTGTAGTGTATGATCATTATTTGAAATCAGAAACAATTTTTCAATTGTTATTTATCTAATCAATTGACTTTTCAATTCAGTCACTATGATACCCACTTTCCACTAATTCGCCAATGAAATCTCGATATGTGCTGATATCCTTGATACCACCCTGAAATAATCGTCTACAGATATCAGCTGCTTCAATAATTATTTCTGGAGAGTTATTTCCAGCTCGGAACCCTCCTACAAGAACCTCTAATCGTGATATATCACTGAGAACACTACCAGGACATGAAACGCTAGCGTTTCCAACTAGACCACTCCCCAGAAATTTCTTCTCATCGTATGGCTGTCTTATTTGGAATTGAAATTTTCTCTTGAAGTCTCTGTATTCCTTCATCCTTCTATCTAAACTCCCAGTATTTATTTCATACACTATATCAGCCCATTCATTATGTGACATTCTATAATCCGAATAATTGTCCGTGAAAAACTTCTCTTGTGAATCATAGCTGTTAGCAGCGAATTCACCTAAATTGTCTATATCCTCGTTGAGAATTTGTTGTTTAGCGCTCTCGGTAAATATAATTGATTTAGGTAGTCCACTAACTAGTTCTTCCTGAAATCCTTTAAATTTTCGTTTCGAAGCGGTTGATATATCCTGAGGAAGTGATTGCAAGGATTTTTTTGTTTGTTTAGTTCTTTTTGCTATTTTTTCTAACACAGGAATAAGACCCTCTTTTTTTCTTTTACCGTCAGGATCATCTCCCAGTATAGCACGCTCTACCCTTTCGTTGATGTGGTTACTGGTTTAAACAACTCTTCAGATCCCTCAGCAAAATCAGTCTGAAGACTCTGTCGTTGTTGCAGTTTATTCCTTACATAGTCACGAATTGGTATAAATCTCCTGATTGCATCCAGTCGTTCACGAGCCAATCGGGTCGTTAATGCTTCATTGACCATTATTTGAAATCAGAAACAATGTTTCTATTGCAAAACAATTTTTCAATCCGACCTAACACCATCGTGGAAGTGTTATTTCATCGTGATACACCTTCGTTCATCGATGTTGAAAGTGTCACAATTGCTATATATATATAATACTGACACTTTCAACATTCTAGTTTTGATCAATCTGAACCGTCCATCAATTTTTATTCAGTGTGAAATATTTTTTATTCACTGATTTTGACATTGTCAATCAAAAAATGCTAAAAAAAAATGAAAATCTCTAGGAAGGACGGTCACAATCAAATAATGATAAATGGTCGGTCAATCAAATAATGATAAATGGTCAATCAAAATTGTTCATTTTCTTGAATTAACGCCCGTAGGTTTCTAATTTTAGAATTAACTTCTTTTTTCAATTCGTATTCGTTACCTAATTCTTTTCGTATTCGTTCTACGATAGTATATAACGGAGCGAACACACTTACGTCACTGGAGAATGCAAGAGAGTCCCGAATAGAATTCTGAATTCTTTTGATGAGCGCGTATTGCTTTGGCAGCATATATTTATTGTTGTTAACTCCGTATTCTATATCCTGAAAATCAGACATGATTTGATCAGGATTTAACCCATCTGATAGTTCAATATCCCAACTTTTCAATTTTGAAATCTCGGATATAATGCTATTCATATTTTCAGAATTCATATTCTATAACAATGACATATTTCTAAATGAAAAATATGACGCATTAGACGTAACTAAATCGAATTTTCTGTCCAGTCCCTTTTGAAATCGCAGATCTATAAATCCCCTCTGCAACTTTTCGTACTGAGGGTCCACAAATATCGAAATGCCTTCCGGCGCTAGCTATCTATTGAAATATTTTTTCTTCGTTAGTTATCGTATTAAAAGATTTTACGGGTCTCTTCCCAACCGTTTTGCAAGTGCCAGTCTTCCCTCGTTTGGTATTCTCACTTTGAGTAACGGCTTCTAGATTTGATAAAGAATTATTCTTTGGATTAGAATCCTTGTGATCAATAACAAAATCATCCTCGATCAATCCATAAAAACACTCGTACACGAAACGATGGCAGTAATAAAATTTCCTTCCAGCGCCAAACTTCAAATATCCCCCACCATTGTCAGAACCAACTGGTTTCTTCAGTCTGCGGTTTCTTACAACACCATCACTAGATGCTTCATAATTTGTGATCACAGGGTGTGGTCTGAATTCTTGGTTCATTCGTATACTAAATACTATATGTCTAATTCATTGTTTGGTTTAATGATTACATCACTGGAGAATCTTTCGATGTAGTCTTGAGGAGTTCTTATGATTTTGTCAGGGACGTTGTCAGTGTCAGGGACTTTTTCAGGGTCATAATTTCTGATTGATTGTCCATTTTTTATTCTTTTATCATAATAACGCTTCAACTCCCTGTATCGCTTTCCACCCCAATTCAAACACAACTGAGATTTTCCCCTAAACCCAACCCCACATCGTATGCAGGGTAACGGGCCAAGGCTTCCACGACGAAAGCTTTGCATATGATACCCACAGAATTCATTTCTGCATGATTTGTTACACGGGGTTGTTGATCCAATCATAAGCCACTTACAGTGATTCATTATATATAAATCTTTCATTTAAATGCTTGTTTTAATTATAGCATGAGGGAGTTAAGGAAAACGCCTTCGAAAAATGCTGAATTCAATACTGATAAGGAATTTAAGAGATTATAGAAGATTAATCCTAAATTTAATCTCGATAAACCCAAAAAACGTCCAAGAGACGGAAACATGAAAGAGTTTAAGAGATTATTGAAGATTAATCCTAAATTTAATCTCGATAAACCCAAAAAACGTCCAAGAGACGGAAACATGAAAGAGTTTAAGAGATTATTGAAGATTAATCCTAAATTTAATCTCGATAAACCCAAAAAAACGTCCAAGAGACGGAAACATGAAAGAGTTTAAGAGATTATTGAAGATTAATCCTAAATTTAATCTCGATAAACCAAAAAAACGTTTAATAGACGGAAACATGAGAGAGTTTAAGAGATTATTGAAGATTAATCCTAAATTTAATCTCGATAAACCAAAAAAAACGTCCAAGAGATTACCCTAGAAAGATGCTCAATTCAATCTCGATATAGTTTCTAATACACCAAAGAATACAATTCTTGATAAAGCCATGATTAGTAAAATCAGAGACTGTTTTAATGAATTCAAGCGTGATGGAGCATCTTATTGTTGGTCAACATTTCGAATTGATGGTGTTGTGGACGCTACCATGAATGATGAAAAAGCAGCAGTGATAATTTCACGTGTTGGGGAAAAAAGGTATTTTTTCAGAATAAAATTCATTATCGAAGTCGATGGCAAATGGATTATTAGGGATAAATTTGAACCAATCCTCAAGAATAAAAAAGCTGTCATTGTGAGTAGAGATTCCAAACCAGGAATTCTAACTGGAATCGACAAACCATACTACGAAAGATCTTATCCCGTAACAGCAATGGTTTATGGGATATATCCGTTAAATGATAAACCCAATATCGCAAAACTAGCTCCTATGAAATATTCTAGTTCACTGAATTGCGTGGCAACACGGGTAATGGAACACTTCACAAATGCATCCCGAGGAAATAAACTAACTGATCTGCGACGTAGGAAAATAACCGAATGGGAACTGACAGTGAAACAGCATGGTGCAAAGATTTCTGATATAGCTAAATTAGAAACATCATTAAGATTTCCAATAACCGTTTTGACGATAACCGGAGAGGTTTTATACGAACCGAAATATAACAAAAATGGAGCGCCAATACAGATTATTGATCATAACAAACACGCGTGGACACCTGCGGTAACAGTATTTCCACGAGAACGAACCGTGAAATATATCCCTAAGGAGTTCGTCGGGGATGTTTTCTATGAAGAGAAATTATTCGATGCTATTCATGCGTTGTGTAAAGATGATCCTGTGTCAGTGTGGTTACTTAGAAGTGATGAAGATCCCGAAATAGGATTTGATCAATTTGTAAGACCAAATGGCGAATTATCTCGCGTTGAAGAATTAGATAACAGAATGGGAAAAATCGCTAGTGATTTTTCACCGGAGAATTCCCATGAAAAACTACTCACGGATAGTTTTACTATTCCATCAGTGGTAGCTCACATCGCAAGAGAAAAAACTCATGGCGTTCAACACGAAGTGATTTTCTCGAGGATGTTAAATTGAGTTGCGTCAAATTTGGTCATGGAGGACTGTGGAATACGAAATACTCACGTGATGGTATGATTTCAATTGATATATCCGCGTGTTATCCCGGAAGTTTTCTCGGATATGGGGAATGTGCTGAGTACTTCAAACGATTTGGACACCCCACGCATGAAATGACTCGTGTTGCGATTAATGGACCATTGCCTGATTTTGATTTAACCGGATTCGCTCGTGTGATATCATTCGAATTAGCTACAGGGTTACATCCGTGTAGTTATGTTTGGCTCGGTAGACACCTAGCTGAAAAACACTGGATGCCAATAGTGCTATTGAGATATATGATTGATTGTGGTATGCTAATATCGTTGATTGTTTCCGAGGCTATTATATGCTATCGAGCTCAGAAAGAAGTTTGGCTACCACAACCCGATTTAGATCGTATAATCAGCGAACAGCGAAAACAATTCCCTGATTTCAATGAAGAAAAAATCATGAATTTGTCTAAGAAGATATTTGAAAGTAAAAAAGAACAAGCAAAAGATTTTGGACGAAGAATAATCGGTAAATTTACCCAGGGTGGAAGATACGACAACGCAAAATATTCTTCGCGGTTGATCAAGACGTCGCTGAATACGATTTTATTGTAACGGATTTAATGAAACAGGGAAAACTTCTTGTATCCCGTAAGGATGCTTTTCTATCCAATGGTGAGAAAATGGGTACGGTTGTTACCTACTGTGATGGATATAATTCCCAGTATACACATTTAAGATCATCTATGCTAGCCTATGCTTCTATTAATCTATTTTCGATGATAAATAGATTTCCTAATACCGCGGTTAGAGTGGCCACTGATTCGATGTATATACACAATAAATACAAATCAGCTGTAGCTAAATTCACAGATCCGGAGGAAGCGTGGGGGCGTTGGCGATTTAAAAAGGAGATGCTACATGAGTATTGTGAATCGGCAGACGTTGCCATGGATGATAAATATCTTTCATGTAACCGTATTGAAATTCAATCAGAAGGCACCACCGGTATCTGATCCAGTATGTAGATACAAGACAGTTTATTTAAACGGTTGTGGTGGGTCAGGAAAGACAACTCGTGCAATTGAATTATTTCGTCGGTCAACCATGATTGTGCTAACACCGACTCACAGACTCGCCAGAGAGATGATACAGCGAGGGGTAAATGCCTGTACTTACCATAGTTTCTTTCGATGGAAGGGTGACAAATGGACTCCTGAGCGTATGGGTGATAAATTCATTCCTGAAATCATAATCTGGGATGAAATATGCACAGTGTCATTAGATGTATTACAAACATTTCTCGAGTGGTTGTTAAACAAAAACACAAAAGTCGTCATGTGCGGTGATTACGGCCAGCCACCACCATTTGTCGGTGCATCTCCACATGAATGGCTAAGGGGTTTTGTAGACTATTATGAAGAAATTACCACTGATTATAGATCAATTGATGAACGATTACGAGAATTCAAAGCGCTAATTAGATTACAACCGGATAGAATCCAATGCGAAATAGCGCGTGAAGTGATTTCAGAAACTCCAATGAATGATTTCTGGGAAACATGGAGACAAAATGATTTGATAATTGCAAGTAGAAAAATAGTCATAGACACACTTCAGATGAAGTTATTTGAATTACATAAAGAAAAATTTGCAACGCTTCCAGTACCCCTTTGTTATAGGCCATCGGATACACGAAAACAGAATATTGAAGTTGATATTCCAGGACAGAGTGAAAAACAAATTCTCGTATTAAATGATATTGTGCTGGTTGATATCAATGTCGTTGAAGATGCATTGCGTGCTAATAAATCCCCGTGGACGCTAGGATACGCAGCAACAATACATTCTTCACAGGGATTGACTATATCGGATACAATTGTTTGGATGGTGGATAATCACATCGAATGGTCGAATTTAGTCTATCTCGCAGTATCCAGAGTACGAAAAGTAAATCAACTTCAAAGAATTGTTTTCGATGATAATGACACCACAATAAATGATATTGATGTTAAAATTATTGATAAAAAAACTCTCCGGTTACAAACAACAGGACCAAAAAAAACAACGAGAATTTGATATTGATGCTGAATTAATAATTACGCTGAAGAAACAACAGAATAATCACTGCGCGAGTTGCAATTGTATAATGCGTTGGCAGTATTCGGATAAGGATCCTAGCCAATTCACCGTAGACAGAAAAAATAACAATCTCGGTCATGTCAGAAACAATGTGATGTTTACTTGTCTTGAGTGCAATAGACGCAACGGTGCTAGTTAAGACCATGCGGTGGCAATTGAGTATCCTCGGGAATTACCTGTAGTTGTTGTCGAGTAAAACCCCGCTGAGGGGCAGTTGAATCCAGTTTATAAACTGGAGGTCTACCAGTTGATCGTGTT